>CM069905.1:121379617-121981776 GCA_036172215.1 Camellia granthamiana
GTCCTCCATGCGGTGGCATACCGAGCAAGCTGTGCGCCTCGGACCAGGAAAGCAGTCGGGTACTCAATCCCCTCTGGCGGGCAAGTCTGATCATGACCAAACTGGCGTTGGAATCGGAACCGGAAAGTAGAACACATAGTGGGTCAGACCAATCAACTGGATCCCGATCAGCCGAGACATGCTATAACTCATCGCCGGGAGATTGAGCCAAGGACAGCGCCAAGCAATGCGATCTGCAGACAAATTGCACATCCAGTCGAACCACCATCCATCATCAAGTGCATCGACTAGGCGTTGGCGAAAGAAGTAACTGTGGACTGAATAGGCTGGGCAAGAGTCCATAACCTGTAATTTGTCCATCAACCATACCTGGGGAGGGATGAAAAATGAGAGAATAAAGAATAGAGAGATGTACGATGAGAGAAAAGTGAGAAAAGGGTTTTGTGAGAAAAACCGAGCCTGAGGGCCGAGTGACGTAAGCAATATATATGTGAGATTGGGTGGGAAACATTACCTACAGCAGTAGTGGACTCCCCGCAAATCTGGTAGTCTCCCGGCGATAGAAAGCATCCAAGCCCATCAGCGTTTCGGCCAATGTCATGGCAATACAGCTCTTTCCTTCTTTCAAGCCTTGAGCAACTTCAATCAGACGAATGCTAGATCCACCAAAGCCTGGAGTGAGCAAAAAGTGAGATAGCATACACAAGCAAAGGGCGTGTTGCCGAAAACCTTGCCAATAATGGTTGTCGCGGTCGCCGACATCAGAAAAGTGATGGATCAAGCCGAGGATGTCCAGTTCCCCGTTGCAGATCAGAAACCGAACGTCGTGCATGGTGAGCCCACATATCTTCCCTAAAGCTTGGGCATGGCCGAAGCGAAACTGAGGCAAAATCTCTTCACAACGTTCAGATTCCAGCAAAACTTGAAAATCTTCGAAAGTTGGACATACCTCTTGCCCGCCGAAGCTAAAAACATGCGTTACCGGGTTCCAAAACCTCGCCGCGGCATGGAGGAAGGGGAAGTGCAGCGGAGTGCGGCTTAACGTGAATAGTGTATTCAAACCGAAACCCCAGAAATTCAACTTTTCCGAGCCATCTAAAGAAGCCATCCAAACTGTGAAATTTTCGGCGAGAAATGCCTCTATTTTGGTGTAAAACTAAGATGAAATGAATGAGCCCCGAAGTTGGGACTTTTAAAGAGGATAGGGCACTATTTGGGGACACGTGTCAAAAATTTGGCGGCTGCTGAGCTAAGTGGCCGGCCGGCCACCTTTTCTAGCAGGCCGGCCACCTCTCTCCCCTCAGATGCAAAAAGCTGGCCGGCCAACTCCCAAAAGTGGCCGGCCATGCTGCAAAGTGTGCCATTGGTCCTGTTTTACCCTCCAGAAGAAAGTTCCAAGCATTTCCATGCACAGGGTGTGTCGAAGGCCTCCATTTCCCTCTGTTTCGGATGCGTTCCGTTGCCCAGGATCGTCCAAAATACACTTTGTTTTGTTAAGTTTTGCTTCGAGTTGTCGTTTTGCTTATTGAGTTGTTGTTTTGTTTGTCAAAATGTTTTGTTTATCGAGTTGTAAGTTTTTTGTCGAGCTGTCGTGTTTCGTGTTTTGAGTTGTTATTCTTTGTTTAAACAATTTTGTTGAGTCTTGTTTATCGAATTGTCAACACTGTTGTGTCTTGTTTATCGAGTTGTAAACTTGCTAAGATCTTGTTGTTTCTTAGCAAGTTAAGTGGTTTAAGTTTGTTGCGTCGGTTCATTACCTGACTTGGTAAATACACAGTGCACATTTCATTCAAATCTCATTTTTGTGCAAAATGATGCGATACGATGCTGAAAGCATAAAATACAACACTTTTTTTTCTTTCAAAAAGCTGTTTCATTCCATCATGCTTCCTTTGTTACAATATTTTACAAACAAGGGTACAAGTTTTACAGAAAGTGAAACTGCCAAATAATGTACAATGTGCTACAAACTACCAGTAAAAAGGAAAATAAAGCAGGGAACAGTTGCGTCAATGCTCTTAAGAGCAGGAATAAGAGGCCCTCTTCGTCCTCTTCTGTGGGACAGCCTCTGCACCACCAGCACCATTTGAATCGGAGCTGTCGTCCTCGGGATCCCCCTCGGCCTCACCTCCACTCCCGGAACCAGGACCGGAACCCTCATCTCTGTCAGCAGATGTCTCTGACTGACGATATGCAGCCTCCTCCTCATCCTCACCGGGCTCCTCCTCTATGATGTGTGCTCTACGTCTGTGAGATGACCCCCCTCCCCGGGATCCTCGAAAAGGCCTAGATGGCCCCAGCTCCTCGAGAAGGCCCGGATGGTCCACCTCCCCAAGAAGGCCTAGGTGGCCCAGTCTGCGGCTGAGCATATACCGGAGGCATCTAAAAATAAAGAGTTCAATTTGAATACATCAGCTCAAACATGTATATCAGATGCAGATACAAGAAGACTACATTGAAGTGGGTGCATGTAAATACAGTATGTAAGTGGGGTGTGTGTCAGATGTGCTCTACACAAGCAGCCTATCAGTACAGTAGAATGTTCAAGATCAGCATGTCATCAGAAATATGATAAATGCCAGAAAACTGAACAGTACCTGGACACCCATAATGGCCAACTGTGCCTCCCTCTGCAGGACCATGCCCTCGAGTGCGGCCATCATCCCGAGCATCTCATCCACGTACTCGACAGGAGGCTGTAGATACAAATGCAAAACTATCAGTACAGGAATGAATGTCCAAGTATCCGACTGATGAATCAAAGCTGTAAAGCATACCGGTGGTGAATCGGGATCTCTGACATATCTATGGTCAGGAAGGGGAGGCTCTATCGGGATCAGGTAGGGAGTCCCGAATCGCCATCCCGTCAACTCGGTCGGCATGTCTGGCCACCCGGCATGAGTCGGAGGAATCGGGGGAACCAATCCACCCCCACCTCTAGATGTACCAGCCCTGCTGGTGGAAGGGGCGTCTGCAGCCCGAGCCCGGGCCCGGCTCGAAGATGGCATACTGACAGGCCTCATCATCGGAGTACGGACTTCCGTCAATGAAGGCATCAAGTAGGTGTGACGGTAGGTCGTGTAATCCCCCTCCACAAGATGTAGTAAAGCATCAGTACCCAGCATGGCACTAGCAACATCTCGGGAAAGGAGCCTATCAGCAATCCGCATATCGATCGGGGGTGCTGAAAGAGGGTCCTGAGAAGTGTAGCCCCATACCTGACGCAGGAAGCGGTCCCCCAAAAACCAGGCCCTACCAACTGGCCCCTCGAACAGGATCCTATATCGGGAGGCACCCCATGCTCCGGCAAACTGGAATCGGAGATCTTCACCTAAAGGCGCCCAGGGCTGCCATGTGATCTGCGGATAATCAATGCATAAACCAATCAGAAATCAGAAATGTGCAAGGTAACTCAAGAATGGAAACAGAAAGAACTGAAGGTTCTGAAATACCTCCGTCGACCGCACCGTATCAAAGTACTGTCGAAGATAAAGGAGAGACTCTCGAGGTCTAAGCCGATGCTGACCCTCGAATACGAGTGAATACGGGGTCATGAGGGGCCCCTCCACCACAAACTCTGGGGCTAACGTCGGGAAGTACACATAAACCCATAACTGTGGAAAACAGTGCAGAATGTAAATACAAAATGCTGAGGGCAAAGTGCAAGATACAGAGTGTAAAGTGCGCTATGTGTGCAATGTGCAAGTAATGAAGAGCAGAAATGTAAATCAAAAGGGTAGAAAGTACCTCCCAGGCTCTCCAATAGCCGCCGAGTAAGTCCCCCCGTCCACGGGAGGTTGCGCTCATGTAGCAATAAAGGGTAGCCAAGCCGGCGCCACCCCAGTCATACCGCCTGACCTGTGATAGGTCCACCAAAGCACTCAGCAGATAAAGCCCGACAGTGTTCCCCCTATCGGCAAACAAAGTGGTCCCGAAGAGGAACATCAGAAAGCCGCGGGCATACTGTGCTGCCTCCTCAAGAGTCCCAGGCTCCATCTCCACCCTCCGGAAATGGGAAGAGAACCAGGTGTATCGGACTCTGCCTGAAGATCTATCAACAGGCGGGCGAGCCCCCAATAAATATATCCAAGCGGCCTCCCACTGGCCCATGTCCTCGTCGTAAGGGATGGCCCAACCTCCCACGTCAAGGCCGGTCAATACGGCAAAGTCAAAAGGGGTCATAGTCAGGTCCCCCGTGGCAGAGAAATGGAAGGAGTTGGTGGTGTCCCACCATCTCTCCACCAAGGCACCCATCAACGTCCTCCTAGCAGGACAACGAGATAGTCCAGTACAAAAGGGCCCAAACCCTGCCGAGTCAACCAAATCCCAGACAGCCTCTGGGAGCTCGGCATACCAGTCTCTCGCCGCGGTAGAGCCATATCCCTGCACAGTGCGAGAAGTCACCTGCATTCAGAATGAATACATGCTTCAGCATTTTAGAATAAAATGAACGAGCTGCGTGCAAATGAAAGGAATAAGCTGCGTGCAAATGAAATGAATAAGCTGCGTGCAAATGAAACGAATAAGCTGCGTGCAAACAAAATGTATGAGCTGTGTGCAAAATCAAATCAGATACAGAATATGGGCAGTGTGTTCAGAAAATCAGAGTTTGGGCTGCGTGTTCTACTCTCAATCAGTATGTGCTGAGTGTTCACCTCAACAATGGGCTGTGTGTTCAGAAAATCAGAGTTTGGGCTGTGTGTTCTACTCTCAACCAGTGTGTGCTGCGTGTTCACCTCAACAATGGGCTGTGTGTTCAGAAAATCAAAGTTTGGGCTGCGTGTTCTACTCTCAATCAGTGTGTGCTGCGTGTTCACCTCAACAATGGGCTGTGTGTTCAGAAAATCAGAGTTTGGGCTGCGTGTTCTACTCTCAATCAGTGTGTGCTGCGTGTTCACCTCAACAATGGGCTGTGTGTTCAGAAAATCAGAGTTTGGGCTGCGTGTTCTACTCTCAACCAGTGTGTCGTGTTCACCTCAACAATGGGCTGTGTGTTCAGAAAATCAGTGTTTGGGCTGCGTGTTCTACTCTCAATCAGTGTGTGCTACGTGTTCACCTCAATAATGGGCTGTGTGTTCAGAAAATCAGAGTTTGGGCTGCGTGTTCTACTCTCAATCAGTGTGTGCTGCGTGTTCACCTCAACAATGGGCTGTGTGTTCAGAAAATCAGAGTTTGGGCTGCGTGTTCTACTCTCAATCAGTGTGTGTTGCGTGTTCACCTCAACAATGGGCTGTGTGTTCGGAAAATTAGAGTTTGGGCTGCGTGTTCTACTTTCAACCAGTGTGTGCTGCGTGTTCACCTCAACAATGGGCTGTGTGTTCAGAAAATCAGAGTTTGGGCTGCGTGTTCTATTCTCAACCAGTGTGTGTCGGGTGTTCACAATCAATTTATGGGCTACGTGTTCAGAAATTCAAAGTGATTGAACTGTGTGTTCGAATGTAAACAAAATGTTGTGTCATAAACTAAACATTCTAAATAAGTTGCGTACTCGGATGAATAGATAAACGTAGCAAAAGCACGAAATGCACGAAAAATGCAGAATACATTACAGAAAATGTAAAAGCGAAGTAAATACCTCTCGTGCCTCATGGGAAAGGTGAGACTCTGGCTCTCGCAAAAGTAGATCCCCGGGCGCTCGATCGTCAAAATCAGTAAAGTGATAGAAAACAGCCCGCGGAAAAATATGTGCTGGAGGGTCGTACCTCTCGGGTATGAAGGGTCGAACCCTCGGGGGCAGAGCCCTAATGTCAGGATCATCCCCGGCGCCCGGAGGACCTCCACCGTGAGGGAAATGACCAGCCATTTCAGAAAATCTGCAAAAAGGAGCAAAAATGAGCAAAATGAGCCGAAATTGGAAAAAGTCAACAAAAGTCAACTCTCGGGAAATGAAAAAGTCAACAAAAGTCAACTCCCGAGAAAATCTTCCAAATATTGAGACAAACTCACCTCAAGTGGCGAAAATGAGAAAAGAAGCCTCGAAATCAAAATTTAATCAGTTCAAAGTGAAGAGAACTGAAAGTTTTCGCGAAAACAACTTGCATGGGGCGTTGGAAAACGCATATAGAGCACAGATCTGAAGGAGAAAATGGTTTGGGAAGGTAGAGGAGGCTATTTTGGAGCTGCACTTATGAGGAAAAGTGATTTGGATAAGCACATTTAAAGAAAAGAGAGCAAAAAGACCAAAATGCCCGCGGATTGGACAAAGTGGCCGGCCGGCCACCTTTTCTGGCAGGCCGGCCGTCCCTTTTCAGAAAACTGGCCAGTGGCCTCCCCCTTGCCATAAAGATGGCCGGTGGTGTTCCCTAGGTGGGCCCCAAAGTCTCTGCAAATTTTGGTGATGATTGGAGTCCCCGGGACTTGAAAAAGTACAAGAAAAGTGCACTTTCCGTCGCGAAATCGCCCCGCCGGAACTTCAACTTCAACTTTCGATGCGTGTCTCATCATTACTCGTCAAAAGCAAGGTGTATCCTTTTTTTAACATGTTGTGACCCCTCTGGGAGGTGAACCGGAGGTCGCGATCAAGTCGCCCTCGCCGAAACGCGCACTTCCTTGCTCGTTGTTTTGTGACAAACATGCATTCTAGTTTACACTTGTTCTGCATTGTTGTGCACATAACTTGCATTCTCATGCATATACTTGCACTGTTATGCACGTCTCCTTGATATCGTTATGCCTTTATGCTTAAACTTGCGTTGTCACGCACGTTGCTTCTCGCATTGCGATGCACTCACCCATCGACACCGTGTTTGTCTGCACTTGATATCACACCGAACATATATTGCTAACCATGTTGTGCTTGTTGAGTTTCTTTCTTTTGCAGGCACGATATTGCATGTACGGTTCATTTGAAGCTGGTGCGACCAGACAAATCGTGCAAGTATCATATCTTCTCCGTGTGAGACGCGACGAGAATTGAATAAGTTCTCCGCATTCATAACTGCATGAAATCTAGTTATTTGCTTTGCATTCTTGCTTAAAACTGTTGCATCTATTTGCGAATACTTGCTTCATTACAGCTTGCTGCATTTACATGGTCATCGAGTTACATCCGGCCTTGTGCATATCACTTTGCATTTTGTCCCCTCCTGCGGGCACGCCTGCGGGCATGTTTCTTTGCTATCTTGTATGATTGTCTAAGTCTTCGGCCTTGTCAAAAATGGGTCGTCTCTGGGCTTTGACATTCACTCCGTCACTTATGGCTTTCGAGTTCTGTCAAAGAGGGGCAACTGTAGACACCCCATTTTTGACCGACCTTAGGACTCAGACGTCACCGATTGAGCGCTCGGTGATGTTGCATATTGTGCTCGTTCAGAAGTTTCAGAGTCACGGCTGCGAGCCTTGCCTCCAGACCTCCGGACTCTTTTGTGCTTTGTCTCGATTTGCGAACCAGGCCCCTGTTTTCTTTGTTTTCCCTTGCCGAAGGGAGGGAGAGGTCTCGTAGATCATCTTTCAGTGGCCGTAGGCTACGTTTCGTGGTCGTAGGCCATTTTTCCCGTTTAGAGCCCGGTTTTCGGTTTTTCGGAGCCGTCAGCCGTGTGCCTCGGTTCGGGACCGCTTAACCACCTCCGTTTGCTCCGATTTTGGCACATACCTTATTTCCCCCCCTTTTAAGGGACACTGTGGCTCGAGAGACCAACTTCGTGGTCAAACACCACTTCTGATGCCTAACAGACAGTTTTCGGGGCCCCAGGCTGCGCATTTTGGCCCCCGAACCTTCATTTTGCATCGGTTTTTGTTCATTTTTGGTGGAGGCCTTATTTTCATTGTTAGGAAGGCTGTAGAAGGGTGGGAGGCCAGTAATTGTTCTGACAACCAGTTTTATTCCTTCATCGCCCTCCGTCGCCCGTTTTTCTCACTAAAAAGCCAATGTTGACCACCCTTGGGCCACTTTTTCTAGCCCTAAACCACATATTTGTGTTGTACACACCTGGGAGGCCACCAATATGATATGGCCGGCCAGTAATTGCTTCTGACCCTTTTGAACCCCTCTAAAAAATGGGTTTTTCTCTCTCTTGGTTCACTTATTCCAGTTTTTGACCACATAGTTGTGTTGTGCACACATGGGAGGCCACCAATTTGAGGTGGCCGGCCAGCAATCTTCATTGAACCTTTTGACCCTTGGCCGGCCGGCCATGGGAGGGCCGACCGGCCACCTGAGCCCTCAAAAACTGGCCGGCCATGATCCTCACATCAGGTACATTGCAGATACACCCTCATTTTCCCCCCAGATCCTGTATCCGGGGGGGTCTTTTGGGGGGGAAACTTGAATTTGAATTTCCCTCCCCCCCCTTTCCTCCACTCTTTTGCCTATAAAACCAGGCCCTCCAGCTCCCTTTTGAAAGGTTAGAAATTTTGGTTTTGAGCTCTTATATTGAATCTCCCTCTCTCTACACTTCAACCCTCAAAACCTCTTAAGTCCTACACCCTTTCTACACCAACCCATAGCACCACACCTCCTCACTCCATTCCAGCAACTTGGGGGCCATTTCCAGAGGTTAGGAGCACCATTTCTTGGACCAAGAGTTGTTGAAGACATAGGCTACAAGGGTAAACTTCTTTTTCCTCTTTTTGGCCCTATTTTTGCATGCAATCCTAGCTCTTTGTGCTTGCATATTTGGGCTCTGACCTAAACTGTAAATAGTCTTATTTTGAGCTTTTTTTCATGTTTGATTAAGGGTCTTTCCCTGTTTGAGGCTTCCTTCTATCACTTGCCTCTTTAACTCTCTTGTAGGCTTTTTTTTTTGCATAGTATTTTAGGCTTAGTTTGTGAGCTGTTCCAGACTTTGCTATAAACTGTAAAGTGCATTATTTTGAGCCGCTCTTCAACTTTGTTGAAGGGCTCTTCACTGTTTGGGGCCAGCAGCTGCCACTTGCTTCTTTATCCTTCTTTTAGGCCCATTTCTTGCATGATAAGTTTAGCCTTACTTGTGTTTATTTTCGTGACTTGTTATAAACTGTAAAGTGCATTATTTTGAGCCCCTCTTCAACTTTGTTGAAGGGCTCTTCACTGTTTGGGGCCAACAGCTGCCACTTGCTTCTTTGTCCCTCTTTTAGGCCCATTTTTGCATGCTAGATTAGCCCTATTTGTGTTCACCTTTTGGCCTTGATTAAAACTGGAAAAGTTCATATTTTGGGACTGCCTTACTTCTGTCTTCATTCTTCATGATCAAATAATGCATGCTTTGTATAGCTATAAGTCATTTCATGTGCCTAGTTTCGAGTTTCGGGATTCATTTCATGCATCGGGTGCCATATTTCCATGATTCGGGATCACTTTGCATCACATTTCAGTGCTAGAACTTGCATGTTCATATACCATGATTCATGCCTTGCCATGCCTTGATTAGAGTGGCATTCGTGCCCTAAGATCGGTCCTCGGTTTGCGTGCACGTGTGCACGCATTTCGAGCGTCTCATTTTCATCTAATGGCCTCCTATGTGAGTGTGGCTGACGTCCACTTGTATTGGTGTAAGTCCATTATGCATTGTGTATGCCATTTCATTTCATAGCATTGTGTATGCTAGGTCGTATGTTAGCGCATTGTGTATGCCATGTTACCTCGTGCATCGTGTATGCCATTTCATAACATTGTACATGTTAGGGTGTATCTTAGTTGTATTCATGCATACCATGCATATTGCATTGTGTTTGGGATAAGAGTTAGCCCGAGCATGGGAAACGAGACACGTTTCATACTCCGAGTGATGGATCGTACTCCGAGTGATGGAACGTGTCTCAATTCCCCAGTCGCCGACACTCCGGATTACCCATGATGGAGTTTAGGTTTTGTTGTGTTTTCATGTGCATTCACCTCATATTGAGTTGTGCAAATCGACTCCTCGGCCACCATGCATCGAGATGCGTGATTGGTGGCACGAGGATCGAGACATGCATACATATGTGAAAATACTTTGCCATGCCCCTTTGTTGCTCTCTGTTGCAGCAAATCAAGAATCAGCTGCCTTCCGGAGTCTGGCACGCATTCCAAGAATAATTGTAAACAGAGGCAAACCGGGGCATCGCAAGGAATTCTCCGACCAAACCAAGGCAACCCGAACATGCATCATTCATCATCCGGAGCGGAGTCGAGGCAGTCCCTAGCTTGCATGCTAGTTTATTTGCTTTCTTAGTTAATTTGTTAATTAATTAGGGTTTTGTATTTATTCGGGACTGTACTATTTATTCGGGACTGTATATTATTTATTCGGACCCTCCGAGCGAGGGCACAACTGTAATAAGTGTGCGTGCGTGTGACGTATGTCTTCCAACCCCACGTCTTTCTCCCTTTTATTTACCAGCTTATGATGGTTAGATTAGGGCATGTTTCAATTAGCATACAGTATGATAGCATGTTTGCATTCATTCATCTGTTTTGCATGCACCGGGCTCGGCGCATCATACTAACTGCATTGTATTTCAATTCCAAGCTGAATACTTGTTAGCTGTAGCATTCCATATGCCATGTTTAGAATAGCCGAGCCTGCTATCTTAGTTGCATTTTGCATGTGTTGCATTAGGTACTCCTGTATATTTAGGATCATGCATTGATTTCTAATTAGCTTCTGTTTTGGCTTAGAGTACTCGGTAAGTTTTATGCTTTAGCATCCTTGCATGCGTGTGAGTGACTGCCATGATAGCATGCTTACCATGAGGCTATATGCTTATGTGATATAACTGCCTGAATGCCTGTGGGTGAAGGTTGGGTTATTTGGATTGGAACAATTCGTTAAAATGTGTGTTTTAAGCCCACTAGATAGTGGCAAAATCATGTTTTCTAAGCCCACCCGAGGGTGGCAAATCCACGTCTTAGCCTACTTGCGAGTAGCACCATCAAACCATTTTCAAATAAACAAACATGAAATGTTTTGTTCCAATTCAGGCGATCCAGTCTATATTTGTATGCTGTGCGCATTACATAGTAAATCTAGGCTAATAACCGGAATAAGAATACATAATGTTTTCAAAACTCGATATCATGGTTAATAGAGGCCGATCTTTGATCGGGCGAGCGGGGGTGCTCACGAAGTGACCTTCCCCAATCGTACCCAAGTTCCCGAGCCGAGGCAACTTTGGTGATGACGGACACGTGACCTTGGGCAACGAGTCAGGGTTTCCTAAATTTCCCAAAATAAAATATTTAGGTGGCGACTCTGTATCTGGAAAAGCAGTACATGTTTAGCACTTCTTTCTAAAAAATCTGTTTTCTCAAAACGATTTGCCGGATTTGGACTCTTTGGTTCAGATTACGAACCGTGACACAAATCGAGTCCGAGCTGTAGCGAGGTCCCCCGTGGGCTTGTTACAACGCTTAGCATAAGAGAGATGTAATGCCCTGGTAATGAACCTCCGAAGAGATTAAATCATTTAGCATGAAAGGTCTTTTTCTTATGCTTTGAACGGTAATCTTTTGTTTGATTCAACTCTTTAATAAAAAACAACAAAGAATGGAGGGAGGTTTTAGAGTGCTATGGAAAAGTAGGTGATTACAATGGTGTAAATATGTATGAAAGCTATAAAAAGAAGCAAGAAAAGACTATCAACTCAAATGGATTGAAAGTTATATCCATGTGGACTTATAACATCACATCTATAGTATTTGAAGCATAATTAAACACACTAAAAAGCTCTGAAACAACACCAAAACAGTGCTGAAAATTAGGTTTTTGAGGTGAAAAAAGGGAGAAAAAAATGGGCTAAAGCCAAGGGGTTTTAACCAAGCAACAAGCCAAAGAAAGGGTGACCAATCCCTCCTCTTTTTTTGTGACTTAAAATCACATATTTCAAGCCTCAAAATACTCTGAAACATTAAGTAAACACCAATAAAAGAGAGAGAAAATATGGTACAAAAGCTCAAAGTATACCTTTTAAAGGAGAGGATGCTCTTCTAGTTCATAAACCACAAGTTGAACACTCTCAAGAGCTGAAACTGTGTTCAAGAATCTTAGCAAAAGATCTCAAGTTTTGGTTAAGAAAGTATATGTATAGTGTATGGATATTGCAAGAAAGGAAGGAAGAGTGTTTGACAAATTTTGGATCTTAGGAAAATTTTCTAACCCTAAATCATGAGGGGGGTCATGTATTTATAGAAAAACGCATTCTCACGTCGGAAATATCTGTAATGAGACAGCTGGTGCAAGATATAGGCATAGGGACGGCTGACGGCTATCAAAATATCTGCTGTGCTAAACATGGCCGTCTGGCCAATCAAAATTGGCCTGTTGGCCACTTGTTGGCCAGCAGGTCTCTGAGTGGTCATGTTAGAAAAAAAAAAAGATTTTGGTTCAAAGGGGGTGTAAGGTTTAAGTTTTAAAGCTTGAAACCAAAGTTTTTGCTGAAGAAATTGAACGATTTGTACAATGTAGCAATTCATCATCAAGTGTTTAGCATGAGGCACCCAAATCTTAAGGGCGGTCAAAATAGAATGTCTACAATTGAGTATTTAAGTAATTGAGTAAATATTTATTTATTTATTTATTTATTTTTGCTGAAAAGATGGCAATTTCAATAGTTTTACACTTTAATAACTAAACATCCATGAGTAAATAATCATGTGTGTGTGAGAATCAATCAATTTTTTCATTCACTACTCTCTTCCAATTCCACACGGCTTTGTGTCCACTGCTTGTTACCGTACACGACTTTGTTCGATTAGTCAATGTCCTTTGTTTGTTATTATTGGTGCTAAAATTTAAAAACTTTCCTTCGAGAGGTTGTTGTCGCACGTTGGTTGACGTGAGACAAGTCACTGACATGGTATAAGAAGATAGTAATATTAGGTATTATGAAAAAAATTTCATGAAAGTTTTATATTTAGAATAAAGTATACATACTAATTAAGATAATTCAAGAATTATAACTCTTTTATGATTATTTTTATGAAAAAAATTTTATGATCCCTAACTTTTTCCATAATAAGAGAGAAGTGTTATGGGAATTTTTTTTTTTAAAGAATAAGGAGGATGGCGCAGAGAATTAAGAGAGGGATTAAAATTTAAAAGTATAGTCTCTAGAATTTCGGAATAGATATGTAAAAGGACAAAATAATTAAGGAAGATTAGAATTAAAAGTTGGGCAGGTCAAGTGTAAAAGAGACCTAGGTGTAGAGAAATCAATCATCATCAATCACTTACAATTCGTGATATTAATTTTTATCTGGCAGTAGTTTAATTTAACAATTATTAAGAGTAAATTTTTTTTTTTTTGATCAGCAAAAAATGAACTTTATTGATGAGAAACATACATTACATATGAGAGACATCAATAAAGAGAGGAGGTGCAAAAAGCATCAAAGTACACCCCCCAATCCCAACTAGGTTGGCACCAAGGAAGATACCCAATCATTTGCTAGCACCACCGAAAAGTTGGTGAGAAACCAACAGGAAAAGAGAGAGAACAAAAGAACACCAAAAGCACCAAGGCCTACAAGAAAAAACCAGCAGCTGAGAGAAAAAACCAGCAGCTGAATAACCAGTAGAAGTAAAAGCAGCAGCTGAAGCAAATGTTCCCAATCGAAGCACTCAGACCAGACCAGCAACCAGACCAGCAGCTGATGTCTATAACAGAGTAATTGAAGCAATTCAAAGCAGATTCAATCTGAAGACCAAGGAGCATAAGCAATCTGAAGCATAAGCACTCCTAATGCAAGCAAAGACCAGACCAAACCAGAAGCATCTGAAGCAAATGTTTCCCAATCATAAATACTTCTAATGATGTTTTAAATGTAGCCCCTCAGTCCGTTGACGAAAAAATGTTACATGCCACTTATGTCAATATTTTAGCAATTCCGTTCCAAGAAAGAACATAAAAATTTATAGTAGAGGTCCTCATAACCAAACCAGGTGCAGAACCAATCTGAGACTAGACCAGCAGCAGATTCAATCTGAATCTGAAAACCAGACCAGCAGCAGGTTCAATCTGAAGCCCAGCAGCTGTAGGTGCAAATTCAACCCAGAAGCATCAAAACCAAAAGCAATCTGAAGACCAGAACCAGCAGAAGCAAATCAATCTGAAGAGCAGCATCAGAACCAATTCAAGACCCACTCCTAATGTAGATTCTTTTATTAAGAGTAAATTAGTGATAGTTTTTTTTCAACTTTCTTTTGTTCTGTCGATTGTTGTATTTGTTTTTATTTAAGTTCTTGTAACTAGTAGTAAATAATAATCTAATTGAATAAATACATATTCTTTTTTGCTGAAATTCTTTTTTTTTTTTTTTTTTTCGGCAAAACAAAACTTTATTGATGAAAAATTAAAATGCTCAAAGAAGTTCTCAAATTCTTCTTTACTTAATAACCTCCAAAGTTCTTAAATTTGTTTAAGACATAGAATTCAATAACAAAGTCTAATTTTTATTTGTGTTTATTTAAAATTTATTTAAGTTTGTCAATCAATTACTATCAATTGAGTTTAAACCAAATTTTTACCAACAGTTATATTGCCAATTTTATTTTCACGCAACATTTACGCTTTGTACATATTATTTTTCAGTACATAGATTTATAAATTTGTTTTTCTTATATTTTACTCATTCTACACCGATCTTGTTTGGGAGCCTTCTATTTTATTAAATTTTTAGTTTTTGATTAAAATATAAGATAAAAAAATTAATATATTTGAAATGATTTTTTAACTTTAAAAAAAAAAAAGGCAAAAAGTAAAAAGAAAATGAGGTCTTTGACTTTTTGTATTATTTGTTAACTTTTTGACTTTTTAATGATTTTTTAACTTATAGACTAAAATCCTAAGGCCTTGCTTGGAACTTGCTTATTTTAGTTGACTTTTTAGTTTTTAGACTATTTTATGAGATGAAAAAAAAAAAATTATGTTTGGAATGATTTGTGATTTTTTTTTTGTAATTGTAATGGTTGTGAGAAAAAAGAAAATTAATTGATGTATAAGATGTGACATTTTATTTTATTAGCTATTTTAGTTTTATTTATTTATTTGTTTTTCTTTGTTGAGGGGTAATTTGAAAAGATTAACTTTTTAAACAATGACATGGCGAAAGTTTTATAAATAGGATAGGATAACTCATTATTATTAACTAAATTGAATGATTCAGTTAGTATGGATGGTGGCTTTTCATTTTTCAAAACACCATATAAGTAAATTTTTTTTTTTTTTTGATCAGTAAATAAAAAGAAACTTTATTGATAAGATGAGCAAAAAACAAGCAACAAAATACATCAATAAAAAGGAAAAGTGCAAAAAATATCATCGCTAACCCTCCATAATATCACCATATAAGTGATATTATGTATTACTTTCAGACTATTTAGAGCATCTCCAACGGAGAACCAAATGTTTCATCAGATTTAAGTAAAAAAGTAGCAATTTCCTTCATTTGATACTTCACGCTCCAACGGTTCAGCATCAAATTTTTTCATCAAATTTGCGTCGGGCAACCGGTTGGTTGACCGGCCGGTCAACCGGTAACGGCAAAAAAATTTTTTTTTTTTTTTTTTTTACCGGTTTGAACCCTTTTTTTTGAACTTTTTGAACTCTTTGGTGATCGACCGGGTGGTCAACCGGCCGGTCGACCGGGTGGTCGACCACCTAGGCAAAAAAAAATTTTTTTTTTTTTTTTTGACTGGTTTGAACTTTTTCAGTGAACGGTCTGAACTTTTTCCGGGGCGACCGGTTGGTCAACCGGATGGTCGACTGGTTCGCCTCATCTCAACGGTCAGGAACAGTGATTTGGTGAAATTTGGTGAAATGCTTCGCCTGTACTCAGTTTGGTGAAAGATTTGCTGAATTCTCGATTTGATATTGATTTGGTGCCACCGTTGGAGCCTCAAAAAGTGAGTTTTTCATCAAATTTCAAATTTGATGTTGGATTTGGTTCTCCGTTGGAGATGGTCTTAAGGGCCGAAAATTATAAAGGTTAAAAACATCAAAAAGTTATTTGGACAGGCTTGAACTAAGCTCTCTGAATTTTATTTTAAGTAGTTGTAAAGTCATGGAAAAATATTCACAAAACACATTAATTTAATAGTTAAGATTAATTTCACAGGTAGACCCACCATGTAAAGAATTGATCTCAACTACGCATTACTTTTCTAGTTCAATATTCCTAGTTCATAATCCTGTGTCCATAAACTCTCTCTTTTGTTTTGCTCCTATATTCTCATCCTTGTAGTTCTCCTGAGCATTTGGAGTTCAGATATCCTTTGCCATTTTATTTTCTGATTTCTTGGTTTTAGAAGTCAGAACTGCCAATCAAGCTGTTCCCAATCCCACAGAGCCTCATTGTCAACACCACCCACATCCCAGTTATGATCACTTGTTGAAGTTTGAGAAGGATTTGTATGGTCTCCTCCTCCTCCTCCCCCTCCTGAGGAGCTCTCTGTTGAGGTTGTTCTCTCAATCCCTAGACTGTTGCGATGATTAGAAGAGGTTGTTGCTTCATGATCACCACCACCATGGTGAACTTGCGCAACCACCACTGCATCACTTGTCGCTGCCGCTGATGGTCGCCTGTCAAATGCTCTCATGCATTTTGATTTTATGTACACTCTGCACAAACCGAACTCTTGTCTTAACTGCAAACCATAAGATTGAAAAAAGAAAAAATTAGGCACAAGTCTATTTCTGAAATTGAATGGCAAGAACCGTGTATATGTATTTGTTGTTCTTTGTCACATTCATTATCATTATTGTTATTGTTTCTAGCTGTTATATTAACCTATTGATGTGCCTCATTATCTTAACTATGTCCTTTTGTTTCATTAATAAAATTTAACATAAAGGTTCTAGTCATGGTTAAAAGAATAGAAGATGAAGATAAAGGTGTTATTATGGTTTTTTTTTTTTTTTTTTTTTTTCAACGAAAATCAATTGTTAATTGTTATATTAGCACTTATGACATTTGGCTTTTCCACCCTTTACAAAGCACCGAGTGCTTTCCCCTTTAATTCAACTCTCCCGAGGAGAATTGAATCCATGACTACTTTATAGGAACTAAATCCTTGGAAAAGTTACGGTAGCTAGCTACGCCAAGCCTAGTTGGTTAAAGGTGTTATTATGGTTAGATCACATAAAATACATAAATTCTTGTGCTAATTAACAGACAAAAAAGTAGTCTCAGTTTAGTCCCATTGGATTGGGGCTTGAGAGGGATGAATTGAATACAGACCAAATATATGGTATAATTTGCACAAAATGACTTTGCACTAGCTTGAATTCACAATTTCAGGATTAGTAGACTGAGTTTTAAAACTTCCCTTCTACGATTTTCTTTTTCTTTTTCCCTCTTGATATTACTTGGGTAGAATAAGAAAAACAGAAAGGAAAAACCACCCATTCCCTTCTTTGAATTTAAAACTTCACCTATTTGGTCCTAATTATGTAGTTTTCAAAGTTATCCATTTATAAGTGTATATGTATTCATTAATATCCTAAACCAAGAACATGCTCACAGACTGAATACCAACATAGAAGAAAACACTACAATAAGCCATAATTTACCAGAAATGATACTACATAGTAAAAATAAAAATAAGAGTTCACAAAAAAAATTGTACAGAATGCTGTGTGACAGCACTGCATTCATCTAGGTGGAGCCTGAGCCCTATCTAGAATAAATACAATCCAACCAACACAGCATTCTGCATAAAAAATTCCAGGTTTTTATCATTTTCCTTAGAAAAAAAGCTCTTATGGTATGCAACTATGTAAGTCACACGCACCGGTGGAATTGTAGTAATTGATGATGAAGGTTCTCCTTCAATGGCCCTATACTCATTCATCTTCCATTCAGTTTTTCTTCCGGAAGGAGCTCTTCCCTTGTAGAACACCATGGTTCTCTTCATACCGATGATTCGGTTCTGAGAAGAGAAGACGTAACCAGGAGAGCCAGTAGCTTTCCAATACCCTGAAGTTGTGAGCCGGTTTGGTCTTCCTCCGCGGGCTTCATTCTCTTGTCTAGGAATGAAGAAAAACCACTGTTCGGGGTCTTTGCGACACAGCTCTCCTGCAAATTCTGGTTCAAAAATAGTAAAAATTTAGCCAAAAAAATCATAAACTAGGTAAGTTTCATAACTTTAGAAGCTAGCTCTTGTAAATTAACTTGACTGTGCTTGAATTTTGATTTAGATGTATAGAAATGGAAGAAAAGAAAATTAAAACTCATCAAGATCTTACAAGCCAATCGGATTAAATGACTGTTGTAGGTTTCAAATTTTCATTTTCTTCATAATCTTCATATCTTTATGCAATTAACACAACATAAAATATAGAAATATAATTTAAAACTCAAAAAAAAAAAAGAAAAAAAAAAAGAAAAAAAAAAAGAAGTTTTATGTCATGAGAATGGATAAAGAAGAAACAATCTAATTTTATTTCTTAAAAGAAGACAAAGAATCTAAGGAAAGGACAAGGACCCAAGTGAAAACGGTATAATTTGCTGAAATCGAAGAAGTGTGTTTGAAAATGATCTGCGTAACTGCTTTGCTTATTTAGGGTTTTGAGTAAATAATCCAATTTTTTCTGGATGATTAATAGTAACATTTTTGCTAAAGATAGGGCAGTTTCAAAAGTTTCACACTGCAATAACTGAACATCCATGACACAAGAAAAGAAAAAAAAAAAAGAAAAACCTTGTATATTATAAAATTGAACCATTTTTTGAAAACTCAATTCAAAAATTAAAAATTACAGGAAAAGAGAAAAGAGGAATGAATGAGATAGAAGAGAACAGACGAGGGAGATCCCATGGATTGAAATCGTAAATGTAGAGGACCGGTATGACGAGGTCGAGGTCTTGTCTCCTTCCTTCAAGCTTCTTTTGCAGATAGAATGAAACCAGTTCTTCCTCGGTAGGGTAGAATCTGAAACCTGGTGCTATCCGATCATCCTCCATTCCACCTCTCTCTCTCTCTCTCTCTCTCTCTCTCTCCACACACACACAGACAGAAAGACACGTTCTCTCCCTAAATAACAAAGTACTATATTTTCTTTTCTTTTCTTTTCTTTTCTTTATTCACAATGACAAGAATGTATTGTATGTCTATGAGACTTGGGTGGTAAGCCATGTGTTTTGGTTTTTCACACGTATGTTTTGGTTTTGTTTTGTTTTGTTTAATTGGTTATGTATTTAAAGGGAAGGGTGAAGTGGTTGTCATAGGTTTTTAGGCAAAGACTGCGAAAGAGAAGCAACCGAGTAAAATGACAAAGGGGGTCCTAGAGAAAGCTCTAGAGAGAGAGGTAGAGAGGTTGCTTTGAAGTTTCCAGGTTTAAATCTCTGTCCCCTACTTGTTTTGTCACTCAAAAACATTGACTATAATCAGTCAACCTGCTTTAGCATGTAATATAATATGAAGTCTCAATGAAGTATCTAAGAGGTATCCCTTCTCATTAATATGAGTAAAAAATTAATGCAACGCTAATGTTTTGTCATTAGTGATACGAGCCTATCTGGAAAGAAGGCAAAAAAAATTAATTATTTAGTATTTTTTTAATTTTAGAAAAACGTGTAAAATGATTAAATAATATAACTTAAATAAATTAATAAACTAAGTGATTTTTTTTCCTAGTTATCAAAATAGTGTTAATAAAAACTCTATATGGGATGGATAAATCCCTTTTTAAAATGCTACATATATCTAGGAGAAAAAATAGCAATTAATAATTGAATGGTTATTGATATTACTGTTTTATTTATTTTATTTTTTTCCAATTAATATGTAGTTGGGATAGGATATTATTTTAGGGAGTGGCTTTTCTCTTGTCCTCATCTAGATTGGAAAAGTGTTGTTCAAGCATGTGGAATTTATCATGAATTTTGTTTTGATAATTTGAATTGTTCATTTTTTAGAATTCTTTGTATATATCGTCAATAAAAAAAAAGGTTGATTTAATAATTGTAACATCTTCATTTTCTCATAATTATCTTACAAAAATGAATGGTCTATTTTCAAAAATAAATTTTCCGTTCATTTTTTTTAGTGACAAATTCGATAAAATAAAAATATTATGATTATCGAATTGACATAATTTTTTGTATTGATTATATACATGAATTTTTTTTAAATATAAACGGTTTGATTGTCGAAACGAGGCCTGACACGGCCTTTCCAATCCAGATGAGGACTGGAGAGAAGCTTCTCCTTATTTTATGTGTCTCTTAATTGACATTTAATATAAATGTCAAGTATAATATATATGTATATATATGGAGAAAAGTTTCTCTTCAGTCTATATCGAATTGAGAGTGCGGTCAGGATTCTGTAGGCCCATCACAAAGTTCACATCGACGATCTGAACCGTTCAATGTATAGAGCTTGTTGAGTATTTCATCTCTGTAAAACATCACGTTGTGATTTGATTAAGTGACTATTGATATCCAATCAACGTAATTTTTTACAGGGATGAAATACTCAACGAACTCTATAAATTGAACAGTTCGGATAGTCAATGTGGGCTCCGTGGCAGGCCCACAGAGTCCCAACAACACACTCTAATTGAGTTTCCCAACTGAAGAGAATTCTATAAGTGTGTGTGTGTGTAATTTTTGTGTTTTATTTTGTGTATTTATCATTACTCATTCTTTATGTCTCTCTCAATTTTGATTGGGTTATGAGGCAGAGTCTATCTTAATTATATTAGTGATGGTTTTCATTTTTTATAATCAGAAAAGTAAAAATTTTATTAAAAAAATAAAATAAAATAAAATACACATAGGAAGATTTAAAGAGTATAAACTCTGCTATTATTACGACTCACATTCAACAACTAACCTGATTTTGTTTTCAGATTTCAGTCCATCAGAGCAGCCAACAATTTGAATTAAGGGCATGATGTGGTTGGGATTTTCAGATGCGCATTTTTAGATTTTCACAAATATTTTATATTTTGTATCTAAAACATATAAGAATTGGCTAAAATATTTTTAAAAAACTAATAGAAACCAAAAAAGACAAAAAGTGAAAAATTTAAAAACAAATCTTGAGTATGAAAATAATAATATGACTCTCTCACGTGATACACTATTCATATAGAATACTTTTCCTAACAATTTACCCAAAAAATCAAACCCGGTTCATCCATAAAGTCCTCAAAACTTTTGTTTTACACCTCTAATTTTTGGAAGGGGCTTATTTCTAATTTCAGATTTGTTAAAATTGATGATCTTAATTGTACAGATGAAGTTGAAGCATTATGGGACCAATCTACATCTATCTCAGTGATCTGAACCATTCAACTCATATCAAGTTTGTGCTCATGATGCTGTGGGTTTTCTTGTGGCAACGTAATTAGGATGAGTCGTTTTTCCTAAAATGCGCTTTTATACTCGCCTTTCTTTTATTGATGTACATTTGTATTTTATTATTTTATCAATAAAGTTCTTTTTGCTGATCAATTTTTTTTTTTTTTTTTTGCATGTAGAATTTTTTTAATTGATTACATGAGATGATTAGTTTAGATCACAGTAGTAAGTTGAAATTAATCCCGTAATCAATTTTAGCAAATTTGGATTTCTTATTCTTTGAAAACTTAGGTAGTTAAAATCCTATATGGTTTCAATTTTTGTTTTTTGTTTTATAAACGAAGGTCTGATTTGGATTTAAGAAAAACAAATTTAAAGAATATTTAGTTAATACCACATATAATTCCAACAAGTACCATCTAGGAAGTTGCAAAGAACAAATAGCATTCAACAACCATGCTAGCAAAAGTAAAGGACGGGAAAAAGAAATCTTAGGGGTCGTTTGGTATTAATTAATATGATCAATTTTTTTGTATTAAAATTCTTTTAGTCTGACTTTTTTCAAAACGAATGCCAAACCAAGGCTTAATTGGCCATGTGTTTGCTATATAAATCAAAGTACGAACTAAATTTTTCAACAAGAACCACAAATGCGCACGGTCCAGTCCACAGTGGGATTAGAGAGAATTTGTCTCCTAAGAATTAAATGAAGATTTCAGCCAAGATAGAGAAAGCTAGACTAAACATGCTTGAATTTAAGACAAACATCCAATCATAATCCTTAATTATCTTGAGTCTTATCAACAGCGATACAACTGGCAATCTAAAGAGACATCTAACGTAGAAAAATAATCAATTCAAATAGAAATTCCAAAAACTTAAAACTCTAGAAAATCATATTAAAACTAGATTGAATACTATAACTAAGTTCTGCAATGCAAACTAGCTAATTGTGTTTGCACTTATTTTGTATCTTTTACATCAATGAATTTTGACTTTTTGCCAATCAAAAAAATAAAATAACAGAAAATAAAAGAAAAAAAGAAAATCATTCAAAAGATGCATGCCACAGATTTCATGAGAACACACCTTAGTACCATGATAACACAAACCCAAGACTCACCCATTCATGAAACTAATGAAAAAAAAAAAAAAAAAATTCAAAGATGAGTTTTAGAAAATATTTTGATTACAGGATAATTGCATGAAAATATCAAAATAGAAAAATTAATTCAAAACCCAAGAATCACAATATTGCATGCTCAAAATCAAAATTCATGTAAAACTGTTTCTATCGACGATACACCCAAAATTATCTTATTATCAAGATAAGATAAACAAACCTCAACGGTTGAACTAGTAGTCAAGACTTTGGACTTGGGGGTGTACTCCCTTCCAGGTTTCAAATTCAAAACTTCTTCGGTGCAAATAATTTTTTGGGGCCAGTCCATATTTAATTGGGACCTTCACTAGTGGGCGATGGGATTGGTCCCAGGGATTAGTCGGTTCAATAGCCGGATATCGAGTTATCAAAAAAAAAAATCAAGATAAGATAAACGAAGAACTCACAAGATTATAAAAAAAGGAAAATGTTTTCACCCAAAAAAAAAAGAAGGAAATTGGTGCTCCTCCAAAATTGAACAATGGATAGATAATTTATCAGATGAGCAATTCTATGAACCCAGACAAAAAGAACTAGAAACTACTCAAAATTTGAAATCAAAGGTCCAAATTCATTGATGATATGGTTCCACACATGCAATTTTGATTTTTACACCATAGATTTAACATTTTGGGCATTTTTTTGGTTTTGTTTTCATGATCCATAGACTTTTTCTTTGTGAGATTGATGAAGGCTAAAGGGTTGCAAGCTAAGAGGCCCCTGGGCCGGTGTATAGTGGTAGAGATCTCTTGGAAACAACTTGATTAAATTGCATATCTCATTGTTATAGACAATTTCATGCCTAGATGGCCATTCATTCGGGGGTCATATGATGTTCAAAACAATCCCTAAAGGTATGCTACAACTTTTTATTTTTTTATTTTATTTTTAATTTTTATCAACAAAGGAAAATTTTATTAATGAAAGGTATGCTAAAAAATTGTGATCAATTCGGAGAACCTTTGATTGAGCTCATGCAGTGGCGGCTCCACGGCATCCACAGGGTATTCAGTTGAATACCCTGAAATTTGAAATTTTAATTTTTTTTTTTTTTTTTTGTGGGTTTAGTTTAGTTTTGAATACCCAATTTAAAATTTGAATACCCAATCCAAGATGGTTGAATACCCAATCCAAGATGGTTGAATACCCCTCTGATCCACTTGGCCCATTTGTCTAAATAAATAATGAAACCTCTAGCCCACTTAGCTACTTAGCCCATTTGCCAAACAAATAACCCTCTAGCCCACTTAACCCCTTAGCCCATTTGCCTGAACAAATAATAAAGCCCAAAAGAATTGCAATGAGATATATATATTATATATAGGCACGAATCTGCATCTGCTGCTTGGAGTTGGAAGAATAAAGTCAAAAAGTGTAGTTAGGGCACGAAACGAATCTGCTGCTTGGGATATGGATCATGGATGTTGGTATTGAATGAAGATGAAGTGGTTGCTGTCATGCTTTGCTGTTGCTGACTGATTGTTAAGAAAAAGACAAAAAGAAATTTGGGAATTATATCTCATCAGGTATTATTTTTTTATCTCTATAATATTAAAATTTATTTAAACTTGATACTATAGTTTGGGGATTATAGTTATGAGACGATCAGCCAATTACTCAGAGACGATCAGCCAATTTTATTTGTCTTTGAGCTTTGCTCTTTAATTTTATAGTTATATTAAAAAAATCAGAAGTCCAAGTAGTTTGGTAATTATATTAACTATATCTCTATAAAATTATTTTATACCTGATGAGATATAGGTAATTGGTATATTATATTAACAAAATCAGAAGTCCAAGTAGTTTGGTAATTTTTTGTCTCTGAGCTTTACTCTTTAATTTTATAGTTATGCATGTTAATATAATATTTGGGGATTATACTTTGTTGTCATCAGGTATAATATTTTTTTTAAGTTTCTTCACTTTATTTGTTTTAAAAATTAAATAGGAGCTGAAATTTTATAATCAATTTATTTATACTCTTGTAGTTATTTTTTTTCTATGGTTTATTTAGATAGCTCTGTTTTTTGTGTGGATATTTTTAGGTGCATCCTACTCTTTTGTTTAGTTCTCGAATTATGGACAAATTTCTGAAAAGAAAATCAACTATTGTACAAGATTCATCTCAATCCCAAGAAACTTGTGGTGATAGTCACATTCAAGATTTTTCGAAGCGAATTCGTGTTGACTTGAACAACCTTCCTTCTGATCCAGGATTACGACCAAAATTTTTGTCATATCATCCTAATGATAGGGACGAAATAAGAAGAACATATTTACAAAAATGACCCTGTCAACCTCTTAGCCACAATTTCCCTCAAAGAGATATTAGTGGAGTTATGCGTCGATTTAATATATTAGAGTTCTCTTTTATATTTGTTTTTTTAATACAGTTGTTAGATTTTAAGTTACTTAATGAATACCCTGATTAAAATTCCTGGAGCCGCCACTGAGCTCATGGGACTTTAAACTATTTTTATACCGCTCATCACTATATGCATCCAAGAAAATGAGCCTTTTACATTTAGTTAAAATGGAGTATCTACATCACTGTGTCAAAATGCAAAACATTTCTACTTTGGCCAGTCATGCTGTACAATTTTTATATTAATTATATAATTTCCACCAAATAATTATCACACATTAAAATTAGAGATGTGATTGAGACCCCCACAGGGGTCACTCCCATAACCCTCACAGGCCTGTGATTGGTCAATTTTATTTATTTATTTATTTATTTTCTTGGGGGGAGGGGGGGATCATTTTTCTTAACAATTTAAAAGCAAAAATATATTTCCACCCACAGGAGAGAGAGAGAGAGAGAGAGAGAGAGAGAGAGAGAGAGAGGGGGTTCATTTTTCTTAACAATTTAAAAGCAAAAATATATTTCCACCCACAGGAGATTAACATGGAGAGGTGTGTTTCCTCATATCTTCCTTCAATTTACACGGGGAGGACTAGCCCGAAAGGAGGTCGATGTTGCTGTTGCTTTCAATCAAACGAGGACATATGTGTCTGTATTTGTTTCTTTTTTCTTCTTCTTAACACCTTGTTTTCAACACAAACTTTAACCCGCTGATTGAATGTGAGAATAACACAAATTTGAACATGCATTATTTTAAGGATTAATTGGTGAAAAGTTAGAGTAATATATTTTTATTTAGTTTAAGGACTCACTACAATATTTTCTTAGTTTAGTGACATTTGAAAGTACCACAAAACTATTAGTTTAATGACATTTTTTAGTTTTGTGGCATTTTGAACAAGTGCCCTTTGTATCCGTGCCACGGTAGATACTAGTGCCATTGTAGATATTTGCAATTGCCACTACACCATCATGGCAAAAAACTTTTAATGATATTTTGATGTCATGGTAGACATTATTTGTGAATCAAGCGCCATTAAAAAAAGAGTTAGTGACACTTATAAGTGTCATTACACCATCAAGACTAAAACCTTGCAGTGATACTTTAATGTCATGGTATGCACTATTCGTGACGCTATCTTTTTTTTTTTATCAGCAAAAAAAGAAACTTTATTGATGTAAAAACTAGTACAAGGTACAAAATAGATTACACCAATAAAGAAAAGAGGAGTGCAGGAGCATCACAATGAGCTAAATGATCCCAACTAGGTTGACACCAAAAAGCCCATCTTATCATTTGCTAGCACCCTAAGTTGGTGAGGAACCAATGAGAGAGAAATAAACAAAAGCAAAGAGAAAAAGAGAAAACCAAAACCAGCAGGTAGACATCATCTGATAGATATCATCATGTGCTGGTAGACAACATCTGGTAGACACCAGCAGCAGCCATTCTCAGAGAGAAATAACCAAAAAGCTAGACCTCACAGCAGAGCAGCCCACTAACAGGTCATACTAACAACCAGCAAGCTTAACTAACAACCAGCAGAGTGCCACAGCAAAGCAAGACTGGTGCAAAACAGATCAAATCCTCTTCCCAAACAAGACTGTGGCCAGAGGCACACAGCCATCCACCTAAGCCAAACCAAGTGCTCAGACCATCAACCAATTCAAGCAGCCAAGTGCCACCTTCAGCAGATTGCAGACTCCAGGAGTATAGCATAAATCGGCAGCATTGCATGAAGTGAGTAAGTAATGGACCTCCATGACACTTTGATCTAAATCACAACAGAATCAACCATAGCAGCAGCCAGAATTCACCCATAACCCAAAGGCAGGACACAGCTTCCAGACCGAATACAAAATTGAACCTTGATCAACAGACTAGCAGATTTATGCTGTGACCTGGAAGCACAACCAAGCATAACTGGAAGCACAACCAAGCAGCCACCCACCATCAAACCAGCACACACACACAACCATCCTGATTCTGCCCAGCAGACCACCAGCCATCCTCCATCAGCCCAGCACACACACAGGACTGGACTTGCAGCCATCCATCAGAACTTGCACACATACAGGACTGCCCAGCAGACCACCAGCCATCCACCATCAGCCAAGCTCACCTTAGCATACCAGCAGCCCAGACCAGAACTTGCAGCCAGATCCTTAGCAAACCAGCAGCCCAGCCCAGAGCTTGCATTACAGCCAGTACTTAACACAGATCACCTTAGCACAGCCAGACCACCCAAAGCTGGCTTTCTGCTATTTTGCAGAGTAAGCACATATAGATATAGCAGAGCAAACAGCAGAAAGCACAAAATAGACACTGCAAAGCAGAAACTGCAGAGCAGAAACAGCAGCACAGCATGAGCAGAATTAGACATCAAAGAACCCAGAATTGCAGAAGAGCACTCCACCATACAGCAGACATCAAAGGCCTTCTTAGAAAGCCTACTAACACCAACCAACCCAGTACACCACACCAAACCCAAACCAACCCAGTACACCATAGCAAAACCAAGAAATGGACGATATCAAGTGCCATTCGTGACGATAATTCGTTGTAGAACAATTTGATCCGCTCTTGCGGAGACTCGAACCGCCAACCTCTCACACCATAAACCTTATACACCACACTCTTCCCACTACACCTCTATAGCACCACATGATTGTATATGCAACATATATTATTTATATAGTACATACATCCATATTAATATAAAAGTATATGTATAAACATAATTATTTTATTGAAAATAATTTATGTAAAATAAACTATTTACTAGCAAAATAAAAAAAAGACCACTTTTGGCTAGTAATTGTTTTTTAGTTGCTAAAAAACTTAACTTTTGCCGACCAAAATTGGATTTGGTCGCCGAAGATGCACTTTCAGCTACCAAAATTTTGGTCGCCAAAAAATTTAATTCCCGCGCTAAAAATGACCACTTTTGGCAATTAAACTTATTTTTTAGTCGCCAATTGTAAACTTTTGGCTATTAAAATTTTTTGTTATCAAAAAGCTTTACTTTTGGCTACTAAAATTTTTTTAGTTGGTAAAACCCATATAATCAACGACCAAACTTATTTTTAATTGCCAATTGTAGACTTTTGGCTACTAAATTTTTTTAATCGCCAAAAAGCTTTACTTTGGGCTACTAAAAATTTTTTAGTCACTAAAACCCATATAATCAGCGACCAAACTTAGTTTTAGTCGCCAATTGTAGACTTTTAGCTACTTAAATTGTTTAGTCGCCAGAAAGCTTTACTTTTGACTATTAATGTTGTTTTGGTCGCTGAAAGCTATACTTTTAGCGATCAAATTTTTTTTTTGTCAGGAAATTTAGTCGCCGAATGTGCTTTTTCTTGTAGTGTATATTGAGTTTAATTTATTTATTTTTAATCATTTATTGCATTTTAAAAATTTAGAAAATATATTGGCATTTTTTATTTTTTCAAAAATGCCATTATAAGCTTGAAAAGTTTTTGGCTTAGTGGCATTTCTCAAAATACTATAAAATATTTGTTTATGACACTTTTCACCTAAATGCTATAAAAAGTAATTTGCACCTACCTAGTGTCTTGAAATTTTTTAAAAAATGCCATTGCTACTAAAGTTTAGTGGCATTTATTGGTAAATGTCATGAATATAATTTTTTGTGTCATTAGTTTATAAAATGCCATAAAATTGATGTGATATTTCTTTATTAAAATGCCACTGGAGCCTTATATGTTTGTGGTTCTGTGGCATTTTTCTAAAACATTTAATGCCAATTTTTATTTTTGTGGCATTTTCTGAAAACATGCCACTAGTGTAGTGTCACTAAAGTATAAATTTGTTGTAGTGACATTTTTGTTGTAGTAAAGTGACACTTTTTTTAATTGAAATGCCACTAGACCCTTATATGTTTGTGGCTCTATGACATTTTTCTAAAAAATGCCACCAAATATTCTTTTTGTGACATTTTTTAAAAACATGCCACTAGTATAGTGTCACTAAAATGTGTTTTTGTTGTAGTGGACTAATATTTTTCAGTGATAAGGATACAATTCAACATATAAGAGTTTTAGAAACCAAATGTCTTAGTTTTTAAAAGTGAAAAATTTGTTACAAAAAATATTTAGGAACCAATTTTTATTGTCATGAGGATAATTGATAAAAAGTCATACTGAAAAGTCAAAAATAAAATTTTTAACGACAAAATTTTGAAAATGTCATTAATAAATAGACTTTTAGGGACAAAATGATTTGATCTCAAAATGGTTTATTTTTTGAAACAAAAAATTTGGTCCCAAAAGGATAATAATTCATCACTAATGTCTAATTTTCGTTGTTAAAAATATAATAATGACATTTTTCGCAACAAAAATATTTAGTTCCTAAAAAATAATTTTGTCTCTAAATTTTAATCTCTAAAATCTTAATTTTTTGTAGTGATATGCGTTGAAATTAAAGTCATCTGAAAGTTGATGGTGACCAGCAAGGACCGGTGACTGCAGTTGGTGACGGTGAGGTGAACATATAGGTGACATTAAATAGATAGATGAATAAATAGGTGACATGTGTACACATTTGAACACCTAGTCGAACAAATAGATAACATGTATATACATTTGAGAATATAGGTGATATGTGTACAGATAAGTGAGGCTCCTCTGCTGCTGGTTAGGCTCATCTGCTGCTCTTGAGTCTCCTCTGCTGCTGCTGAGGTTTTGGGCTGAATCAGTCTATGGCTGAAGCTGCAGGTCCTGGGCTGAGGTTCGAGGCTGATTACTATGGCTGAAGCAGAGATTCTGTTGCTATTTGCTTGCTGTTGTAGTCCCTTTCTAGTTGTTGTTCCTCTATCTTCTAATTTGCTTTGCTTTTTGTGTTGGTGTCTTACCAACTTCGGAGTTGTCTCTCTGCCTCCTCTTTCTTTATTGATGATTGTCATTGTATCTTCGTATGATCATTATCAATAAATTTTCCTTCTTCGCTGCTTCAAAAAAAAAAAGTAAAATTTTGAACAAATAATTATTGCTTTAGATAAATAATATGTAAAAATATTTAAACTTGAGTTTATTGACTTAATAGTTTCAGAAACAAATATTCTGAGTGGCCTTGTTTTTTAACTTGTAGAAGTGCCCTCTTACTCAAAATTTATTATAAATAATAATTAATATTAATATGTACTATGTATATATATATTTTTTGATCAGTGTATATATATCTATATATATATGGGGGTGCCTTTTGGTTTATATAAGTAATTTATACTTAAGGGGGGTGCGTTATTGTTTGTACCACACACTAATCAAGGTAATCTAAGAGTTACAAATTTTTCATGATCATTTTCATGAAAAAATTTTCATGATACCTAACATTTCTCGAGAACTATAGATACATACTTGTCTAGAAGATTTTTATACGGCACTATTACTAAAATGACAAAGTGTTAAACACTCATCAGTCAACCTGCCGGATTACACAATCAATGACTTCATCTATTCCCTAGATGGAATGAAATCCATTAAGGCTGGAAGAAGCTAGCATGTGGTGCTGTTTGATTTTTTTTTTTTTTTATAAATAAATTATAAATATATTTTTGAGATTTGTTTAAAATACAGATTGTATCTTGTAATTTACAAAATTATAAATATCTTCTTGTTAAATTTTTTTAACAGAATTAATTAAAAAAAAAGAAATTCATAATTGTTCTCTTATATACAATAATAAAATTACTTAAATTATTAATTAAAACATATTTATAACATCATTAAAAACTGTTAATTGACTTGATAATTTATTAATGAAATAGACGATTTATTATGAAATTAAAAATCTCAAGGGTTGGAATGTAATTTTCAGAATCACATAGGCGATTTGTATTTTAATCAAATTTTAGGGAGTGTATTTGTAATTTACCTATTTTTTTGTTTGAGTAATATTAGAAATTCTAAAAATTTTATTACCAAATATTTTATATAAGTGTGAAACCCACAATGTGAGTTTTATGTGAGTCCCACACTTATGTAATACATTTGATAAAAATTTAAATTTTTTTTTTTAAAATCTCTAATATTTTTGTTTCTATTTATCCTCATTAGTTTCTCATCAATCCTTCGACTTGAGTTAACAAATAATTAGATGTTCCTATTAGTGTCAATTTACTTGGGATTAGGACTTTATTATAATATTTTTTACTCTTACCTTTTTACTGATGACTTCTAACGTACTTTGTTCGTTTATTTCATTAATAAATTTTTTTTTGGGTCGTTAAAAAAAAATTAATACTAAAATGGACCCCATAAAATCATATATATATATTATTTCTTACACATTATCTGGATGATGCTTTCCAGTTGTCTTGGACTTTGTCAACTGCAGGAAGATGTGGAGTGGGTATTGGCCAATATAACCCAAAACAAACTTGTAAACGCTACAATTAAATTTTTTTTTTCGAGGGTCTTAAATTCAGGAAAAAGAACTTTAAAACAAGACGGAAGAAACGAAAATTCTCAATGAAAAATATTGAATATTATTAATTAAAAAAAAAGTCGTCTTACCCCTCAGGGTTAAGTCCTAATTTATATATCAAATTTGGATAATAGAAAGTAGGGATGTAAAATTGGTCCAACCTAACTCAAGCCTACTCAAGCTCCCATAAAAAATTACGTCAGTACTATCCGGTTTCCAAAAATTTAGGTCCAAGCCCAAGGATAATTGGGCCTTGACCCGGGTTTGGATTGGGCCTAACTTATGTTATTTTTTTCACCAAAATAATTTGAAGGTAATGTCGTACGTTGGGTAGGTTGGGTCTCAGATTGAACTTGGATCAGGTAAGATTAGAAAAGCATAGCCTAGGCGCTAGCCTCGGGAGACCCGGGGCAGGGCGGGATGAGGCGGCGTGGGCCTCGAGGCCAGCAGACCTTTTTACACCCCTAATAAAAAGTTAAATGTTCCTAGCTAAAGTTATTATTAACAAAAAAAAAAAAATCATAAACAACAAAAACCCTAATTTCAAGACCCAAATGAAGTAATCCGCCTTAAATTTGGCTTGAATAGATAGATTATATGGAGGGAGAGAGAGAGAGAGAGAGAGAGGTGTGCACATGATTGGGGTTGATAGTTGTTGCTAACATAATTGGGATGCACTATTCAACTGTTATGATGTAAACTCCACCCGGCCATTTGAATTGTAATGATTTCAGTTTAGTAATAATAATTTTATTTTTGCTGATCAATAAAAGACAGAGGCGTTTCCTAGCTCTAACTAACCATGCATTTTCTTCTTCTCTTTTTCTTTTTTTAATCTCCGATTCATTGCAAAAGTACAAGGTAGAAATCCGAGAGGCCTTCAAAAAAACAAAATTCATACTAAAATGCAAACCCATAAGCATGTCTAAATTGTTACACTTCAAAAAGTGCAAAATAGTATATGAACCTGTTAGGTCCCTTTATTGTCAAATCTTCGTACAAACTCTATTTTGAAAAGTTGTAATTTTTCCTTGTTTTTTGAGTTTCCCGCTCGAGCGGGACCATTGGCGCTCGAGCGTAATATGTGCTATCTCAGTAGTTGGTCGTGTCTGTAAACATACTGAGAAGTGTGATTTCGCATTCGAGCGAGTGGAAACCTGTTTGGTCACACGCGTATTTTACTGAAGCCGTTCGAGCGGGATGTACTATGCTCGAGCGAAGATCGCGACCTCTGTTTTCTATTTATATCTGTTTAGGCTGATTTTAAGATTTACTTTTCGTAGATCTTGTTTTAGAGTCTTAGGGTTTTGTTTAAGGTTTTCTTCTGAAAGTCTTGTTGAGTTTTCCTTGATGATTTGAGTGAGTTCTAAACTTATGATCTAAGATACATACATCAAGGAGTTTGTTACTTCATATTCAAGAGTGTTCTTCTTTGGTGGAATTTGGAGATTCACACGTGGAGCATCAAAGGAGTTTGATACTAAGTGTGGCCGTTGATTCGGCATTAGAAGTTATGGATTCAACTTCAGATTGATCAATTCCAAGACGAAGGCTGTAGCGAAAGATTTACAGAAGCTTGAAGACAAATTTGATGCGTTTGGTAATTTCTTGGTTGTCTTTGTCATCTTTCTTTCTTCAGTAGTGGATTGATTAGTGGCGTTTCGCCTGTGGTTTTTGATCACAGTTGAAGGTGCTTCAATTGTGATTTTTCCACGCAAAAATCGTTTGTATCGATTTATTACTTTTTGAAAACAACAATCTAAACCATTTTTCTAAGTGCTTGTTGATTTAGATTGTGTGTTTTGAATAATTGGGAATTGGTGGAATTAAATCTTTATCTATTCACGAATCACTTAGGAATTTCAATTGGTATCAGAGCAGGTCACTCATTGTTTTTTATCAAAACTATAGGAGTGTGATTTTGTGTGATTGGTGATATGGATTCAATTCGTGAAAGTAACTCGACCCATAGACCTCCGTTACTTGATGGTACAAACTATTCTTATTGGAAAGCTCGTATGAGAGCGTTTTTAAAATCTATCGATGAAAAATTTTGGCACTGTGTGCTCTATGGGTGGAGTAAACCTATTGTCACCATTGATGGTGTTGAGATTCCCAAATCCCTTGATAAATGGGACACAGCCGATTATCAAAACTCGAGTTGGAACAGAAAGGCTCTCAATTCCCTTTTTTGCTCCGTCACACCTGAAGAATTTCGTTGTATCTGCATGTGTGAGATGGCAAAAATGGCTTGGGACATTCTTGAAACAATTCATGAAGGTATTATTTATGTCAAGAGGTTAAAACTTCAACGTCTTACATCTGCCTTTGAAACCCTTTTTATGCGTGATGATGAGACGTTTGATGATTTCTATGCAAAACTTAGTGACATTGTGAATTCTTGTTTCACAGTTGGTGAAAAAATCCCTGAAGCTAAAGTTGTTGGAAAAATTTTGAGGTCTTTACCGGAGAGGTTCCAATCAAAAGTGACAGCCATTGGGGAGGCTCAGAATGTTGATACCCTCAAGCTTGATTAGTTGGTTGGAAACTTGCAGACTTATGAAGCCCATCAGATTTCTAAGAAAAAACAAAAAGATAGTGTGGCTTTCGCTAGTGCTCATGAGACTGTAAAAACTCCGGAGACTGAGTTTGATTTAGAGTCTGAGATGACGGCTATGTTTACTAAACAGTTTAAAAAAAATTTGAAGAAAAAGAAGCCTAATTTTAGAAACCCTATTTTAAAAGACAAGAGTAATGAAAAATCCAAAACTTTTCCATCAAAACTTGCTCCAAAAATTGAAAAGAAGATTGTAAAGGGGCAAGGGGTCAAGTGTTATGAATGTCAAGGGTTTGGCCATATTGCCCTTGAATGTCCTTCAAAAAAGAATCGGAAGAAAGTCTATATAGTGACTCGGGATGATAAAAGCAGGTCAGAGCAAGAATCCGAAGAACCTGAATCTGGTGAAGACGGGGATAGTGCTTTCGTGGCATTTGGTCCACTTTCACACAACCTCTTCCGAAGCCAGTGGAATTTTCTCATGGACAGAATCTGCATCATGCTCCCACCTTTGATGGGAGTAATTACTTGTATTGGAAGATCAGAATGAGGGCGTTTTTGAGAGCTTTTGACCCAGAAGGCTGGCAAGCCATTGAAGAAAATGTTGAAAGTGCTGACAATCCGAGCAATCAAAGAGTCCTGGTTACTATTCATGGAGCAATTTCTGATGGAGAATAGCAGCGGGTTGCTCACTGCACAAAGGCTAAAGATGCATAGGAAATTCTGAGCCAATTTCATGAAAGAGGAGATTCATCTTCACCTCCATCTATCATCTTTCCTGCCTTAGTTGCTAGACTGGATAAGGTCAAGGAGAATGAAGAGCAAAAGAGGATGATGAAATATCATAAGACAATGATGAGATTAATGGTGATGAACTACAACAAGCTTACAAAAAGCTTTACGAGGAATCTCTGAATTTGTCCAAAATCAATGACAAATTCTCTCTCAGGCTCAAAGCATGTGAAAGCGAGAATGTCAAGCTAAAAGGAGAACTTGTAGCAGTAAAGCAGAATGTCATCAAGATCTCAAGTGATAGGCAAGACCTATGTGGAAAACTTCTATCTTGTGAAACTGAAAGGAATGAACTTCTGAAAGTGTATTCCACATATGAAGAGAAGCTTGAAAGCCTTGAGATGTCACAAGCTACATTGGAAGAGATAGTCTGTTAGAAAGATGAAGAACTCCGTATTACTAGAGCCACAATTGCCATGTGGAACAAAGGTTCCAAATCATTAGAAGATATCCTCGGGTCTCAACAAATGGGTTGTGACAAAAGTGGGCTAGGCTATGGTGCGACAGCTCACAAGGGACAGGCTTCTACATCACATGACCTAAAGACTCAAGCAAAGGGAAAATTGAAGGTAGACCAGGGTGATCCCTCTCTTCATCTACCTAAAGGGGGTAAGATCAACAAAAATGAGGTAAAACCTGTTTTTGTTTGTCATCACTGTGGTAGGTATGGCCACATTCGTCCTTATTGCTTTAAATTGTTTGGTAAGGTGTCTCAAAAGGGTAGAAATTCGAATACTTTTTGGGTTAGGAGACAACCTTACATGTCTAGGTGGAATACCAAGATTTATGAGGGTGTTCACAACGCCAAGACATTTACCAAGACCAAAAAGATTTGGGTGAGAAAAGATGATTTGACTTGTTTAGTTGTTCACACTGCTCTAAAAGCACGTGACTCACACATGTGGTATCTTGATAGTGGGTGCTCTCGTCACATGTTCAATAACAAATCCTACTTCATCTCCCTTGAAAAATATGAAGGAGGAATTGTTACCTTTGGAGATGGCGGCACTTCTAGAGTCATTGGTAAGGGCTCTATAAGTGTTGCTGGTCTTCCCAAGCTGAAAAATGCTCTACTTGTTGATGGTCTTAAAGCAAATCTTTTGAGTATTAGTCAAATATGTGATTCCCATCATGAAGTATTGTTTTCAAAAAATACATGTGAAATTTTGGATAAAAAGGGAAATACTGTCTTGCATGGGGTTCGCACATCTGATAACTGCTATGGGATTGTTACTACTAATGATCTCACTTGTCACTTTGCCATCATAAGTAACATTAATTTGTGGCATCAAAGATTAGGTCACATGAATTTCAAAGACCTAACTAAGATAGCCAACAAAGAGCTTGTGAGAGGAGTACCTAAATTGGGTAAGAATCTGAACCATGTGTGTGGACCATGTCAACTTGAAAAGCAAACCCGTGCCCCTTATAAAAAGGTGAACAACTTTACAACCAAACGTCCTCTTGAATTGGTTCACATGGACTTAATGGGACCTACTCGCACTGAAAGCATCGGAGGTAAAAGATACATTTTTTTAACTGTTGATATTTTACTCGATTTTCGTGGGTAAATTTTTTTAGGAAAAAATCTGATACGTTTGATGCTTTCCAGGCCTTAGTCCTTAAAATCCAAAATGAATAGAGTGTTTCCATTGGGCGTATCATAAGAATCCGAACTGATCATGGTCGTGAGTTTGAAAATAGTTCGTTTTCAGATTTTTGTGATATGCATGGAATTAAGCATGAATTTTCTACACCTATTACTCTACAACAAAATGGAGTGGTTGAGAGGAAGAACAGAGTTGTTCAAGAAATGGCTAGGGTCATGCTCCTTAGTAAGAAACTTCCTCCAAAGTTTTGGGCTAAAGCCCTGAATACTACTGTTTATGTCATAAATCGCGTGTATTTAAGGCCCGACACTTTACAAACTTCATATGAATTGTGGAAGGGTTTGAAACCTAATGTAAAATACTTCAAAACTTTTGGGAGTAAGTGTTACATTTTTAAAAATAGAGAGTCTTTGGGAAAATTTGACTCCCGAAGTGATGAAGGTATTTTTCTAGGGTATTCAACCACTAGTAGGGCTTTTCGAATCTATAACATGCGAACTTCTTCTTTAATGGAATCAATCAATGTGGTTATAGATGACACAGGTTCACCTACTCCAGCAACAAATAAGGATGCCAATGGTGAGTCTCCAATCTTGGATACTGAACCACAAAGTCAAAGAGAAGCTGAGGTCCAAGCACAAGAAGTTGAGACAGCACCATTCTCACAGGCAAGTCAAAGTCCAAAGAGTGCACAAAGAGACATCACTTCTAATGCTTCTGTCACCGTAAGTCCTGAGTTCAAACCATCAGCAAGGGTGAAACTAAATCATCCAGCTCAACAGGTGATTGGAAGTGTATCGAATCGAATGAAAACCCGAAGACAGATTCGGAATGAGGTATCACATATGTGTTATGTTTCATTAATTGAACCTAAGAATTTTAAAGAGGCCTTGCTAGATGATAGTTGGGTTAATGTTATGCATGAAGAATTATGTCAATTTGAACGTAACAATATTTGGACTCTAGTTCCCAGACCTAGAGACATGAATGTGATAGGTACCAAGTGGATCTTTAAAAATAAATCTGATGAGAATGGTACTGTGGTTAGGAACAAAGTCAGATTGGTTGCTCAAGGCTACACACAAGTAGAGGGTGTTGACTATGATGAGACGTTTGCCCCAGTTGCATGTCTCAAATCTATTCGTATTTTACTTGGTGTTGCATGTTTTCTTGGTTTCAAATTGTTTCAAATGGATGTGAAAAGTGCTTTTCTGAATGGGTACTTGAAAGAAGAGGCATATGTTGAGCAACCAAAAGGGTTTGAGGACCCTAAATGTCCAAATCATGTCTACAAGTTAGACAAGACTTTGTATGGGTTGAAACAAGCCTCTCGGGCTTGGTATGATAGACTTACTACATTTCTTCTTGATAATGATTTTTAAAGGGGTAGTGTAGATAAGACTTTATTTGTGAAACATACTAAGTCTCATATTCTTGTTGCTCAGATTTATGTTGATGATATTGTGTTTGGATCCACTGCTGATCATCTTGTGAAATATTTTTCGGATTGCATGGCACATGAGTTTGAGATGAGCATGATGGGAGAGTTGTCTTATTTTTTGGGTCTACAAATTAAACAGTCTCCTTCGGGTATGTTTGTTTCTCAGACTAAGTATGCCAAAAATCTTGTGTCAAAGTTGGGTCTTGAGTCTACCAAATATGCACGCACTCCCATGAGCACCAGTCTTCACATTTCCAAAGATTCCTCTGGTATTGATGTTGATCCTACCTTGTATAGAAGTATGATAGGGAGTCTTCTTTACCTCACAGCCAGTCGTCCTGATATTGCTTTTAGTGTAGGTGTTTGTACCCGTTACCAAGCCAGTCCTAAAGAGTCTCATCTTCTTGCTGTCAAACGCATCATTAAATATGTCAATGGGACATTGGGGTATGGGGTTTGGTTTTCTTCTGATACTACAGTTGAAATTACTGGTTTTTCTGATGCCGACTGGGCAGGGTGTGCTGATGATAGGAAGAGTACATCCGGGGGGTGTTTTTACCTTGGGAATAATTTGGTTTCCTGGCATAGTAAAAAGTAAATTGCTATCTTTCTTTTGACTACTGAGGCTGAGTACATTGCTGCAGGGCGTTGTTGTGCACAAATGCTATGGATGAAGCAAATGCTTCATGATTATAGGATAGAACAAAACACTCTCACTCTTTTTTGTGATAACACAAGTGCCATAAGCATTTCAAAAAATCCTGTCCAACACTCTCGCACCAAACACATTAACATCTGTTATCATTTTATTCGAGAGTTAGTGGAAGAAGGCCTTGTTGTTCTTAAACATGTACCCACGAGCATCAAAAAGCTGATATTTTTACGAAACCCCTTGATCTTCTTCGGTTTGAGTTTCTTAGAAAGACCTTGGGTGTAGTGCTCAGTAACTAGGGTGTTTCCTGTTTTTTAAAGTGGGTGTGAGTGGTTGGCTTATTGTGTACTTGGATGTGATAATCTCATTGTCATTGATTCCTGATATCTTTGCATCAAAATTTTATATGAACACTGCTCATGTTTCTTACAAGATCTCATTCTTCTTTGTTCATAGCTCATTCTGAATGCCCATACTCATTTACTTCATGATCTCATTCTATACACATCCTTGAGATAAACTGTTGCAGGGGTTTCCACACAAGTGATTAAAGTTCTCTATGGACCACTAACAGTGTTTCTTGTACTTTTTCAGAGGAATTGACCTATACTAGTATCTCATGGGTGATGTTGAGTCTCTTAACCATCAACCATCTTTTTTCACTTCCATGGTTTCTCCTTCAGTTCATTGAATTCCGGGCATTAGGAAAAGGCTACCTTAGAGGCACCAACCAGGCCATCCTTTTTGATTTCATTCTTCTCTGGTTTGGTCTCCATACTCTTGAACGTGCATGCCACCAGTGAGTGCACACAAGAAAGAAAAGTTTAAAAAATAAAAAAAAGGGGAATCATTGATTGAGGGGGAGCCTTCGCGTTTACTCAACAAATACCCCATGATTCCTAGTGGTTTGACTTTTCTCTGTGATGTTCAGTTACTCTTGTCAGAGGTTCAGCCATCCGATCACTACGAGGATTAACTCTAGCTTTGTGACTCTCAAGGATTGCACACACACACATTATTTTTGTGAGCTCTCATGTATGTTTTTGAGTTATACATTCTCATGTTGTTTATGATCATTGATTAAATTCTATCTGACTTGTTCATGATCTTGTGATTCATTTTTTTTACTGAACAAGTTAACAGGATTCATGGTCGATGGATAATCTCATCTCAGTATTACAGTCTTCCAATTGGACTCCCCGCTAGTTACAGGACATCTTAGTTGATTTTTGTTTAAAAAAAAAAAAAAAAAAATTTTTGATGTCTTGTCCCCGCTCGAGTGGAACATCTCACGCTCGAGCGTGGTTTTGGGTCTTGTTGCATTTTATGCCATGTTTTGCAGTTCTGTTAGGGTTGTTTTGGCGCTCGAGCGTCCGTTTTCCAGCTCGAGTGTTTCCGCGCGTGCTTCTTTTTACGTTCGAGTGTTAAACCCACCGCTCGAGCAGACTGGTTTTGTTTAAATTCTTTCCACCTCGACCCTTCAGTTCATTTTTTCCCCCAATTTCCGTCTCTCTTCCCTAGGGCTTGGCTTGCGACCTCATTGGCCTTGATTTTGCCATCCTCCTACCTTTTTCATCTCCGATTCAAACTTGGTAAGTTTCTCTTTGTTTTTCCTCTGTTATTTCGGCTCTTGTGTCTTTAGGTTGTATTTTTTTTGTTTTTTTTGTTTCATTTTTTTTTTCTTTCACTTGCATCACACACTCTCACCAAATCTTGGTTTCATCTTAATGGTGAGTTTACTGCGTTTTTATGTAGTCTGCTGTGTCCATAGTTCTAGGGTTCTTTGTTGTTGATCTAATGCCTTACATTGTGTTCTCTCATCTCTCAATTATATGTTGCTTTGGTGAGTTTGGTTCAGCTTTGCTAGGTTTTGGATACAAATTAGTGTCTTAGTTTCATTATACTGTCATTCATATTATGCTCTAAGTCTGTCATTGTTATTATGCTAGGTTTTGATATCTTTCTAACACTGTTACTAACGTTTGCTGTGCTTTGTTGGTTTGGTTTTTGGGATTGTTTTGTTTTGGGTTTTAGTTGTGTTTGGTGTCACCATGTCTGCCCCCAAAAGACGCAAGTCTATCGTGTCGCGTCTTTCGTTTAATCTTGATAGATTTCCCTCTGCCAAACAAGCCAAGTTATTCCGAAAGTCGTTTGCGTCTAGGACTGTTCATCTCGAACGTCATGTCCAGCCCAATATCTTCGAGTCTGTTCCCATCTTTTTTTTGTTTGATCCATTAGGCGGAGACTTGGTTTTGTCCTTCTCCGGACGCCAAAATCTAGACTGGGTCCGTGAGTTTTTCTGCAATGTTGAGAATATAGATGATATTGGTCCTTCCTTCACTACGTGGGTTCGGACTAAGTCCATCTCTGTCACTCCCGAGCTTATTAGAGGGCTTTTTAGTATTGACCGTGTGTTTCCGGAACATTATCCTTTTCCGGTTCGTCCTACTTGTGATTTTAATGTCGTAGCTGAAGTTTTGTGTGGTGCTCCTCGTAACTGGATCAAGGGCACATTGATTAAATAGTTTGAACTCCTTCTCGAGTTTCGACAGCTTAATCTTATTGTGTGTGCTAATATTATTGTCACCACTCACTCTTCTGAAATCAATCAAGAACAGGGGTTCGTTCTTTTTGTATTGCTCGTCATATGTCCATCGATCTTGCCACCCTCATTCTTCGTAAGATGATTGCTGTCTTTGATAACAAGCAATTAGGTCTTCCTTATGGTTGTTTAATCAACCGTCTCTTGTCCCGACTTGAAGTCCCAGTTTTCGAGAATGATGAGTATACCTTTCCATCTAGGCCCTTCATTAAGAAGACCATTTTCCAAAGTTGTGCACATGTCAAGGAAGAGTCTTCTAAGGTTGGTACTTCTGTAGGTACAGCAGCTGGACTTGCTGAGGAGGCAGAGATTGATGCTGCCACAGCTGGTGCTGAGGAGGATGATGTTCCACCCCGGACTTTTCATGACCAACTTTGACATTTTGAGAAGGTTGTGACACAGCGGTTGGATTTTCTGGATACTAGGTTTGATGCCTTCGATGGCCACCTTGGACAGTTGGAGCAGTCCGTCGTCTAGACTACTACTCAGCTCGCTCATATTATCTCTTTGCTTCAGATCCAGCAGCCTCCTCTTCCCCCTGATGCTTAACACAGATCTTTGTTTTCTTGGACTGTTTTACTCCTTGTCTCCCGGCCAAAAAGGGAGAGAATTTTTGAAGTTTTGATGATACAGTATGGATTTTTGGTGGTTTGGATACTTTGATATACTTTGGCTATAGTTGTTTTTTTTGTATATCTGTTGTTTTTGTGAACTTTAGTTATTTCATAGTCATTTGTTATATTCTTATGAAGTTCCACAGTTTTGTTTTTTTTTGTGCGTTGCTCTCTGATTCATAGGTAGATGACTGATGTTAACTCAACCTTTTTGTTAGTTTTCAGTTTTGTTTTCTTAATGTTCAATAGGTTGTATTGGGGTTGTCTAGTGCGTGTGTTTTAAGGAAAATTGTTTAGAAGAGTTTTGTCCGAGAATTGACAAAGTGGGAGATTGTTAGGTCCCTTTATTGTCAAATCCTCATACAAACTCTGTTTTGAAAAGTTGTAATTTTTCCTTGTTTTTTGAGTTTCCTGCTTGAGCGGGACCATTGGCGCTCGAGCGTAATATGTGCTATCTCAGTAGTTGGTCATGTCTGTAAACATACTGAGAAGTGTGATTTCGCGCTCGAGCGTGTGTTCCAGCGCTTGAGCGGAAACTTGTTTGGTCACACACGTATTTTACTGAAGCCTTGAGCGGAGATCGCGACCTCTGTTTTCTATTTATATCTGTTTAGGCTGATTTTTGGATTTACTTTTCCTAGATCTTGTTTTAGAGTCTTAGGGTTTTGTTTAAGGTTTTCTTTTAAAAGTCTTGTTGAGTTTTCCTTGATGATTTGAGTGAGTTCTAAACTCATGATCTAAGATACATACATCAAGGAGTTCGTTACTACATATTCAAGAGTGTTCTTTTTTGGTGGAATCCGGAGATTCACGCGTGGAGCATCAAAGGAGTTTGATACTAAGCGTAGCCGTTGATTCGACATTAGAAGTTGTGGATTCAACTTCAGATTGATCAATTTCGAGACGAAGGCTGTCGCGAAAGATTTATAGAAGCTTGAAGACAAATTTGATGCGTTTGATAATTTGTTGGTTGTCTTTGTAATCTTTCTTTCTTCAGTAGTGGATTGATTAATGGCGTTTCGTCCGTGGTTTTTTATCACAGTTGAAGGGGCTTCAATTGTGGTTTTTCTACATAAAAATCGTTTGTGTCGATTTATTACTTTTTAAAAACAACAATCTAAATCACTTTCGTAAGTACTTGTTGATTTAGATTGTGTGCTTTGAATAATTGGGAATTGTTTGTATTTTTTAACGAAAACTAAGCACATAAGTGGCATATATCATGTTTTTAGGAGTAAAATGATAAACTTGCTCAATTTAGTGAGTGTTGACCAATTTAGTGATAATTTTTCGTCAAAAAAACTAACGGTATTATCAATTGGACCAAATCAATACAAAATCTAAAATTAAAAGTCAAAATTAAAACATTTAAAAATGTAAAGATCAAAATAACATAAGGATCAAAATATAAAAACTATCATTGTAATTTTCGCTTTTAATAATGCCACTAAGACTTTTAGTGCAATGGTATAATAGACATTAATCTAAAATGCCACTACTACTGTTTATTATTATTATTATTATTATTTTATATATATATAAGAAACATAAATAAGCATCAATTATGAATACGTACGCTGGAGCTGGTTAGGAAGCGACTAATTAGTCAAAACAATAATCCTAATACAATCTAAACTCATTTGGGGTCTTTTAAGTAGGTTGTTGGAGAATTTAGTGGACTTATTATTTAATAGGTCCTATGATAATTAAAGATATTTTTTATCATATACTATTAAAAAATATTATTAATTATTAATTTTCAGCAATAATTTAAAAATTGTCACAAAAAATGTCACTAATTATAAATTTTAGCCACAGTTTAAAAAATCATCACAAAAAATGTCACTAATTTTTAACTTTCAGCGATAGTTTGAAAAAATCGTCACAGAAAAACATCACTAACAGTAAGTTTTAGCGATAATTTATAAAAATCGTGACAAAAAAGTCACTAAGTGTCAATTTTTAGCGACATAAAAAAATTATCACAAAAAATTATTTTTAGTGACGATTGTACTATGACTTATTTTCAAGAAGTACTTACATGTAGGTCTTAATAAGTTGACTTATTGTTTAATAGGTCATATAGGAAAAATTTGTCATAAAAAAGTCACTAATTATAAGTTTTAGCGACAATTTATAAAAATCATGACTAAAAAAGTCACTAATTGTCAATTTTTAATAACGTATGTAAAAAATTGTCACAAAAAAATTATTTTTGGTGACAACTTTACCAAGACTTATTTCAATAGGATTTGATGGGAATTAAGTCTAACTATTATGACCTATTGGTAATTTACCCTATTTTCAATAAGATTTGATGAGAATTAAGTCCAACTATTAGGATCTAGTGGTAATTTATCCTAAATTTTTATTGACCATTTTTTTTTGGGTATTTATTTAACTTTTTCTTTAATTTTTTTTTTTTTCACTTTTAACTCCTACTAGATTAGAGGACCCTAACAATTAATAAAATTTGAAAAAGTCTACTGAAAAAGAAGTTAATTTTTTATTTTATTTTATTTTATTTTGTCTCTTGTGACTTTTTTGGATTTCAATTTTTTGTTTTTTGTTTTTTGTTTTTTGTTTTACTTACGAGATCGTTTTAGACTAAAAAGATCAGAGAAGTTAAAAAAAAAAATTACATTTAGTGTGTTTAGTTTGAGTTTTTTGAATTAAGTTTTTTGAAAATTGAGTTTTTTGGTTTTCGTGTGTTTTTGTTTTTAGTGAATATTTTTTAAATTTTAAATATTTTTTTTACTTTTTTAGATGCACCTTACTTTGATGTATCTAAAAAGTAAAAAATTTGTGAAAAAATATTTTTTAAAATTAATAAATACATAAAAATATAAAAAATATACTGAATTCTCGTTTTTTTTTTTTTTGATATTTAGTGAATTTTTAAAAGGCTCTTTTCAATTTTTTTTATTTTATTTTTTAGGTATATGTATGTTAGGTATGTTTAAAAATTAAAAAATTGCTCAAAATATTAAAAAAAATTCAGTAAAAATAAAAAAATACGAAAAATAAAAAAATAAAATTTTCTAAAAAGTGTTTTTGAAAAATAATAACCAAGCATTTATAAAAATTCACTACATAAACATTTCACAAAAAAAAAAAAAAAAAAAAAGACTTTTTTTTTAACTATTGTGAAATAGAGAGTCAAAACACCCCATATTTTCCGTACGATCGTATTTTGTAGTATTCAAAATACAATCATATTCTTTCAACTAAAACGCGTTCAGATTCTTCAAAACACTATCTATATTCTTGACGGTAGCTAAACCAAAGTTTTCTGGTAGTGCAAACGTCAAATGTAAGAATTTTTTTTCATTTTCTTTTGCTTGTAATATTTCTGTCAAATATTAGACTTCTTCACAATTTGACAGAACCTTTTTCCTTTTTTCCATTTTTCCTTTCAATAGCTGGAAAACTAAAAGTCATGTTCAGCCCATGCAACAGCAGCTGAAATCATTTTTACACTAGTCAAAGACTTTTTAGAAGTAGAGAAGGGAGAGGAATTTGGTTGCGTGACATTGCTCTCATCCTTAATTTTTTATATTATTGAGTTATATTTAGAGATTTACGAGTGTTGACAACTATAAATAATTTAATAGGGCATTCATGAAGAGGTTCATTTATGAATTTTTTGGGGCCAATTTATAGGACCAAACTTCAATATTTTTGAGCTAAAAATACATTTTTGTCCACAAGAACACCTATATATTCAAAATTTACAAATCCGTCTATTTATTCAAATGTATCTATTTGTATATTTGTTACTTATCTGTCTAACTATTTGTTCAAATGTGTACATATGTTACCTATTTATTCACATATTTGTTCAATGCCACCTATATATGCACGTCATTGCCAATAGCCACTGTCAGTCGACGGTGACTTTTCTAACTACTTTTTTGAAGACTTTTCAACGTGTCTTTATCATAAAATAAAAAAATTTAAAATTTAAACTAAATAACATGTGATCTCATAGGAATGAATTTTTCCCCAATTAATCCAGTTCAATATTCTTGAGAATGTATTTATTAAGAAAAAAGAACATATGATTCTCAATCAGCTAAACTGTTAGTTGTATTGAGCATCTAAACACTTGTTTTGATGTCCCCTTAAATTTTAAGGGAGCCATTTGTTTTTCATGTAGTATTTCTAATGTAATGATATTTCATTATCCTGTTAATAAAAAAAAGATTAATTATTCTGACTAGTTATTTTAAGTATTGCCATTTCAAAACGGCATTCCTGTTGCCAGGTCAAAATAGGTTATTTTGCCATAGTTTAATTAGGACTGTAAATGAATAGAATCATTCGTGAATAGGCTTGAACTCGGCTCGATAAGAGTTCGTTCTAACTCGATTCATTGATTTTTTTTTGCATTCGAGCTTGAGCTTGTTAAATTTTTAACAAACAAGTCCAAACATTCTAAAGCTTGACTCACAAGCTCAGCTCGTTAGTTGGCTCCACTACAACAAAAAACACATTTGGCGACCCAAAAATTGGTCACCAAAAGTACAAATTTCATTGCCAAAAGAATCGGCAACAAGTATACAATTGGTCGCCAAAGGCCTGTCACTAAAAGTATTGGCGACGAAATCAGAAATTGTCACCGTATGTAGACATTTAGCGACAAGCAAAATTGGTCGCCAAAAATCGTATATTTTGTAGCTAAAAGGTTATAATTTGGATAGGCTATGTAGTTTTAGCGACAAATAAATGCGTTGCCGAAAGTACTATTTAACGACAAAATTAATTTGGTCGCTAAAAATCACGTTTTTAGCGACGAGTAAGTTTTGGTTGCTAAAAGTTCTTGGAATAACCACTAACTTTTAGCGACAAAAATAATATGTTGTCGCCAAATATATTAACATCGACCAAAATACCACCTGTCACTAAAAATTCACTACACAAATTTTGATTTTAATAATTTTCCTATTCAAAATAATCCAAAACACCTGTTTTTCTGTGCACAATATATACACAAATGTAATGTAAATAATAATACACCTGTGCAAGACATTCATAATAATTCAAAATTAATAGCTATGAAAAATCCCAATAAACATAATTACAATTCTCTGACAATCTAAACATGCATACCAAAGTACTTACAAACTATTAATATCAAACCCATAAATACATTACCAAATCCTATGTCAAAATATTTTCAAAAACACAAAATCAAATATTTTGATATTAAACATCTAACCAACGAGTCATTTACCAAAATCCTATGTCAAAATATTTGCAAAAACACAACACCAAAGATTTTGATGCTAAACATTTAATGCATAAATCATTTACCAAAATCCTATGTCAAAATATTTCCAAAAACACAAAATCAAATCTTCTGATGCAGCCCGAATTGTTTTTCACCATTGCCAATCTATCACATGAAAACAGAAAAAACAATATTAGATTGACCAAAAAAAAAACCTTGATATGAATTTCACAATTTTGATTTTAATTTTGTAATGGGAAGTCCAATCGGGTGTTGTTTGCTCATACAAGTTTGCTTATACAAGTCTATTTAGGCTTCAACAAGCTGTCTGTGCCAAGTTTCGATGGTTTCGGTGGTCATTTTGCAATTTCGGTCCTCGAACGGGCCTTTTAAGTTTTGTGTTTTACATTTTTTCTTATAATTTTCTAACAGGAAATCCAATCGAGGTCCTATTTGTTCCTACAAGTCTATTTAGGTTTGAACAAACAGTTCGTGCTAAGTTTCGATGGTTTCGGTGGTCATTTCGCAATTTCGGCCCTCGAACGAGCCTTTTAAGTCTTGTGTTTTACAATTTTCCTTCTAATTTTGTAGCCGGAGATCCAATAGAGGTCCCGTTTGTTCCTACAAGTCTATTTAGGCTTGAAAAGGCTGTCCGTGCCAAGTTTTGGTGTTCATTTCAAAATTTCGGCCCCCGAATGGGCCTTTTAAGTCTTGTATTTTACAATTTTCCTTCTAATTTTCTAACCAGAGATTCAATCGAGGTCCTGTTTGTTCCTACAAGTCTATTTAGGCTTGAACAAGCTGTTCGTGCTAAGTTTCTGTGGTTTCGGTGGTCATTTCGCAATTTCGACTCCCCAATGGGCCTTTTAAGTCTTGTGTTTTATAATTTTCCTTCTAATTTTCTAACCGGAGACCCAATCGAGGTCTCGTTTGTTCTTACAAGTCTATTTAGGCTTGAACAAGCTATCTGTGCCATGTTTCGATGGTTTCGGTGGTCATTTCGCAATTTCGGCCCCCGAATGGGCCTTTTAAGTCTTGTGTTTTACAATTTTCCTTCTAATTTTCTAACCGGAGATCCAATAGAGGTCTTGTTTGTTCCTACAAGTCTATATAGGCTTGAACAAGCTTTTCGTGCCAAGTTTCAGTGGTTTCGGTAGTCATTTCGCAATTTCGGCCCCCGAATGAGCCTTTTAAATCTTGTGTTTTACAATTTTCCTTCTAATTTTGTAACCGGAGATCCAATAGAGGTCCCGTTTGTTCCTACAAGTCTATTTAGGCTTGAAAAGGCTGTCCGTGCCAAGTTTCGGTGGTCATTTCAAAATTTCGGCCCCCGAACGGGCCTTTAAGTCTTGTGTTTTACATTTTTCCTTCTAATTTTTTAACCGGAAATCCAATCGAGGTCCCATTTGTTCCTACAAGTCTATTTAGGCTTGACCAAGCTGTCCGTGTTAAGTTTCGGTGGTCATTTCACAATTTCGGCCCTCGAACGAGCCTTTTAAGTCTTGTGTTTTACAATTTTCCTTCTAATTTTCTAACCGGAGATCCAATCGAGGTCCTGTTTGTTCCTACAAGTCTATTTAGGCTTGAACAAGCTGTTTGTGCCAAGTTTCGATGGTTTCAGTGGTCATTTCGCAATTTCGGCCCCCGAACGGGCCTTTTAAGTCTTGTGTTTTACAATTTTCCTTCTAATTTTCTAACCGGAGATCCAATCGAAGTTCCGTTTGTTCCTACAAGTCTATTTAGGCTTGAACAAGCTATCCGTGCCATGTTTCGATGGTTTTGGTGGTCATTTCGCAATTTTGGCCCCCGAACGGGCCTTTTAAGTCTTGTGTTTTACAATTTTCTTTCTAATTTTCTAACCGGAAATCCAATCGAGGTCCTGTTTGTTCAACACAACTAGACATATTTAATGAAATGCTTGTAGTGATTTGAAAAGTAAATTATGAAAAATATATTTAAAAAAGTGTTTGTCAATAAGATTCCTCTGATGGATAATCATTTTCATCAACCTATATGCCTGCCCGATCCTTGGTCATCCTCATAAAGTTCTCAATCTCTTCAAATCTTTTGTTTTGTATTTCAATCATTTTAGCTTGCTTTTGTGCTGCCAGGTTCTGGGCTGCAATTTGTTCTTGTTGGACCTCGGACAAATTCTTCAATGACTCTAGTTCTTTTTGTAGGCTCGAAACCATTTCAGTATATGCTTGTGCAGTAACAGAAGATCTGGATGATGATGGATTTCGACCAACTCCAAAGCCTTTTAAGTATCCCGATTTCTTTCCAAGAATCTCAATTGACAGCTGCTCCTGAGTTAAAGGTACTGCCCCAGGCTCTAAAGACTCTTCATGTCACTTTTTCAGAGCTTCCTATCAATTTGTAAACAACTTCAACAAATACCACCATTTACATAAATATGTAACTCTATTAATTGGCATACTTACATGTAATTGACCACATGTTGAGGCTACCTAATCCGACTTTCTCTTGCTCCAATGGGAATCTTTGTAGAAGTCTACAAAGTTAGTCTGCTCGGTACACTAATTCCATTTAAAAGTAAGCATACATAATTAATTTTCACACTTTTAAATATAATAAATGCATCACCTGTATATACATTGCAGCTTGAAATGACTTGGAGCCTATTGTATGATTATATGGTAACCTCGCTCGACTATCCCTTGTTTTTTTAGCCAAGTTCTGCAAAATTAATTGATTATTAAAATTAAATTGAAATTACAACATGATTCTTTAAATTAGGAAATTTTACCTGATAATCGCCATCAAGCCATACATGATCGATCATGTATACCCAAGCCTCAGAATCGACCCCTTTGTATGGTTTATTATAAGGGTCAATACCAGCGTCTGCCAACTTTGAGTAATGAGTCTTCATCTTGTTACGCCAACTTCTGTAAAAAGTTTTACACTTTTTATTGACTCCTTTCCGAACCTCTTCATCCTCATCATAATCAATAATCTCAAATTTATCCTGCAAATATAATGAATGCTTTTATTAATATCAAAATGCAAGTAATGGTGATAATCTAATTATCTGAAAAGTAGCAAATACATGTACTCGAACTGCTTGAATGATTAGGGCTTTATGAATCTCATCAATCTTGTCCCACTTTTTTATACCAATGATTGGAGCAGTCATCCTTATTTGTAAGCCAAGTTCATTTGCAAATGGAGTGGCATAAGGCCCTACTGGCACCTTTGCATCTGTAGGGATCCAAACAGAAAGTTTTTCACCACCATTGTTCGCTATGAGACGTGCTATGCTCTTCCCTCGAGTCTGACCCCTGACTTGTCTAGAACGAGTACGCAAACTAGTGGTAGATGGTGCATCCTGGCTAGTAGTTGCATTTGTAGATGGTGCAGCCTGAGTAGTAGTTGCATTTGTAGGTGGTGCAGCCTGGGTTGTAGTTGCATTTGTAGATGGTGCAACCTGGGTAGTAGTTGCATTTGTCGGTGGTGTAGGCTGGATACTTAGAGCATTTGTAGATGGTACACTCTGAGTAGATGGGGTTAAATTAGGTGGTGCATGCTGAGTAGGGGCAACAATTCTAGCTACAGGTTGTTGGAAAGGTAGAGGAACTTTGGATGATGCTGCATGTCGAACTTTACCAGGGCCTGCCATCTAGCACAACTACTCAACAATTACATGTGTGAAGCATATGTAAAATAAGCAATTACATTAATATCAATGGCTATATAATAGAATCAATATCAGAACATCAATGATAACTAAACAATAACATAACATAAGGAAAAAAAAAATAGACAAAGAGAGAGATAGATAGGGACACACACAAACACACATATACAAAAATAAAAAATAAAAAATAAAAAATAAAAAATAAAAAATAAAAAAATATCATCTTTTTGAATTGCCATTGTACTCAAACTCAAAGGCACTTAAACAACAGTGTCATAAAAACATAAAAATGACACAACAATTAAAGTTCTATATCAAAATCTATATTACAATCAAAATGATTATGTAGCTCATCTTCTCAGATAGTCAATGCTCGTAGTAATTATCTTCATTATCGCACCCCTCTTCCTCATTAACACCATCGTTGTGTGCTCGACTAACTGATTGTAAAACCACCTCACTTGGGATAATTTGAGGATCAATGTCATTCCTATGAAGTGAGATTGTCGCGGGGTCTTCAACGCTTATTGGGACAACATCAGTTGTTTCATTTTGTTGCAATACATTATTAGGTTCAAAGCCATCTTGTTCTGGTACATCCCATATTCCTCGATGTTGTAGTCTTTCTACGACTTTCCAATGTCCGCCTAACTTTGTATCATCAATGTAGAAAACTTGTTTCACATGACTTGGTAAGACAAATGGATCATCTTTATACCATCGACTTCTAACATCAATACTTGTGCAATGTGTATCGATATGTAATGTTCTATTGCTACCGGTATTGAACCATTAGCATTGGAATAAAACAACTCAATGTCCAAGTATGTAATGCATCTCCCACACTTTATTCAAGTACCCATAAAAGTTAATTGTTTGTCCCTCATGCTCCCCTTCCACAACTAACCCACTATTTTGGCATTTATGACTACTATCACGATCCTTACTATGAAATCGAACACCATTGGAAATGCAAGCTGAATACAAATTAACATTCACACTAGGACCATTTGCTAATGAACACAAATCATCAGTTGCTTCTGGTAATCCTTGAGCTCGTAATTGGTTCATCTACATAATGACATCAATTTCAATCATGATGTTAGTATTCATATAAGTATAGCTGAATAAAGTTTGGGATTATATCTTACATGTTCTTTGAACCACTTGGGGAATTCCTTTTTCTGTCTCTTTGTGATGTCACGTGCACCTTCATTTTCTAAAAAATTCTTGTTTTGCCTACTTACAAGCATATGATTCATAAGTAACATATTATATTGAAAACATAATTCTACAAAAAAAAAACAATATGAAGAACGTACTCTAGATAATGGTCCAGCTCGAGGCTATTATTCAAGACAAACCAATGAGCCATTTCACGTTCTTTCTGAGACACGTTAGAAACCCTTGTAATTAGCCCAAAAGGATGAACATTTTGCGCCAAGACCTCTAACCCCGACTCATGCACACTAACATCGACATTCCGTTCCTCTCGATTAAATGCAGTTTCAATCCCACCCAGATACATTGAGCAAAATGTGAGACACTCCTTGACAACATAAGCTTCTGTGATTGAACCTTCTGGACGAGCTCGATTTGCCACATATCCTTTTAAAGTTCCAAGTAGCCTATGAAACAAATAATAGAATAATCTTATTACACACACACTCACATTTTTATAAATATATATACAGGTTGTGCTATAATTTAAGTATTCTAGTGTTTTAATAAGTTAGTAAGTAACTTTCAATGGGGTACATCCACCGATATTGCACAGGCCTACCAAGAATGGCTTCACGCGGTAAATGAATCGCCAAATGGATCATCACATCAAAAACGCCGGTGGAAAAATTTTCTCTAACTTGCATAGTATGAATATTATGCGATCTTCTAATTTTTCCAAATTCTTCATCTTCAATGTCTTCGAGCAAAGCTCTTGGAAGAAATTTCCCAACTCAAATAATGCGACACAAATATCATTGTGAAGATATCCACGCATTCTAATGGGAAGAAGTCGCTGTATAAGGACATGACAATCATGACTTTTTAGGCCTGTTAACTTATCACCTTTTACATTTTACATGCATACATGATTCATGAAAATTGAAGGCTTAATTGTATGAGTTTTGAAATTACAAAACGAGTTGTGATGATTTGAAATATGGATCATGATTTTTGGTCAATTGATTTCGAATTACCCATGTTTTCATGCTAGACATTGTTTTCCATATTTTGGGTACAAAATATACAAGCTTTGGACCTTTGGGAGTGTATTTTGGACTTCAAACAGAATTCTGGAAATCCCATATTTCGACCAGTCCGCTCGAGCGAGGAAAGTCTCTCTTTAGCGTGAAAATTTAGCTTCTCGAAGTTTTGCAGAAATTGCATTGTGGCTCGAGTTGCAGACCTTACGCTCGAGCGAACCCTGTTTTACAAGACTTCTTGCTCAAGCGTCGATAATCTTGCTCGAGCGTAAATTGCATGCAACCAGTACTTTTGCAGACCGAAGGGGTCCGCTCAAGCAACCAAAGCTATACTCGAGTGGAGAACCCTGTTTCAGAAATTTTAATAAGCTGTTTTGTGTTTCGTTTTCTGTTCTCTTTCATTTCTAAGCACTCTTAGGCATGCATTGAACATTGTAAATGAACTAAAAGGATAAGAAAGAGGCCTAAGAGAAATGAATAACTTAAGAACAGATTGAATCACTTGTGACCCAATGTGTTATGAAATGTGTAGGGTCAAGCACAAAGACAAATCCATCAGCAGAACACAGTGAGTAATATCTTAGCAAGAATGTGTTGAAGTATGTTACCTTCCAAATGCTTACTTATGTATGAGTTCTACGGATTTGTTAATTTGAATCAAATATTCATTATGCCAATGATTGTGCCAAAGGCCGTTTAATATGAATAACTGGGCCAAAGGCCATTTGACATAAATAATTGGGCCAAAAGCCGTTTGACATGAATGACTGGGCCAAAAGCCGTTTGGCATGAATGATTGGGCCAAAAACCGTTTGACATGAATGATTGAGCCAAAGGCCGTCTGACATGAACGATTTGGCCAAAGGCCGTTTGACATGAATGACTAGGCCAAAGGCCGTTTGACATGAATAATTGGGCCCGAGGCCGTCTGATAAGAATGAATTGGGCCCGAGGCCGTTTGATATGTCTGTTACAAATTTCATTCATGTAACTTCTTTAATTTGATATTATTCACTAGGCTTTCACTCACTCTCATTTATATGTATGTAGGTGAGCAAAGGGATGTCCAAACTCAGCCTCAGTGAAGATTTAAGAGGAAGTCAGTTTCATGGAGTCAGCCCGAATGTCTCAGACTTTGTTTTTGTTCTTTTGTTCTGTTGTTTACTCCCTTTTTGCTATCTTGGTGAATACATTGGATCACCTATGTACATAAACCTTTGTTTGGCTGACTACATGTTTGAAGCTCCTGGATGTACAAGATGTTAATTCTGTCTACATGTGTGAGTTATTATGGACTGCTTGTGAAATGTTTTGCTTTACCATATAAGCACAGCTCATTGGACAAAATTTTTAAGTCTGCTTCTGTTTTGGCCCCTTATTCTATTGAAAACATGTTTAATCAGGTTTAAGGCCATAGGTAATCCCTTGATTACTGGCCAGTTGTAGACGTCCTCGAACGCCCCGGGAGGGTTAGGTCCCGTTCTGTTCGTTTGGGTTCACTACAGTTCAAGGACTCGATTGTCACGGTTCTAAATCTTGAATCAAAGAGTCTAAATCCGGCAAATCGTTTTTGAGAAAACAGATTTTTGAAAGAAGTGCCAAACATGGACTGCTTTGCCAGATACAGAGTCGCCACCTAAATATTTTTTATGGAGAAATTTAGGAAACCCTGACTCGGTGCCAAAGGCCACGTGTCCGTCATCACCAAAGTTGCCTCGGCTCGGGAACTTGGGTACGATTGGGGAAGGTCACTTCGTGAGCACCCCCGCTCGCCCGGTCAAAGACCGGCCTCTACTAATCATGATATCTATTTTTGAAAACATTGTGTGTTCTTATTCCGGTTATTAGCCTAGGTTACTATGTGATGCGCACAGCATACAAGTATAGACTGAGTCGCCTGAATTGGAACAAAACATTTCATGTTTGTTTATTTGAAAATGGTTTGCTACCCGCAGGTAGGCTTAAAATACAGATTTTGCCACCCTCAGGTGGGCTTAGAAAACATACTTTTGCCACTATCTAGTGGGCTTAAGACAAACATTTGATGAATTGTCCCAATTCAAGTAACACAACCTCCACCCACAGGCATTTAAGGCAGTTATATCACATAAGCAGTTAGCCTCATGGTAAGCATGCTATTCATGGCAACACTCACACGCATGCAAGGATGCTAAAGCATAAAAACTCACCGAGTACTCCAAGCCAAAATAGAAACTCATTAGAAATCATGCATGATCCTAAATATACAGGATTGCCCAATGTAACACATGCAAAGATGCAACTATAGCAGGCTCGGCTATTCTAAACATGGCATATGGAATGCTACAACTAACACGTATTCAATTTGGAATTGAAATACAAATGCAGTTTGTATGATGCGCCGAGCCCGATGCGTGCAAAACAGATGAATGATGCAAACATGTTGTCATACTGTATGCTAATTGAAATATGCCCTAATCTAACCATCATAAGCTGGTAAATAAAAGGGAGAAAGACGTGGGGTTGGAAGACATACATCACACTCACGCACACTTATTACAATTATGCCCTCGCGCAGAGGGTCCAAATAAATGTACAGTCCCGAATAAAAGAATAATACAGTCCAAAATATACAGTCGAAATAATATACAAATCCCTAATTAATTAACAAATTAACTAAGAAAAATAAAACTGGCATGCAAGCCAGGGACTGCCTTGATTCTGCTCCGGATGATGGAATGATGCATGTTTGGGCTGCTTTGCGCGGAAATCCACGGCGATGCCCCGATTAGCCTCTGTTTTGCAATGTTTCTTGAAAAGCGCGCCAAGCCTCGGAAGACCGCTGATTCTTGATATGCTGCAACAGAGAGCAGGAAAGGGGCATAGCAATGTATTTTCACAGATATATGCATGCCTCGATCCTCGTGCCACCAATCACGCATCTCGATGCATGATGGCCGAGGAGCCGAATTGCACAACTCAATATAGAATGAATGCATATGAATGCTACAATAAAACCTAACTCCATCACGGATAATCCGGAGTGTCAGTGACTTGGGAATTGAGACACGTTCCGTTACTCGGAGTACGAAACGCGCCTCGTTTCCCGTGCCTAGGCTAACTCCTATCCCGAACACTATGCAATATGCATGATATGCATGAAATGCAACTAAGATACAATCCTAACATACACAATGTCATGGAATGGCATACACGCTGCACGAGGTAATACACAATCGGGCATACACAATGCTATGAATGAAATGGCATACGCAATGCAATAATGGGCTTACACCAACACAAGTGAACCTCAGTCACACTCACATTAATGCCACTCTAATGAGACATGGTAAAGACACGGAATATGACATGCGAACATGCAAAAATCAGTGGCAGAATGAGGGGCAAAACAACCCCGAAACCCGGCGAAATGAAACCCGATGCAAGGAATCTCTCCCGAAATGCAAAACTAGGCATCCGAGATGACTTGTAGCTATACAATACATGCATAATTTTAACATGAAATGAAAAAGAAGAAGCAAGGCATCCCAAAAACTCACATTTTTACAGTACAAAACATGGCCAAACAGCAATCACAAGTAGGGCTAAAATGGCATACAAAAATGGCTCCGCAAGGGAGGCTATGAGGCAAGTGGTACATGCAATGCCCAAACAGAAAAATATCCTTCTACAACACTGAAGAGGAACCAAAAATATGTACATTTACAGTTTATGACATTCCCCAAATCAGTATGTAAACATGCTCAAAATGCAATGCAAGATTGAGGCCACAAGAGGGTATAACATGAAGTATACAAAGCAATCACCAAACAGCCAAAGACCCTTAATGAGATATGTCCATAGGGTCAAAATATGGCCATTTTCAGTTCTGATCATGGCCTAAAAACAGAGGCAAGGTAAGCTCACAAAACATGCAAAAATAGGGACCAAAGAGAGGCTATGAAGCAAGTCATACATGGAGATCCCAAACAAGGTTGAGCCCTTCTACAATATTGTAGAGGGGCTCAAAATAAGCCTAACCACAGTTTACATCATACTCGAAAACAGATCACAAATAGGCTAGAAATACTATGCAAAATAATGGCATACAAGAGGGTATTGAAGCAAGTACCAAATGGGGGGCTCAAACAGGGTTGAGCCCTTAAACAAACCTGAAGAATGGCTCAAAAAAATAACCCTTTCAGTTAGGGTCGGTGCCCAAAACAGTAAGCAAATAGGCTAAGAAATTGTTGCAAAAATGAGCTACAAAAGGGGGAAAATTGACTTACCTTTGTAGACCAACCCTTTTGGTGATTCTTGGACCAAGTTGCAGCACCTTTAGCCTCTGGAAAGCTGCTCCAAGCTGCTGAGATGGAGTGGTGGTGGTGGTGCTTGGTAGTGATGAAGAAATGGTGCAAAACTTAGAGATTTTGAGAGAAATGGAGAGGAATATGTATGTATGAGCTCCAAACAATTTTTCCAACCCTTTCTCTTGAGCTGGGAGGACAGCTATATAGACAAGAATGGGGGAGAAAAGGAGGGAAAAAAGTGAAGGGAAAAGGCATCAACTTTCCCTCCAAAAGTTTTCCCCGGATACAGATATTTTTGGGGGAAAACAGCTATACAGCTGTAATGCACCCACACTGAGGAAGCTGGCCGGCCAACTACCTTGGTTGCAGGTGGCCGGCCGGCCACCCCCCATGGCCGGCCGACCAAGGGTCAAAAGGGTCAAAAATATTTTCTGGCCGGCCACCAGATATTGGTGTCCTCCCATGTCCCCTCATCATAACACTGTGGTTCAAATCTGGAAAATGTAAAACAAGAGAGAGAACAAGCCACTTTTAGAAGGGGTTCAAAAGGTTCAAGTTGAATTTCTGGCCGGCCATATGATATTAGGGTCCTCCCATGTGTGTACAACACAAATATGTGGTTTGGGGTTGAAGAAAGTGGCCCTAAGGTGGTCAACATTGGCTCGGAAGTGAGAAAAACGGGCGTCGGAGGGCGCCGGAGGAATATAACTGGTTGCTGAGACAATTGCTGGCCTCCTACCCTTCAGTGACCTTCCTGGTGATAAAACAGAGGTACCTGCCAAAAATGAACGAAAACCGATGCAAAACGAATGCTCGGGGGCCAAAACACGCAGTTCGGGGTCCCGAAAATAGGCTGTTAAGCACCGAAAGTGCATTCGACCACAAAGTGGGTCTCTCAGGCCCCAGTGTCCCTCGAAAGGGAGTAAATGAGATGCATGCCAAAAATCGGAGCAGTCGGAGATGGTTAGGCGGTCCCGAACTGAGGCACACGGCCTGACGGCTCCGAAAACCGGGAACCGGGCTCCGAAATGGAAAAAATAGCCTACGGCCACGAAATGTAGCCCACGGCCACTGAGAGATGGTCTACGGGACCTCTCCCTCCCCTCAGGAAAAGAAACAGAGAAAACCGAGTCTAGTTCGCAAACCGAGGCAAGGCACAGAAGAGGGTTCGGAAGTCCGGAGGCAGGGCTCACGGCCGAGACTCTGAGACTTCTAAACGAGCACAATATGCAACATCACCGAGCGCTCAACTGGTGACATCTGAGTCTTAAGGTCGGTCAAAAATGGGGTGTCTACAGTTGCCCCTCTTTGACAGAACTCGGAAGTCAATGAATGACGGGAGTGAATGTCAAAGCCCAGAGACGACCAATTTTTGACAAGGCCGAAGACTTAGACAATCATACAAGATAAACAGAGATGTGCCCGCAGGCGTGCCCGCAGGCAGGGGCGAAATGCAAATGATATGCACGGAGACAGATGATCATGCAAATGCAGCAAGCTGTAATGAAGCAAGTATTCGCAAACAGATGCAACAGTTTTAAGCAAGAATGCAAAGCAACAACTACATTTCATGCGGTTAGGAATGCGGAGAATTATTCAATTCTCGTCGCGTCTCACACGGAGAAGATACGATACCTGTGCGATTCGTCTGGTCGCACCAGCCTTAAATGAACCGTACATACAATATCGTGCCTGCGAAAGAGAGAATTTGAACAAGCACAATATGCTAACAACATATATTCAATGTGATTCTGAGAGTTTGACACACGCAGTGCCGGCTAGTGAATGCATCGCAATGCGAGAAGGGAACGTGCGTGGCGACGCATGCTCAAGCACAGAGGTACGATAATATCAAGAAAACGTGCATGACAATGCAAGTATGCTCATGAGAATGCAAGTTATGCATATGAGAATGCAAAACGAGCATAAATCAGGGTGCACGTTTGTTACGAAAAAACGAGCAAGGAAACGCGCGTTTCGGCGAAGGCGACTCGATCGCAGCCTCCGGTTCACTTCCCGGAGAGGTTACAACATGTTCAAAAAGGATACACCTTGATTTTGATGAATGATGATGAGACACATGTCAGGAGTTGAAGCTGAAGTTCCGGCGGAGCAATTTCGCGACAGAAAGCGCACTTTTCTTGAACTTTTTCAGGTCCCGGGAACTCCGATCTTCCTCAAAATTTGCAGGGACCTAGGGGAGCAAGGGGGGATCACCACCGGCCAATTATTTGCCCCAGGGGAGGCCACCGGCCATGTTTTAAAAAGCAAATGGCTGGCCAGCCCGAAAAGGTGGCCGGCCGGCCACCTGTCCAAATCCGCGGGCAATTTTGTCTTTTCACCTCATTTTCTTTATATTCTCTTGCCCAATGACTTCAAGTTCACAACCACAGCTGCGAAAACTTCTTCTCCACCTTCCCAAGCCATTTTCCTCTTCAGATCTGAGCTCTATACACGTTTTCTAACGCCCCACGCAAGTTGTTTTCGCGAAAACATTTGATTTCAAGCACTTTGGACCGATTAAATTTTGATTTTGGTGCTTCTTTTCTCAGTTTCACCACTTGAGGTAAGTTTGTCTCAATATTTGGAAGATTTTCTCGGGGGTTGACTTCTGTTGACTTTTTCATTTCCCGAGAGTTGACTTTTGTTGACTTTTTCCAATTTTGGCTCATTTTGCTCATTTTTTGCCCTTTTTGCAGATTTTTCGAAATGGCGGGTAATTTTCCTCACGGTGGAGGCCCTCCGGGTGCCGGGGATGATTTTGATGCCATGACGCTACCCCCGAGGGTCCGACCTTTTATTCCCGAGAGATACGCCCCGTCGGTGCACGTTCTTCCGCGGGCCATTTTTCGTCATTACACTGACTTTAATGATCGAGCACCCGGGGATCTACTTCTACGAGAACCAGAGCATCACCTCTCTTACGAGGCACAAGAGGTATTTTACTTTATTTTCTGCATTTTTCGTGCATTTCGTACCTTTGCCATGCTTGAACACACAGTTTAGCTCATGACATAGTACTTTGTTTGCGTTCTGAACATATGACTTGAACACTTGAATTTCTGAACACTCGGCTCATTGATTGATTGTGAACGCACGGCACACATTAGTTAAGGATTGAACACACGGCTCAAACACTGATTTGTCGAACACACAGCCCGAATTTGAAAGTGAACACACAGCACACACTAACTAAGAGTAGAACACGCAGCCCAAACTCTGATTTTCCGAACACACAGCTCAAATTGATGGTGAACACACAGCCCACACTGATTGAGAGTAGAACACGCAGCCCTAACTCTGATTTTCTAAACACACAGCTCAAATCGAAGGTGAACACACAGCCCACACTGATTTAGAGTAGAACACGCAGCCCAAACTCTGATTTTCTGAACACACAGTCCAAATTGAAGGTGAACACGCAGCACACACTGATTTAGAGTAGAACACGCAGCCCTAACTTTGATTTTCTGAACACACAGCTCAAACTGAAGGTGAACACGCAGCACACACAGATTTAGAGTAGAACACGCAGCCCTAACTCTGATTTTCTGAACACACCGCTCAAACTGAAGGTGAACACGCAGCACACACAGATTTAGAGTAGAACACGCAGCCCTAACTCTGATTTTCTGAACACACAGCTTAAATTGATGGTGAACACACAGCCCACACTGATTGAGAGTAGAACACGCAGCCCTAACTCTGATTTTCTGAACACACAGTCCAAATTGAAGGTGAACACGCAGCACACACTGATTTAGAGTAGAACACGCAGCCCAAATTGAAGGTGAACACGCAGCACACACTGATTTAGAGTAGAACACGCAGCCCAAACTCTGATTTTCTGAACACACAGTCCAAATCGAAGGTGAACACGCAGCACACACTGATTTAGAGTAGAACACGCAGCCCAAATTGAAGGTGAACACGCAGCACACACTGATTTAGAGTAGAACACGCAGCCCAAACTCTGATTTTCTGAATACACAGTCCAAATCGAAGGTGAACACACAGCACACACTGATTGAGAGTAGAACACGCAGCCCTACTTTACTTCGCACACAGCTTATTCATTTGCACACAGTTCATTACATTTCAATTGCACACGGCTCATTGCTTGCACACAGCTTTCATTTCATTTGCACACAGTTCATTCATTTCATTGCATACTGCTCATTGCTTGCACACAGCTTTCATTTCATTTGCACACAGCTTATTCATTTCATTCGCACACGGCTCATTGCTTGCACACAGCTTTCATTTCATTTGCACACAGCTTATTCATTTCATTCGCACACGGCTCATTGCTTGCACACAGCTTTCATTTCATTTGCACACAGCTTATTCATTTCATTGCGTACTGACACATGTATCCATTCTGAATACAGGTTGGATCTCGCACCGTGCGAGGATATGGTTCCACCGCTGCGAGAGAGTGGTATGCTGAGCTCCCGGAGGCAGTCCGGGACTTAGTTGATTTAGCAGGGTTCGGGGCCTTCTGCGTTGGGTTATCACATTGTCCTGCCCGGAGGACACTATTGGCAGCTCTGGTGGAGAGATGGTGGGACACCACCAACTCCTTCCATTTCTCCGCCACCGGGGATTTGACCATGACCCCGCTAGATTTTGCTGTACTGACCGGCCTGGATATAGGAGGCTGGCCCATTCCTTACGACGACGACATGGGCGAGTGGGAGGCCGCTTGGTTACATCTATTGGGGTCCGCCCACCTGTTGACAGAGCTTCCGGGAGAGTTCGATACACCTGGTTCTCTTCCCATTTCCGGAGGGAAGGGATGGAGCCCGGGACTCCCGAGGAGGCTGAGCAGTATGCCCGTGGTTTCCTTATGTTCCTCTTCAGGACGACTCTGTTTGCCGATAGAGGGAACACGGTCGGGTTGTATCTACTGAGCGCTCTAGCGGACCTGTCACAAGTCGGTCGGTACGACTGGAGTGGCGCCGGCCTGGCTACTCTCTACTGCTACATGAGCGCTACCTCCCGCGGGCAGGGAGACTTACTCGGCGGTTATTGGAGGGCCTGGGAGGTACTTTTTGTCCTCTTGATTGACATTTCTGCTCCCCATTACTTGTACATTGCACACACGGCGCACTTTGCACTCTGTATTTTGCTCTCAGCACTTTGTATTCACATTCTGCACTGTTTTCCACAGTTATGGGTCTACGTATATTTTCCAACGTTGGCCCCAGAGTTGGTGGTGGCAGGGCCCCTCATGACTCCGTATTCATTGGTATTCGAGGGCCAGCACCGGTCGAGACCCCAAGAGACTCTCTTCTATCTGCGGCAGTATTTTGACACTGTGCGGACGACAGAGGTATTTCAAAACTCTCAGTTCCTTTCCGTTTTCATCTTTGATTTGCCCTGTATATCCCCGATTTCTGATTGGTTTATGCACTGGTTATCCGCAGATCACGTGGCAGCCCTGGGCGATCTTGGGTGATGGTCTTCGGTTTCAGTATGCCGGAGGATCAGGCACCTCCCAGTACAGGATCCTGCTTGAGGGACCGGTTGGTAGAGCATTGTTTCTGGGGGAACGCTTTCTGCGTCAGGTATGGGGGTACACTTCTCAGGACCCTCCCGCAGCACCTCCAGCCAGTATGCGGACTGCTGATAGGCTCTCTACCCAGGATGTTGTTAGTGCTATGCTAGGCACTGATGCTTTGCTACATCTTACGAAGGGAGACTACGCCACTTATCGCCATACGTATCTGATGCCTCCCTTGACAGGAGTGCATACTCCGTCACTGAGGCCTGCTGGTGTACCATCTTCGAGTCAGACTCGTGCTACAGATATCCCTTCCTCTAGCAGGGCTGGTACGTCCAGAGGTGGGCGTGGATTCATTCCCCCGATCCCTCCGACTCTTCATCATCCTGGATGGCCAGACATGCCGACCGAGTTGACGAGTTGGCGATTTGGGACTCCTTACCAGGTCTCGCTGGAGCCCCCTCTTCCTGACCATAGATATGTCAGAGACCCTGATTCACCACCGGTATGTTTTACAGCTTTGATTTATCAGTCGGATACTTGGGCATTCATTCCTTTTACTGATAGTTTTGTATTTGTACTTGTAGCCTCCAGTTGAGTACGTGGATGAGATGCTTGGGATGCTGGCCACATTTGAGGGCATGATCCTGCGGAGGGAGGCACAGCTGGCTATTATGGGTGTGCAGTTATTGTTCATCTTTCCTGCATTTATCATATTTCTGATGACACGCTGGTTTTGAACATTCTACTGCATTGATAGGCTGTTTGTGTAGAGCACATCTGACACACACCCCACTCACATACTGTACTTGCATCCGATTTTCATATTTGAACTGATGTATTGAACTCTTCACTTTCAGATGCCTCCTGTATATGCTCCGCCGCAGGCCGGGCCACCCGGGCCTTCTCAGAGAGGTCGATCGTCTGGATCTTTTCGAGGTGCTGGGCCATCTGGGCCCTCCCGAGGAGCTGGGCCATCCAGGCCTTTTCAGGGAGCTGGGCCATCTAGGCCTTCTCGAGGAGCTCGAGGAGCGGGGTCGTCTCGCAGACGTAAGGCTCATGTTATAGAGGCGGAGCCTGATGAGGAGGAGGAGGAGGTCACAGACCGTCAGTCAGAGACATCTGCTGAGGAGGGGGGCTCCGGTCTTGGCTCCTGGAGTAGAGGCGAGGCTGAGGGGGATTGTGAGGATGACAGCTCTGACCCCGATGGTGATGATGGTGCAGAGGTTATCCCACAGAAGAGGATGAGGAGGGCCCCTTATTCCCGCTCCCGAGGGCATTGATGCTGTTGTTTCCTGCTTTATTTTACTTTTTGCTAGTAGTTTGTAGCACTTTGCATTTTATCAGGCAGTTTTATTTTCTGTAAAACTTGTACCTTTATTTTGTTGTAAAACATGACGGAATGAAACAGCTTTTGAAAATGTGTTTGTATTTGAAATTCTTAGCATCGCATCGCATCATTTTGCGCAAAGATGGAATTGAATGGAAATGCGCCTTGTGTATTTATCGGGTCAGGTAATGAACCGACGCAATAAACTAAACAAATCGACTCACTAAGAAATAACAGAATCTCAGCAAGTTTACAACTCGATAAACAAAGTACAACAATGTTAACTACTCGATAAACAAGACTTAATAAAATTGCGTAAACAAAGAGTAACAACTCAAAACACAAAATGCGACAGCTCGACAAAACTTACAACTCGATAAACAAAACGACAACTCGATAAGCAAAATACAACACAGCGTACTTCGGACGATCTGGGTGCTGGGACGCATCCGAAACTGAGAAAAAATGAAGGCCTCCAACATTCCCGATGCGTGAAAGTGCCTCCAACTTCCTTCCGGAGGGCAAGACAGGACCAACGAGCATGGCCAGCCATATTTTGCTTTTTGGGGATTGAAAGGTGGCCGGCCGGCCAGTTTTTTGAGTCAAAGGTGGCCGGCCTGCTAGAATAGGTGGCCGGCCGGCCACCTTTCCCTGCAGCCCACAGAATTCTGACACTTGTCCTCCTTCGAATAGTGTTTCGCCTCCTATAAAAACTCCAACTTTGGAACTCATTCATTTCATCGCTGCTTTGCACTAAAATGGAGGCATTTCTCGTAGAAAATCTCACATCTTGGATCTCTTCTTTAGATGGCTCGAAAAAGTTGAACTTCCAGGGTTTCAGCTTAAATGCACTATTCACGCTGGGCCAGACTCCACTGCACCTTCCTTTCCTCCATGCGGCGGTGAGATTTTGGAACCCGGTGACGCACGTCTTCAGCTTCGGAGGGCAAGAGGTATGTCCCACTTTTGAAGATTTTCAAGTCTTGATGGAGTCTGAACGCTCAGAAGAGATCTTGCCTCTGTCTCGTTTTGGCCACGCCCAAGCTTTGGGGCGGATGTGCGGTCTCAACGCGCATGATGCTCGATCTCTGATTTGTAACGGGATGTTGGATATCCCAAGCCTGATTTACCGATTCTCCGATGCTGGTGACCGCGGTGACCATTATCGGCAAGGTTTTCGACAACATGCCCTCTGCTTGTGCATGCTATCTCATTTTCTGGCTATCTCGGGCTCCGGGGGAGCTAACATCCGTTTGATTGAAGTCGCTCAAGGCTTGAGGGAAGGAAAGAGCTGTACCGCCATGACATTGGCTGAGACACTGCTGGGTTTGGATGCCTTCTACCGCCAGGAGACAACCAGGTTTGCGGGGAGTCCACTACTGCTGCAGGTAATGTTTCCCACCCAAGCTCACATATGTATTTGCTCACATCGCTCGGCCATCAGGCTCGGTTTTTCTCACAAAACCCTCATCTTACTTTTCTCTCATCGCACATCTCTCTATTCTTTATTCTCTCATTTTTCATCCCTCCCCAGATATGGTTGATGGATAAATTGCAAGTTGTGGACTCTTGCCCTGCTTACTCAGCCCGCGGCTACTTCTTTCGACAACGCCTGGTCGACGCCCTTGATGAGGGATGGTGGTTTGAATGGATGTGCAATTTGTCAGCTGAACGCATTGCTTGGCGCTGTCCTTGGCTTAACCTTCCGGCGATGAGCTATAGCATGTTCCAGGATACTGGGATCCGGTTGATTGGCCTGACCCATTGTGTATTCTATTTCCCATTCCGCATTCTGCGCCAGTTCGGCCATGATCAAACTTGCCCTCCGAAGGGGATAGGGTATCCGGTCGCCTTCCCGGTCCGAGGTGCACACCTTGCCCGACATACTACGGCTTGGAGGACTAGAGAGCTCCTGCCCCCCGCCCCTATTTTCAGTTGCACTTTGTCTGATGAGTGCTGGGATTGGCTCAATGAGGAGGCACAGATTGGGCCTAGGTCGGCCTCGGAGGCTTCGATTAGCTCTGGCAGGGGGCGCAGGGACACCTGACTTGACTATGCCCCAGATTTATTGCTTTATTAGTACTTTCAAGTTTTCATTATGAGTGTAATAAAAAGCAACTTCAATTGTATGCAAGAGCAAGAGAACTCTGTTTTGAAATCAATGAAATTGAAGGTTGTGGTACTGAAAATTTTCCGCTTTGGTCCAAAAATGGTCTTAGTTGTAAAAAGATTAATTTGAACAAAGTCAACTTTTATTAAAACTTTTCAAAACTATTTTCGATATGGATCAGAACTGGACACGCCTGAGACCTGTCACTGAGATGCACAACCCCGGATCCTAGCAACTGGAAAGTTGCCCCTAGTCTGAATGGTACCACAGCACCTCCTGGCAACGGAAAGTTGCCCCTAGTCTGAATAACACTGCACCGGAGATTACGATGAATGCTGATGGACAAGGATGACTGAGATGATCAAAATGGACAAAGTTGATCGGGGAAAATGTTTATGGCTGAACTTCAGGATGAAGCTGCCTACGTATCCCAAAGATGGGAATCAAGCCTTACGTAGTTCAGGCTTAGGTTCGCTCGGGTATTTTTACTCTCCTTTTGCGCTCTAACTTTTGCCAAGGCCGCCCTTTGCGGGTTTTCAACCTTGCGAGCTCAGTTTTTATAATTTCAAAATTTTTTGTGCTCTGAGTTTTGCCTAGGTCGCCCTTTCGGGTTTTCGGCCTAGCGAGCCTCTCAAGGATAGTATTTCTTCAACTTGTCCATGTTGATCGGCTGTGAAAACTCTAAGCCATCCAGATCCATCAGAACCACAGCTCCACCTGACCAGATAGACTTAATGATGTAGGGACCAGTCCAATTAGGTCTGAACTTGCCCCTAGGGTCATGGATGGGAGCTCGGTTGTCCTTGAGTACCAGATCTCCTTCCTTTAAATTCCTAGACTTAACCTTCTTGTTAAAAGCCCGGGCGATTCTGCGTTGATAGCCTTGAATGTGGTACAGTGCTTTCAATCTTCTCTCATCAAAGAGCATGAGTTCCTCAAATCTGCTCTGCTGCCAATCTGCCTCGGCTATTTGACACTCTGCCAATACTCGCAATGACGGAACTTCAATCTCAATAGGTAGAACGGCCTCCATTCCATAAACCAATGAGTACGGAGTCGCCCCAGTAGAAGTTCTGATTGAAGTCCGGTAGCCCCACAGAGCAAACGACAGCTTATCTGGCCAGTCCCGGTAGGTTTCCACCATCTTCTGCCATATATGCTTGATATTCTTGTTGGCGGCCTCAACCGCTCCGTTAGTTTGCGGTCGGTAGGTGGATGACTTATGAAAAGCCACGTTGTATTTTTCCAACAAGTCTATCACTTCCTTCTTGAAGTGGGAACCGTTATCTGAAATGATCTCATTTGGGACCCCATAGCGACAGATGATGTTGTTTCTAATGAACTTTGCAACGTGCGAAGCCTTCAACACCGCGTAAGATTGGGCCTCAACCCACTTTGTAAAATAATCTATCGCAACCAGGATAAACTCATGCCCATTCGACCCCTTTGGCGTAACGGCCCCAATCACATCAATTCCCCAGACTAAAAATGGCCATGGTGAAGTCATATTGTACAACTTTGTCGGCGGGATGTTCATACGATTTGCATGAATTTGACACTTGTGGCATCACCGAACGAAACCGATACAATCCTCCTCCATGGTAGACCAGTAGTACCCTTGTCTGAGGATTTTCCATGCCAGCATTACCCCATTCATATGTGCTCCACACTCTCCTCCATGGATGGCTTCCATTAGGCGCTTCGACTCTTCGGCATCAACACACAGTTTATGCATTCCCAGATGACCTCTTCTGTACAGCTTACCCCCACAGATGATGAACTGAACGGCCAATCTTCTTATTGCCCTTTTGTCTTTGGCATTTACCCCTGGCGGATATGCTTCTTTCTCCAAGAAATTCCAAATGTCGTAATACCAGGGGTGTTCGTCCTGAACTTCATCTATGGCTGCAATCGACCCATAGGCAGGTGCAAATTTCTGGTCAATGATGACTGGACGCATTCGGATTCCACACGGGATGTCTATCATGGAAGATAGAGTTGCTAAAGAATCTGCGAACCTGTTGTTCTCTCTTAGTAGATGGGTAAAACTTAGCTTCTCGAACCGAGAAATTAGCAAATCCAAGGTTTGGTGATACATCATCATCTTTTCCTCTTTTACTTTCCAGTCTCCTTTTGCTTGAGACACAACAAGGTTTGAGTCCCCAATGACGTCCAGTCGTCTTGCCCCTAGTTCTAGGGCTGCTTCTAGGCCAGCAATGCATGCCTCATATTCTGCTTCATTGTTCGAGACTTTGAATCGGAGTTTGAAGGCTAGAGGGATACGGGAATTATCGGGTGCTATCAGCAACACTCATATCCCATACCCATGTTGATTTGACGCTCCGTCAAAGTACATCGTCCAAGCTTCGTCGTCGATATGCAAAATGGCTTCATCTGGGAACAAGTATTCAACTGCTTCATCCCCCTCGACCGGATGGTCGGCAAGGAACTCTGCTACTGCTCTTCCTTTGACTGACTTGCGTGTGACATACTTCAAATCAAATTCGGAGAGCAACAGCAACCAACGAGCTAGCCTACCCGTAAGTGCTGGTTTCTCGAAAAGATATTTGATGGGATCGAGACGTGAAACCAACATTACGGAGTGAGCTAACAAGTAGTGCCGCAGTTTCCTAGTAGCCCATACCAAAGCTAAGCAAGCCTTCTCCAGCGGTGTGTACCGAGTCTCATACTCTAGCATCTTCTTGCTCAGATAGTAGATGGCTCTCTCCACCCTGTCTTCAGACTCTTGTGCAAGCATACAGCCCATCGTGGTCTCAGTCACTGATAGGTACAAAATCAACGGTTTCCCTGGTTCTGGTGGTGATAGAACGGGCGGGTTCTGTAGATATTCTTTGATCTGCTCAAACGCTGCTTGACATCGGCCGTCCCATTGAAATTTCTTGCCTTTCTTCAGGAGACCAAAAAGTGGTTCACAAGTCAAGGTTAATTTTGAGATAAACCGTCTTATAAATTGCACTTTACCCAGAAAGCCTCTCACCTCCTTTTCAGTCCTTGGTGGGAGCATTTCTAGGATGGCCTTGATTTTGGAAGGGTCGACTTCGATGCCTCTTTGTGTAATCAGAAACCCCAGCATTTTTCCCGCTGTAACACCAAATGTACACTTTTGAGGGTTCAGCCGCAACCGGAATTCCCTGATCCTTTGAAAAAACTTATGCAAGGCGGTGTAGTGGCCCTCTCTGTCCTTGGACTTGACAATCATGTCGTCCACGTACACCTTAACCTCCTTGTGGATCATATCATGTAATATTGTGGTAGCGGCCCATTGATAAGTAGCTCCAGCATTCTTCAACCCAAACGGCATGACTCTATAGCAGTATGTCCCCCACGGGGTGGTGAATGCAGTCTTTTCCCTGTCTTCTGGTGCCATTACTATCTGGTTGTAGCCTGAGAAGCCATCCATGAATGAGAGCAAAGTGTGCCCTGCTGTGAAATCCACCAACTCATCGATATGCGGTAAGGAAAAGTCGTCCTTCGGACTAGCTCTGTTCAAATCCCTGAAGTCCACACATACCCGGATCCTGCCATCCTTCTTCGGCACCGGGACAATGTTGGCCAACCAAGTCGGATATTCAGATACCAGCAAGAAGCCTGCGTCGATTTTTTTGGTGACCTCTTCCTTAATCTTGAGAGCCCAGTCCGGGTGGATCCTCCTGAGTTTCTGCTTGACTGGTCGGGCCTCGGGGTCAAGGGGGATCCGATGCTGTACAATCTCAGGATCGATTCCAGGCATGTCTTCGTAGGACCACGCGAAAACATCTTTGAAATCTTTTAATAAAGCGACTAAGCGCTCGCGTTCCTCCGAAGACAACGTGGACCCGATATGGACCAGCCGCGGGTCCTCCTCAGTACCAATGTTCACGGTAGTGATTTCGTCCACTAGGGGTTTAACAAATCTTTCCTGCTCCTGCTCGATTAATCGTTGCAAAACCGGAACTTCGTCCTCGTCGTTTTCAAAATTTTGAAAGTCTGAATTAATGCAATAAATTAAGGGCACAGAAAAGTACTCAGAAACCACAGTTGCTTGATTCTCATTAGACACATCCAAATCGTCCGATTCATTTACAACAGACTCAAATAAAAAGGAAAAAGACGACCTAGACAGGACTATGGCATCCGGGTTAACATCCCCAGAAGTACCAGACTCAGACTCAATCGAGCTGGAATCTGATTCCGACTCACAAGACTCGGTGGAATCAGATTCCGGCTCACTGCTGGACAAAAATCCCTCCTCGTATTGCCAAGTGAGAGAGGGTGCGATAGATGCATCCAAGATAGTTGCTGGTTGGCTCGCAGCCGTTTCATCCCCAATCATGGAAACCTCGGAGTTATCCCCCAAGCACTTATGGCCGATCGGAGGATCAGAGAGTAGACATGCCAGCGCTACCCCCATTTCAAATTCTGTGCCCTCAGGATCCACTACCCTACACTGCTCAACCTCAACTGATGGGTCCGTCTGCTCTTCGGCAACATCCTCTCCGGGTAACTGCAGGTCGAAGAAGATCTCGAAGCCTGGCACGCGCTTCTTCTCCGCGTTTATCCACGGCTCTGGGAAGCCACAAAATGGAAAGTCCTCCCCCTCCCGGACGAAGCATCCGTTCAGGGTGCCCTGGATGGGCCTATGCATTAATTCAAAAGGCTTCCCAGCCTGCTTTGCTCTGGCTCTTCCGGCCATTTCTTTCCCTTTCCTCACCCAGTCCTCGTTGGTGGGCAAATAACCCAGTCCAAAGGTATGCGGGTTGTGTGGCACTTCGGCCAATGTTGCGACGCCTTTCCTGCCGCTCCTTCCTAATCCCATCCCGGGGATGTGTTGTAGCTTGTTCATGAGGTAGACGGATTGAGCACTGACGTACATACCTTCATTCACAGCCATAATGTTTTAACACAACCCGGGCCTCGGCCAGAGTAAATCCTGATATAAACACGTCCTCCATGCCGTGCTCGATTTCTAGGACTGGTGTAGACACTTCTGGAGGGGGATGGATCGATGAATTCCCAAACACAATGGCTACTCCCTTTCCATAGGGGCATTTCACCATCTGATGCAGAGTGGACGAGACGGCCTTCACCTGGTGCAACCACGGTCGCCCCAAAAGTAGGTTGAAAGTTGCGGGAACCTCCAAGACATGGAAATCTATCTCGTGTTGTCCAGGTCCAACCTTTGTCTGAATCTTGACAGTCCCCATCACTTCTCTGCTAGTATTATCGTATGCTCTGATCACCTGAGTTGTCGGGATGAAGTCCGCGGGCTTCAACCCGATTGCATACGCTGTTCTGGCTGGGCAGACATTGATAGCAGACCCGGTATCAACAAGTACCACCGGTATCCACTTGTCTCTACATTCCACGGAGATGTAGAGAGGTTTGTTATGATTCACGCCCTCAGGCGGCAGTTCTTTGTCTGAGAAGGTTAAAGTCGGGGAACCTCCTCCCGGAAAAACTAGCCCAACTAGCTGCTCTGGTGTAGTGTCGATAGAGAGTTTGGCCTTGTCCATAGCAGATAGGACAGCCTGTCTGTGCACCCGCGAAGCCATAAGCAGTCCCCAGATGGAGATGTCTGCTTGTATCCTCTTTAACTGTCTCAGCACAACTTCTTCTTCAATCTGTTTCTCTCTCTGTTTCTCTGCTTCTTTGTCTTTTCCAGATGCTTCGGGCTGGTCAAGGTGTGGGGGCTTGAAATACCGCCCGCTCCTGGTCATATGGTCCACCTCATCGAGGTACCAAGTGTCATCTGGCTGAACGCCTGCCCAATCTTCATCTGTGTGGGCAAGACATAAGTCATCGTCTTCCCACCACATCTCGCTGACGTTTAACAGACACCTATCTGGTTCTGGCAAGTTTGTACTCTCGGTACTTTCGTCCCATATGCTCACAGGATGTCCCGTTCTTGTGCCCACAGCACTTCCGGCCCCTTTATGGGCTTTTGCTTTTCTGATTCTCTCGGACTCCCAAAATTCCTCTTGTTCTGACTGCGTCACTGCAGTTTGTTGTTCCACTTTCTCTGCATCCACAATGTTTAAGTCCTGAGCGAAATTCTTTGTACCGGCGCTCTCCGGCAATCCATTCTGACTCTCGACCCTTCCGGCCACCATTGATACTTTTGCCCCTGCCGAGCCTTGCTCTGGCTGAAATTCCACAACGTCTGGCTGATCATCTAACCATCCGGTAATTTCTGCTGACTCCCCATATTCAAGCCAGTTGATCGTTGCATCCCCTGATTCTTGGTCGTTGAAGAACTGGAGGTTGGCAAAGTCCTCTTCTACTGTTGTCAGATCATCCGCCCCCTGCTCAAGTCTATCCCCCTGAATCATGCACAGTTCAGCTTTTTCGGGCAGTCCCACACTCGGCTCAGATTGGCCCACTGATAAGATGTATTCGCTTGGATCATAGGCTCCTCTAGTATAATCCCCAGGCTGGTCACTCCTAGACGCAACAATTCCACTTTCCTCTGAAACCTGCCCTGTTCCATCTTTAGTAGTCACCACCTTTGGCTCAGATTGGTTTGTGGAGATGTCCATCATGCACAAGTCAGTGCAGTCAGGAAGGATCACCTCCGGCTTGGGTAGGTGAGAGGGAGTAATATAGATACTAGGATCGTAGGACACGACCCCAGTTTGGATAAGATTGACTCTTTTGGGTGGTGGATCTTGGTTATGGGTACGGAGTGGGTTGGTTGTGACGTTAGGTCTTTCTGGAGGCAGAATCACATTTTTGTCGATGAGGTCCTGAACCTCGTGACGCAGCCTGTAACAATGGTCGGTATCGTGACCATGCTGCTGGTGGTAGGCACAGTACTTGGCTGGGTTGTGAGAGGGAGGGAGTGAATTTGGTGGCGGCCTCGGCTCCAGGGGTTTTAGATGTCCCTTTCTGATCAAGACCCCCAAAACCTTGGACAAGGGCATGTATAGTGGAGTAAAGGTTCATTGGCCCCTGGGCTGGTATTTTGGGGTTTGAGTATTACTTCCGGATGCACCGGAGAAGAGTGTGGCTGCCATGGGCCTTGGCTGAGGAGGGGGAATGGTGGTGACCATACTGACCTCGGAAGCTCTTGTATTTGCAGCGCCGCTCGGGCCTGCGTTGTTGTTACGGTTAAATGTCCTCCGGGGTTGCTCTCGGTCCTGGTCGATTAGACCTTACTTCATCGCATCCTCGATCTGTACCCCCATCTCGTGTAAGTCTGAGAAGGTGGGAAAGGGGAGTATGATCATCTTCTGCATGAGTTTTGGTTGGAGATTGCGCACAATCATCCTAATTTGATCTTTGTCTGTAGGCCTCAAGGTCATCGTCGATGCCTTTGCCCTCCATCGAGTTACGAAGTCTGAGAAAGTCTCCTTGGCCTCTTGCCTCGTCGTTTCGAGATCACGAGTTGTAATCTCGATCTGTGTATTGTACGAGTACTGTGCAACGAAGGCCTCAGCCATCTCATCCCAGCTTCTCTTTACCTCATCTTCTAACTTCGCGTACCAAATGGCTGCCACACCCGACAAAGTTCGGCCAAACAGGGAAAGCTTTTGTGGTCGGGTTAGGCCCATTGGCCGCAGAATGTCTGAGAATAGCCGGAGGTGGACCATAGGATCCCCGGACCCATCAAAATGATCAATCTGTGGCATCTTAAATCTGTCTGGCAATGTCACGGTCACATCGGTGTACCCATCTTCGATGTCTGGGATGGCCTTCACCCCCTGGGACTTCTTAAAAAGCTTCTCCAGTTTGCTCAATTTCAGAGCTGTATGGTCTATCTCGAAGGGAGAGTCCAGATGGTTGGCAGATGTATGGGTCTTGGACAGTTGAGGCAGAAGCAGGGGCGGAGCCAGCCCCGTTGGATGGCCTGTGTCCTCTTGAATATTCTGGACATTGGGTAGGGTGTTCTGGGTGTTCAGGGGGGTATTCTGGGGATTTGGCAGGGTATTCTGACCAGTGGGTGCCTGCTCGGGTAATGGAGCCCCGGGTGGAGGAGGAGCCTGATGTGAAGCAGATGCCGCATTCTGCTGTTGCAGCCTAGTGATCAGCTCGGCCTGCTGGGCCATGACAGCGGCCTGTTGCTTGGAGAACTCCGCTTGGCGGGCAGCATCTTCTTGCATTTGTTTCATGCTCTCATGCATTTGGCGCATCATCGCCTCCATCCCTGATGTATTCTGCGGATCCATCTGAATAACCGGTAAGTGTATCTCTATAGCGGAAACAGAAACCTCAGTCCGACTGTTTGCTGCTAAAGTGGACTGCTGCCCCGGTAATCTCTGCTCTGACACACTGCGCCTCCTCGGCCTTCTTTTAACAACCGGGGGTAGAGAGTGGAACACTGGATGTCCGTCAACCAGATCCTCGGATCGAATGAGTCGGCGACCTCGTGTCCAAAGTGCTTGGGGTATATCTACGGGTTCGGAAGCAATTGTGCTACAAACCTACCCTAGCAAAAAGATAAATAAAGCGAAAAGGAAATAAATAACCAGCTAAACGGACAGCATAACAGCTTAAATTAAATACACAACACACAGTCGGGCATACAACACACGGTTGATAAGCTGGGTATACACTGTCCTCAATCACTGATTACTGTCCCTATATCACTGTTCCCCAAAACTGAATCCGGTACCCGCAGATAACTGATTCTTAAATAACTGACTGATGCCCGCAGGCCTGATGCCCAATCTCAAAAACTGATGCCCGCAGGCCTGATGCCCAAACTCATAAACTGATGCCCGCAGGCCTGATGCCCAAACTCATAAACTGATATATGCATTCCCTGTAGAGACGCACTCTAACAAGCACATAGCAGATAAGTGAGAGCCAAAACACCCCTATGTTGGGGTAGGGTTTCCCTGTCCTATTTTGTCAGGAACTAGGGTTTCACTACGCACACAGCGGTTTCAAACAACCTATAAACGGGTAAGTAACCTGTCCTAGTTTGGAATGGTCACTATGGATCCGAATATGCACTAGGTCGAATGGTCGAAAAGGGTGCCCCGGTAAAACCGGGGTTTGTGTTCCCATACTGGCAGAGCCCGTAACCGGTCAGCCTTATGGACATGCCTTGACAAGACAAGCCTCCGGCAAACCGCTCAGGAATAGCAGATGGCAAACACGGTGTCCTAGGCGAACCAATGCAAATGCAATGCAAAGAAACATACAAGTGTAGTCAAAACAAGATATCACGAGTTCGAGTCAAGTTCTCTAAATCCCCAGCAGAGTCGCCAGAAACTGTAGACGTCCCCGAACGCCCCGGGAGGGTTAGGTCCCGTTCTGTTCGTTTGGGTTCACTACAGTTCAAGGACTCGATTGTCACGGTTCTAAATCTTGAATCAAAGAGTCCAAATCCGGCAAATCATTTTTGAGAAAACAGATTTTTGAAAGAAGTGCCAAACATGGACTGCTTTGCCAGATATAGAGTCGCCACCTAAATATTTTTTATGGAGAAATTTAGGAAATCCTGACTCGGTGCCAAAGGCCACGTGTCCGTCATCACCAAAGTTGCCTCGGCTCGGGAACTTGGGTACGATTGGGGAAGGTCACTTCGTGAGCACCCCCGCTCGCCCGGTCAAAGACTGGCCTCTACTAATCATGATATCTATTTTTGAAAACATTGTGTGTTCTTATTCCGGTTATTAGCCTAGGTTACTATGTGATGCGCACAGCATACAAGTATAGACTGAGTCGCCTGAATTGGAACAAAACATTTCATGTTTGTTTGTTTGAAAATGGTTTGCTACCCGCAGGTAGGCTTAAAATACAGATTTTGCTACCCTCAGGTGGGCATAGAAAACATACTTTTGCCACTATCTAGTGGGCTTAAGACAAACATTTGATGAATTGTCCCAATTCAAGTAACACAACCTCCACCCACAGGCATTCAAGGCAGTTATATCACATAAGCAGTTAGCCTCATGGTAAGCATGCTATTCATGGCAACACTCACACGCATGCAAGGATGCTAAAGCATAAAAACTCACCGAGTACTCCAAGCCAAAACAGAAACTCATTAGAAATCATGCATGATCCTAAATATATAGGATTGCCTAATGCAACACATGCAAAGATGCAACTATAGCAGGCTCGGCTATTCTAAACATGGCATATGGAATGCTACAACTAACACGTATTCAATTTGGAATTGAAATACAAATGCAGTTTGTATGATGCGCCGAGCCCGGTGCGTGCAAAACAGATGAATGATGCAAACATGTTGTCATACTGTATGCTAATTGAAATATGCCCTAATCTAACCATCATAAGCTGGTAAATAAAAGGGAGAAAGACGTGGGGTTGGAAGACATACATCACACTCACGCACACTTATTACAATTATGCCCTCGCGCAGAGGGTCCAAATAAATGTACAGTCCCGAATAAAAGAATAATACAGTCCAAAATATACAGTCGAAATAATATACAAATCCCTAATTAATTAACAAATTAACTAAGAAAAATAAAACTGGCATGCAAGCCAGGGACTGCCTTGATTCTGCTCCGGATGATGGAATAATGCATGTTTGGGCTGCTTTGCGCGGAAATCCACGGCAATGCCCCGATTAGCCTCTGTTTTGCAATGTTTCTTGAAAAGCGCGCCAAGCCTCGGAAGACCGCTGATTCTTGATATGCTGCAACAGAGAGCAGGAAAGGGGCATAGCAATGTATTTTCACAGATATATGCATGCCTCAATCCTCGTGCCACCAATCACGCATCTCGATGCATGATGGCCGAGGAGCCGAATTGCACAACTCAATATAGAATGAATGCATATGAATGCTACAATAAAACCTAACTCCATCACGGATAATCCGGAGTGTCGGTGACTTGGGAATTGAGACACGTTCCGTTACTCGGAGTACGAAACGCGCCTCGTTTCCCGTGCCTAGGCTAACTCCTATCCCGAACACTATGCAATATGCATGATATGCATGAAATGCAACTAAGATACAATCCTAACATACACAATGTCATGGAATGGCATACACGCTGCACGAGGTAATACACAACCGGGCATACACAATGCTATGAATGAAATGGCATACGCAATGCAATAATGGGCTTACACCAACACAAGTGAACCTCAGTCACACTCACATAGGAGGCCATCAGATGAAAAACAAGACAACTCGAAATGCGTGCCCGCGGGCATGCAAACCGAGGACGGACCCTCAGGCACCGAAATGCCACTCTAATGAGACATGGCAAAGACACGGAATATGACACGCGAACATGCAAAAATCAGTGGCAAAATGAGGGGCAAAACAGCCCCGAAACCCGGCGAAATGAAACCCGATGCAAGGAATCTCTCCCGAAATGCAAAACTAGGCATCCGAAATGACTTGTAGCTATACAATACATGCATAATTTGAACATGACATGAAAAAGCAGAAGCAAGGCAGCCCCAAAACTCACATTTTTACAGTACAAAACATGGCCAAACAGCAATCACAAGTAGGGCTAAAATGGCATACAAAAATGGCTCCGCAAGGGAGGCTATGAGGCAAGTGGTACATGCAATGCCCAAACAGAAAAATATCCTTATACAACACTGAAGAGGGACCAAAAATATGTACATTTACAGTTTATGACATTCCCCAAATCAGTATCCAAACATGCTCAAAATGCAATGCAAGATTGAGGCCACAAGAGGGTATAACATGAAGTATACAAACCAATCACCAAAAAGCCAAAGACCCTTAATGAGATATTTCCAGAGGGTCAAAATATGGCCATTTTCAGTTCTGATCATGGCCTAAAAACAGAGGCAAGGTAAGCTCACAAAGCATGCAAAAATAGGGACCAAAGAGAGGCTATGAAGCAAGTCATACATGGAGATCCCAAACAAGGTTTAGCCCTTCTACAATGTTGTAGAGGAGCTCAAAATAAGCCTGACTACAGTTTATATCATGCTCAAAAACAGATCACAAATAGGCTAGAAATACTATGCAAAATAATGGCATACAAGAGGGTATTGAAGCAAGTACCAAATGGGGGGCTCAAATAGGGTTGAGCCCTTAAACAAACATGAAGAATGGCTCAAAAAAATGACCCTTTCAGTTAGGGTCGGAGCCCAAAATAGTAAGAAAATAGGCTAAGAAATTGTTGTAAAAATGAGCTACAAAAGGGGGAAAATGGACTTACCTTTGTAGACCAACCCTTTTGGTGATTCTTGGACCAAGTTGCAGCACCTTTAGCCTCTGGAAAGCTGCTCCAAGCTGCTGAGATGGAGTGGTGGTGGTGGTGCTTGGTAGTGATGAAGAAATGGTGCAAAACTTAGAGATTTTGAGAGAAATGGAGAGGAATATGTATGTATGAGCTCCAAACAATTTTTCCAACCCTTTCTCTTGAGCTGGGAGGACAGCTATATAGACAAGAATGGGGGAGAAAAAGAGGGAAAAAAGTGGAGGGAAAAGGCATCAACTTTCCCTCCAAAAGTTTTCCCCGGATACAGATATTTTTTGGGGAAAACAGCTATACAGCTGTAATGCACCCACACTGAGGAAGCTGGCCGGCCAACTACCTTGGTTGCAGGTGGCCGGCCGGCCACCCCCCATGGCCGGCCGGCCAAGGGTCAAAAGGGTCAAAAAGATTTTCTGGCCGGCCACCAGATATTGGTGTCCTCCCATGTCCCCTCATCACAACCCTGTGGTTCAAATCTGGAAAATGTAAAACAAGAGAGAGAAGAAGCCACTTTTAGAAGGGGTTCAAAAGGTTCAAGTTGAATTTCTGGCCGGCCATATGATATTAGGGTCCTCCCATGTGTGTACAACACAAATATGTGGTTTGGGATTGAAGAAAGTGGCCCTAAGGTGGTCAACATTCGCTCGGAAGTGAGAAAAACGGGCGTCGGAGGGCGCCGGAGGAATATAACTGGTTGCTGAGACAATTGCTGGCCTCCTACCCTTCAGTGACCTTCCTGGTGATAAAACAGAGGTACCTGCCAAAAATGAACGAAAACCGATGCAAAACGAATGCTCGGGGGCCAAAACACGCAGTTCGGGGTCCCGAAAATAGGCTGTTAAGCACCGAAAGTGGCATTCGACCACGAAGTGGGTCTCTCAGGCCCCAGTGTCCCTCGAAAGGGAGTAAATGAGATGCATGCCAAAAACCAGAGCAGTCGGAGATGGTTAGGCAGTCCCGAACCGAGGCACACGGCCTGACGGCTCCGAAAACCGGAAATCGGGCTCCGAAATGGAAAAAATAGCCTACGGCCACGAAATGTAGCCCACGGCCACTGAGAGATGGTCTACGGGACCTCTCCCTCCCCTCAGGAAAAGAAACAGAGAAAACCGAGTCTGGTTCGCAAACCGAGGCAAGGCACAGAAGAGGGTTCGGAAGTCCGGAGGCAGGGCTCACGGCCGAGACTCTGAGACTTCTGAACGAGCACAATATGCAACATCACCGAGTGCTCAACTGGTGACGTCTGAGTCTTAAGGTCGGTCAAAAATGGGGTGTCTACACCAGTTATGACCTTAATCCCTAGGGGCGGGTTCTGGTCATGACAAGTTCTCTTGCTAATGTTTGGCATAAGAGACTAGGGCATCCTTCTTCTGCTGTGTTTCATACCATTGCAAATAAAAGTGGCTTGTCTCTTAGTCATAAGGATTGTAATACTTTTTGTCATTCTTGTTGTGTGTCTAAGAGTCATAGACTCCCTTTTGTACTGTCATCTAATAAAACTAATGCTCCTCTTACTCTAATTCACTCAAATGTTTGGGGCCCTTTCACTAAGGTGCATGCTTCCTTTACTTACTATATTGTTTTTATTGATGATTTTAGTCATTTTACCTGGCTCTATCCTCTTTCTTATAAAAGTGAAGTATATTCTAAGTTCATAGAATTTAAATCCTATGTTGAAAATCAGTTTTCAACCTCTCTTAAAATTTTAAGAACTAATGGGGGAGGAGAATATACTAGTGGTCAATTTGAGGCTTTTCTCAAATCTTCTGGAATTGTTCATCAGCTTAGTTGTCCTCATACTCCATCTCAAAATGGAGTTGTTGAGAGAAAGCACGGACATCTTATTGAGACAACAATTACATTGCTTGATCAATCATCAGTGCCTCTGAAATTTTGGTTTGAGGCTCTTGCTACTACTGTTTATCTGATAAATAGAATGCCTTCTCCTCAATTAGATAATCTCAATCCCTATGAGGTTTTGTTTCAGATGGTTCCAGATTATGGTTTTCTCAAAATTTTTGGCTGCAAATGTTATCCATGGTTAAAGCCTTATATTTCTCACAAATTGCAACCAAGATCCAAGGCTTGTGTATTCATTGGTTACCATCCAAGCTACAAGGGATGTAGATATTTGTGTCCTAGTTCTGGTATAATCTACATCTCTTGACATGTTGTGTTTGATGAATCTTCTTTTCCCCTTGCTTGTTGTGATTCTTCTTCACCACATCTTCTCTCTTCCAAATCTGCTATTAAGTCATTCTTTTGAGGTACTACTTCTACTTTGTCTTCTTCTCAAATTCATATCTCTTCTTCTTCTGTTTCAGCTTCAGCTTCTCCTCATGTTTCTTTTCTATCTTTTTATGCACCAAATCATTCTGATTCTGCTTTAGTTCATGTTCTTACCTCTTTACCTTCTGCTTCCAATCTTGTCTTAAATAATTCTCGATTTATCTCATCTCTTTTATCTTTTTCTCCATCTGGTATTAATCTTACTATTCCTATTATTCCTCCTCGTTCTTCTCACTCTCTCAATTCCCATCCTATGCTCACTCGAAGTAAGACAGCCGTCTCTTCCCAAGTTGGTTTGCTTGCTACTTTTCTTGACACTAAGTCTCGAACATATAAAGATACTCTGTTGTGTCCTCATTGGCATCAATCTATGCTTGAAGAATTTCAGGCTTTTCAAACTCAAAAGACTTGGACTCTTGTTTCTCCTCCCACTCATCAACATGTTGTTGGTTGTAAATGGGTCTTTCGAATAAAAAAGAATTCAAATGGCTCTATTTCTAGGTATAAATCCAAACTGGTTGCCAAGGGTTATCTTCAAGAGGCTGGTGTTGATTTCTTATATACCTTTAGCCATGTAGCCAAGCAACCGACCATCAGAGTTTTCTTTTGTGTTGCTCTTCATTTCCATTGGTCTATTAAGCAGTTGGATGTATCTAATGCCTTTCTTCATGGAAAGCCTGAAGAAGAGATTTTTATAACTCAACCACCTTATTTTGAGGATCCTCAATTTCCTACTCATGTGTGTAGATTAAACAAGGCTCTTTATGGTCTTAAACAAGCTCCCAGAGCTTGGTTTTCTACTTTTTTCTCTTTTCTACTTTCACTAGGCTTTGTTACTAGTCATTGTGACAATTCCTTGTTTGTTCAAACTACTGCTACCACTCTTACTTATCTCTTAGTCTATGTTAATGACATTCTTATCACTGATAACTCTTATTCTCATATTCAGTCCTTAATCTCTCAGCTTCATTCTGTTTTTTCTCTCAAAAACCTGGGTTCTCTCTCTTTTTTGGGTATTTCGGTTACAGCTTCTTCTTTTGGGTTTTTCTTATCCCAGTCTCATTATGCTTCTAAGTTGCTTCAGCAAGCAGGCATGACTGATTGTAAACCTGCTCCTTCTCCTCTTAGTCTTCCTTCCTCTTCTTCTATCTTTTCATTCTTTTCCCCAACTTTTTCCATTCCTTCTCTCTATAGAAGTCTTGTTGGTGGCTCGCAATATTTGACCATCACTTCCAGATTTGGCCTTTGTTGTGAATCATGCCTGTCAACACATGCAAACTCCTTCTCAAGATGATTTTGCTAAGGTTAAACGCCTCCTCAGATTTGTTCAAGGGACCCTTCATCATGGTTTGCACTTTTCTTCCAGTTTATTTGATCTTCATGCTTTTCAGATGCTGATTGGACTGGTAGTCCTTGTGATAAAAGATCTACTTCTGGCTTTTGTCTTTATCTAGGTCCTAATCTGGTTTCTTGGACTACTAAGAAGCAGCCCATTGTGGCTAGGTCCTCTACTGAAGCTGAATACAAGTCCATGGCTCAAGCTGCAGCTGAGGTATCTTGGCTTCAGATGTTGCTTCGTGATATGCATATCTCTTCCTCTGTTCCTGTGCTTTGGTGTGATAATTTGTCTGCATTATCTTTGGCCTCCAATCCTGTCTTTCATGCCCTGCAGCAGCTCACTCTTCATTGTCAATGCCATGCTTCCCAACAGTGACAATGCAGACAAGTCTAAGTCTGCCAAGTCTAAGCAACAACAGCAGCCCAAGGACTTGTGGTCTACATCTGCTAAGTCTTAGCAACAGCAACTGTACCAGAGCTCTATAGTGTGTATAGGTTAAGAGTTAGTGCATCTTAGTCAAAGAGGTGTGTATGTTAGACAACCCACTTAACAACTATTTGTTAGCTTGTTAAGACGGTTATACTGTTGTATTTATAAATCTAGAGATTTGTTCTTGTAAAGAGAGGTTGGATTCATTTTTTGTTAAATAATATCTTTTCAAATTTTCACTCTCTTTCTCTTTTCTCTTCATCAAAACTTTGACCTTGAATTTAATGAAGAAGACTTTTACTACTTGAGCAACATGTAATGTATAATAAATATTTTATTTTATTTTTATTTATTTGAACTGTAAATGCGTTGTGTGTTCCAACAACTAGTGTCTATATATGTAAGGAGATATTTTTAATGAATGTAGAAAAGCTAAAAACATAAGTGATTTAATACATTGTACAAGTGGATCAACCATTAAGTCAGACTATCGCTTGAGGCTTATAAAAAAATTCAAAAAATTATTATTATAAAAAGTCTCAAATTTTAAAGATTTAATTAGATAAAATTTAATTTTTATGTTTAATTTGAGATTCCTAAAAATTTTGAGTCGCTGATACATCATTAGTTACATGAGAGCGAAAAACAATTGTTGTGAACTTGGGTGAGATAGTGTTTTTCGGGTGTGAGAGTGTGTTTTCTTTTTGTTCTTGTGCATTTACTGTCATAGTGAGGACAATTCCTCTCATAAAATGTGGACTAATTATCTTTTTAATTTTATATTTGTTTCTTTCCAGTATTCTAAATTATGTGATGGTTAATTACAAAGAGTTGGTCTAGTGGGTGCAACTTGAAACTTGGGAGTATATCCTCTCTAGGTCTTAACTTCAACTCTCATCAGATGCTATAAATTCCTTGAGGTCACAGTGTAGACACCCCATTTTTGACCGTCCTCAAGACCTGGACGTCACCGCTTGAACACTCAGTGATTATCCATGTTCGTGTTCGTTTGGAGTTCCCGGAGTTCTCAGCTACGCGCCTTGCCTCAGGACCTCCGAACTTGACCGTTTTGTGTCTGGTTTTGCACCAAACACTTGTGCTTTGCCTTGGAGGGGCAGGGAATGCCTTGTGAGGCATCCCCACACACCACCGGCAGTGGCTAGAGGCCACCGGCTGGTTGGTGTTGCCATCGGCACTATATTGTGCCGGTCGGCACTCTTTTGTGCCGGTCGGCAGTCAAATTTGTCAAAATGACAAATTTGCCCTGCCAACTACTGTGCAGTTGCTTTATGAGATATTTTAAGGCAGCTGTCTTGCATTTGTTTCCCCTCCATACACGTGTATGGAGGGATGCCCTCCTTGTAAGCTTGTTTGACAAGCTTTACAAGAGGGTTGCCTATAAGAGAAGGCCTTCTCTCTTGGCATTAGGGTTAGAAAAAGTTTTGGTTAGAAAGGTGAGAAGAAGCTCTGGTTTTAGGGTTTGAATCCTATATCTATTCTATCTCTCTTTTTCTCTCTTGTTTGTGTGACTAGGTGTTTGTGTCTTACTATTGCACATCAACACCTAGTGCTTCACCTTCCCTTGGCTACTGAGGTCCCAAGAGGTTATTCTTGCTATTCTTGACTGGTTTGGAGCTCAAGGAAGCAACAAAGTCAACATTTGTGAAGAGGGTCAACAAGAGTGAGAAACTTGCTTTATTTACCCCATTTTTGCACTCCTTTTTTACCCATCTTTGAACTGTTTTTGTGCTAGGTGTTCAATACATAAAAGTTCTATTTTTTAAGCCTCTTTATTGTTTATTAAGAGTGCTTGGTGGTTTGGGTGGGTTTGACCACCCTTAGGCCTTGAAAAGGCCACTTTTGGTGCTATTTTGTGAGAGATCCGAGACCTTGGTGCTTGGGCCTCTTCACCACTGAAATCTTGAGGGATTTTAGTGGTGAAGATGGTGCCTTGAGGTCCCAAGAAGGAGAGGGCCACCCCCTCTCCTTGATGTCCTTGAAAAGGGCAAGTTTTGGCCTCTTGAGAGAGCATAGTGTTTGATTGTTTGTTGAGCATGTCTTGGCTGCATTTTATGTTTATTATGCCCTAATATGACATTGCTAAGTGTTGGTTTTAGCACTCCTTGCATGCTTTGCATAGTTGCTTTGTAATGCCTTAATAGTCCCTTAACATGCCTAGGTTGTATGCCTTTATTTCTAGCATGTTTTAGGCCTAGATCCATGAAGTGTATATGCTTATTTTGCCATGCTTTAGGTCTGTCCATGCTTATTTTGGTCGGCCATGACTTGCATTACATAGCTCCTTTGCATTTGGCTTGTTGGCCTTAAGAGCATGAGGGTGTAGCATGCCTTGCTTGCATCATTTTGATGGTTTGGAACCATCTAGCATGCTATTTCAGTCCCTTTGGTGTGCTTGTATGCTTGCCTTAGTAGCCTCTTTAATGCTTTAAAAGCATGTGTTGTATGCCTCATGTTTTGGTCATGTTGCATGCCTTTGATTTCAAGCCTCTTAGATGCCATCTAAGTAGTCTTTTGGGTTTAGTTTTATGTGTTAAAACTCTTTTTTTAGTTGGTTAAGTATTGCCATGTGTGGTTGTACTATGTGTAGTTCAAAGCCTCATTGGTGAACCTTAAGTACTTGGGCCATTTGTTGCATGTTTGACTTGCTTTGTTGCATGATTTGGCACCATGTTTTGCATGATTTTCAGAGCTTTCTATGCATGCTCATTGTCAATGTTTGGTCTCTTTGAGTGTGCTTAAGAGTTGCCATGTTTGTGCCTAAGTGTTGGAGCATGTATGGTTGCATGTTTGCATGCATTGTGACTTCACCTCTTTAGCATTTTGGCCAATAGTTTTAGGCCTATTTGGGGCTGCCTAATCCATGTTTAAGCCCACCCCATTGCTTGGTTTGCATGCTTGTCTTGTATGCTTACTTGCATGTTTGCATAAGTGCCTTGCATTGTCCATTTTGCATACTAGTTGACATGTCTAGGATTGCATCATATTGGCATGCATGCTAAGCCTCTTGACCAAGTCATGATGGAGGTTTGGCACCCTTATGTGTTTGTTTGCTTTGCATGCATTTGAAATAGAAGTTGCACTCTTGGTTCTTTGGGCCGTCATGCATGGAAATGCGTGATTGGTGGTCCGAGAACCGAGGCACATCTTCCTTTGAGTCAAAAACATGATAAGGAGTGTGTTTGGTGCATACATGCTTTGAATTACATTGCCATGCAAGTTGTGTCCTCTGCTGCTGTGAGTTGCAGGTTCTGCAGGCATTTTGTGCCGACCGGCACTGTTTAGTGCCGACCGGCAGTCTACTGGCAGCCGATGGATGAATTCAGTGCCGGTAGCCACATCTTTCAGCCGGTGGTGTTCTACCCCAGCCGGTGGTGATCTCCAGTGTCCAGGGAAGTATTCCTGAAGTTTTGGCAGTCTTCGGAGGAGGAAAGCAGGGAAAACAGAGGCAACCATGCATGGCAGTGTGATTCCGAGCGGGTCCCGGGCGCGCGATGCATCTTGCCCTCTTCCCGAGGCATTTACTGCTTTAATTAACTTAGTTAATTTGTTAATTGATTTAGTGAATTTGTAATATTTAATTAGCTTGCGTAGTTAATTATTTGTATTATTCTTTTGGTCCCTCCGAGTGAGGGCATAATTGTAATAAGTGTGGGTGTGTGGGTGTATGTCTTCCAACCCCCATTTCTTTCTACCCTTTTATTTACCTGCTTATGATGGTAGATTAGGGCACATCTATTTTAGCATACCTTATGCTATGCATGCGTGCATCCATGCATTTGTCTAAACATGCATCGGGCTCGGCACATCATACAAACTGCATTGTATTTTCAAATCCCAAATTGAATACGTGCATCGAATAAAGTGCATTTCACATGCCATTTTTAGGGTTAGCCGAGCCTATCCTAATTACATGATTGTATGCGATGCATTAGACACTCTAACATGAACTAGGGCATGCATGTTTGCTAACTAGTTTATTGTTTTGGCACGGAATACGATGTAAGTATTTTTGCTTTAGCATATCGCATGCGTGTGAATGTTGCCATGACAGTATGCTTACCATGCGGCTAAGTGCTTATATGAGATAAACTGCTTGAATGCCTGTGGGTGGAGGTTGGATTGCCTGAGTTGGGAAAACTCGTTGAAATCCGTGTTTTAGCCTACTTGCGAGTAGCAAATTCCAATGCATTTTCAAAACCAACGGATATGCAATGTTTATTTCCAAATTAGGCAATCTAGTCTATACTTGTTTGCTGCGCGCATAACATAGTAATTCTAGGCTAATAATTGGAATAAGAGCATGTAATGTTTTCAAAATCGGATATCACGGTTAGTAGAGGCCGGTCTTCGGACCGGGCGAAAGGGGGTGCTCATAGCTGACCTTCCCCGATCGTACCCAAGCTCCCGAGCCAAAACCACTTTGGTGATGACGGACATGTGGCCTTCGGCACCGAGTCAGGGTTTCCTAAATTTCCCATTTTAAAATATTTAGGTGGCGACTCTGTAATCTGGCAAAGCAGTCCATGTTTGGCGCTACTTTTCAAAAATCTGTTTTCTCAAACGATTTGCCGGATTTGGACTCTTTGGTTCAGATTTAGAACCGTGACAACAAAAGGGAGTCCGAGCTGTAGCGCGAGGCCCCCCCCCGCGGACGTGTTACACACAGCCGCGGGCTTTGCCCGATTCAAGTAAAGGGACATTTTACGTGAATTCCAAAATTAGTTAAAATACACATAAACTAACCCAAATACCTGATCATTATATTAAAAAAATAAAATAAAATAAAATAAAAATTTATGTCCAAACCTCGTCTCTGTTTTCGGAGCCCCTAAAACATATTGACTTGAGAAGCTTCTTTGAAATGAGTTCCAAAATGCACAACCCTCTTTCTTGTTTTATTTCATTTACTTGAAAGCAGGAACCATTCTTACCCCACCCCCACTAAAAAAAAGAAAAAGAAAAGAAAGTAGTTAGGTCTTAATAAGTGGATTTATTGTTTAACAGGTCTTATGAGAAAAATTTGTTATAAAAAAAAGTTACTAATTGTACGTTTAGTGACAATTTATAAAAATCATGACAAAAAAAAAATTACTAATTGTCAATTTTTAGCGACGTATGTAAAAAATTGTCACAAAAAAATTATTTTTAGCGATAATTTTACCAAGACTAATTTTCAATAGGACTTGATGGGAATTGAGTCTAACTATTAAAACCTATTAGTAGTTTACCCTAAAAAAAATTATAAAAAAAAAAAAAAGTGAAACATCTCTCTTCAACTTTATGTGGTAGGAGAGATCCAAAATATTTTTTTTATTAGCTAAGGTCCCTCGATAAAATTTCTTTGTGAAATCAGAGAAAATTTTTGTGAAAATTAAAATTTCTTTGTGTCGGTACAAAAATTTCTCTGAGTTGGGCGAAATTTCTCTGAGTCAAATTTTTTTTGTAAAAATATTGAAGGATTTTAACTAATATAAAAATATTATATGTTTTTTATCCCATAAAATCTTAATATCAGGAAAGATCTTAAAAAAAATTCTCCTTAAAAAAAACTAAAACCCAAAAAAATAATAATAATAAAATAAATAAAGAAGATAGAGAGATGAAGGAGATCCCCTAAATCCCCAATTAGTAATAATAAATAAATAAAAAAGATTTCCAAAAAGTTTTTTTTTTTTTTAAAAAAAGCAACACTTTTTCCTACATTGTATATATATAGATTTCCTAAAGTTCATGTTGATCCTAAATTCCAAGTATTTATTAGGATTTCATATGTATATATACAATATGACATGACAGCAATTTCATATGTATATATACAATATGATATGAAACCACTGTGGGAATGGCCAAAATCAGAATAATTTTTTTGTTTTTATCGTATAGACAAGCACTCATATATATATATATATATATACAATATGATATGAAAGTAATTTCTCGTTAGAAGAAAAAACTTGTTTAGTGTAAAATAAAAAATGAATACAAGATGAAAGAAGAATGAAATACTTGCTGATAAAAAAAAGAAGAAAGAAATATATATTTTACAATGAGAGAGATCATTTTATAAATGATCTCTATCTATATTTTTACATGTTGAGGTAAACAATGTCTTTCACAGAAGTAAGGGGGTCATGGCCCCATAACTTTTTCCTGATCCCGTTCCTATTTTCAAGTTTAGCTTAAATACTCACCTTAAATTATAAAGTAGATTTTATATTAGTTCAAGTGGAACAAATATACTAAAGCCTTGTTTGGCATAAGTTAAAAAATTCAAAAAGTCACTATCTTGTTTAAGTCACATCATCTTATTTAAGTCACATCACTTCTCTACCACATCACTTCAAACCCAACTCATACCCAACCCATATTTCATAAAAAGTCAAAAAGTATACTTATTTAGGATATCCTAAACCACCCCTAACTGTTTTATAAATAGAAATGTTAGTCAAATAAAAAAATTAAATAGATAAAAAAAAAATTATCAACAAAAGTAACTTTATTACTCCATATAAAGAAAAAATACAAAAGTACTCCCCTTCGATAATATAGAAATGTTTTTTTTTTTTTTGATTGGCAAATAAAATTTTATTGATGAAAAAAAAACCGAATTACATCAATAAAGAGAAGTTTAGAGTTAAAAAAGTTCCAACCTCCTAGTTGGTAAGAAACCAACAAACAAGGCAAAACAAAGACAAGAAACGAGAAGAAAAAAAAAAAAAAAAAAAAAAAAAGACCAACTGATTCTGAGCATCAAAACAGCAACCAAATCTGTGCAAGCTCACTCCTAAATCTGAGCAGAACAGCATAACAGCTGAGTGGCAGCAGACTTGCTTCAACAGACTTGCTTCCTCCATAGAGCAGTCCAACTTCCAGCCCTCCTAAAATCAGCAAACTAGCATTATCAGGCTACACCACCAGCCTTATGCAGAACAACCCAAATTCTTGCTGCTGCGCAAGACTTCAAGCAAACTTTCTAATCTGATGCAGAACAGAACAACTCCCTTGCTTGCTGCTATGAATACTTCAAGCATGCAATCTGATCTGGTGTAAATTGGATACCAGATCGTGAACTGAATAATCTACCTTGAAAAACCATTTTACCCACATTGCTACTTGAACTTTCATTCTCTCGCATGAAACTCCAAAAAATGGCTTGAGATTTATTTTACACTCATGGCAATCTGAACTACAAAGTTCTAAAATGCCTCACATAAAGATACTGATTAAAAAAATCTTTAAGCAGTAATACTCTAAACTTAAATTTTTTATTTAAAATTTTGTATAGAAAAATCAATCAATGATCTAGATTTATTCTTTGCATGGAAGCACACACCATTACAATCTTGAATAAAATTCTGAGATAGTTTTTCTGAGAATTTAGACTTTTTGATTCTAAAATGGGAAATCAGTCTTATAACAATAATCCTTTTTAATTATATAAAATAAAGATCATCTCATATATAAAATCAATCAATGATCTAGATTAATTCTTTGCCGGAACCACACACCATTACAATCTTAAATAAAATTCTAAGATAGTTTTTCTGGGCATTTAGATTTTTTGATCCTAAAAAGGGAAATCAGTCTTACAACAATAATCCTTTTTAATTATATAAAATAAAGATCATCTCATATATAAAATACATGAGTACACACATGGTCCAATAAAAAATTTACTTTTACACATAACTTGCACAATTGACTTAAATTACAAGAAAGCAATCATACAAATTTTCTTCTTTTTTCTACACTTCACATATAACTTTTTTTGAGCAGCAAGCAAATCAAATTTTATTAGATAATGAAAAGGTACAAATAGCTTGGAAAAAAGTTGCATCATTGTCAAAACTAAGCATCTCAATTAGGTCGGCACCCAAAGCAAGACTAATCATGTGCATTTCCAAAGCCTTAAAAAGAATTAGAGAGATTCCAACTCAAAACACTCTCAATACATCCAAAACATTGCAACATTAGATTTCCTAAACACCCAAAGCTAAGCATCCAAAACACTTCACATATAACTTAACACATTAGATTTCCCAAAAAAACTTGCGAAAAAAAAATTAATACAACACGATGTTTTGTTTGATCGGCAAAAAATTTAATACAACACGATGTGATCACTGACAGGTCATACAATGATCTTTTCTTTTTCCTCTATTATTTGTTTTGAATTTTGATCCTTTCTCTCAATACCAGTCGAATTGTTCCCAATCCCAAAAAGGATCATTGTCAACAGCCATATCATCACTTCCCACTGTTTGAGAAGGAATGTTAGCATGGTCTCCTGAGGAGGAGCTCTCTGGTGAGCTTGCTATTCGCTCCATCGTTGGATGGTTCTGATGAGATGTGGTTGCTGCCTCATCATCATCACCAGCTGCATGGTGAGCTTGGTGAACCATTGCTTCGCCACCCACCGCTGCTGATGGCCTTCTGTCAAATGCTCGCAAGCAATTTGAATTTTTGTACACCCGGCACAAGCTAAACTCTTCTCTTAACTGTCAAAAAAGAAAGACAAACAGAAGATGAGAAGAAATTTTAGGGCACAGAACTTCTGAAAGAGTTGCTACAATACGCCATGTTGTTGTCAATGGAAAAGTCTAATTCTTATACATTTTTTTTGTACATAATTTACGAATAGAAATATGTGACAATGATATTTTAAAAAATTTAACTTTCTTTGATGGGTTTTTTGCTTTAAAGAGATAAAATTAACACTTGCAATATCATTCTGTATTTATTTTTTTTTGTATAATTTTTCTATTTGTATGATATAACTCTTCAGCCATATTTATTATTTTTGGGTGTAATCTTGTTCAACATTTTTTTTTTTTTTTTTATCAGCAAAGAGAACTTTATTGATGAAAAAAAGCGTAATACATGCAAAATTACTTCAACAAAACAGGGAAGTGCATAAAGTATCATAGCTAACCTTAACAATTCCAACTAGGTTAATGCTACAGAATTTGCATATGAAAATTCTATATAGAATGCTATGATGTGGCTCGTAATCTTGCTCAACATAAGTGTAGTGCTACAGAATTTGCATATGAAAATTCTATATAGAATGATATGATGTAGCTCGTAATTGCATAAATGACATTGCTACACCATTTTGTATAACTTTTTCTATAAGAATTCTGTATATTTAGCATTTTCCTCAACATAATGGTGCAGTTACTTGGTGCAACACAAGGCCTGTTCATGGAGAATGGAACATATAAGGATACTCCTTTCCTAGAGGGCTTCTTGTATTATGATTTAGATGCTTTGTTTTCTATCAAAATTATCATAAAATATTTTTAAAGCTTCACCTATGTATGCTTCAAAATTTTCCAATTAGAATTGTACATACAGAATGTCTATACCCAAAATCCCAGTTTCTGTGTACCCAATGTACTCCTAGCCACAGCGCGATTGTGTTTCAATATTCATGTACGTATTGTACGATTCTCATCATATGGTACAATTTGAGACCCTTAAATAATAAATTAGCCCTAGTTTGCTTGTTATTGTAAATTAAGCACTAGGCAAAAGCTCATCTCACCTGTGAAATTGGACTAGTTGATGAGGATGGTGCTTCTCCTTCAATGCCTTTGTATTCATTCATCTTCCATTCAGTTTTCCTTCCGGTTGGAGCTCTTCCTCTATAGAAAACCATAGTTCTCTTCCTACCAATCACTCGGTTTTGGGAGGAGTAAACATCACCAGGAGAGCCAGTAGCTTTCCAATACCCTGAAGTAGTGAGCCGGTTTGGTCTTCCTCCACGAGCTTCTTTCTCTTGTCTTGGAATAAAAAAAAACCAATGTTCAGAGTCCCCACGACACCGCTCGCCAGCAAATTCTGATTACAAATACAACAATTAAGCAAAATATCAGAACTTAGATTCATTAACGTTACATTCCAGTAATTATATATATATATATTTTTTTTTTTTTTGGATTTAGAAATGTTTTAATGTTTGAAGTATTATCTTTTTTATCTTAACATCTTCATCAGATACCAAGACTTGAAATAAACAAAATAAAAGTTGCGCATGCCATGATGATAGATAAGGAACCTCATTTTATACCTTAAGCTTGTGTTTATTAGATCTTACATTTGGAAGGAATCTTTTGAAGAAAAAAGAAAATGAAAGGAAAATATAAATGTAATCAAGAAACAGAAATAAATGATCCAAGATAAATGGTAAGTAACAAGAAAAGCTGAAAAACAATGATCAAACGATCTGTCTAATTTTAAAGCTCCACAAAAACAATGATCAAAGCTATTTTTCTTCATAATAGCTTAAATTTTTAAAACGAGTTGATTGGTGATTAATAATTAAATATAGTATCAAAGCAGATAATAAATTTTTATGAAGAAGAGTATAATCACATGTGAAGGTCAGTGTTGAGAATATAAATAATAGAATTTTAACAGCTTAATCTCAATAACTTAAACTATGATCGTTATGATTTTTTTTTTCCAACAAAATAAAGTTTTATGATGAAAAAATAGAGTATATATCAATAAAGAAATGGCTTTGGAAGGAACATCATTTCTTGAAAAGAAAAGAAAACAGTTGAAATTTACCCATTTCTTGAAAACCCAGATTAGAAATCATCAAAATAATAACAAAAATAATAAAAATGGAGTGAGTGGGAGAGAAGGATGGGGGAGAGAGAATTACGAGGGAGGTCCCATGGATTGAAGTGGTAGATGTAGAGAACCGGTATAACCCGGTCGAGGTCTTGTTGTCTCCTTCCTTCAAGCTTGTTTTGCAGATAAAATGAAACCAGCTCTTCTTCTGTTGGGTAGAATCTAAAACCTGGTGGCAGATCGTCCATTGCACCTCTCTCTCTCTCTCTCACTCTCTCTTTCTCTCTGAGAATCAACTATTCACTCTCTTCTTCTATATCTCTATAATAATATATGTTGTACATACATATATTTCTAACTTTGTAGTCAATGACTCTCCCAAGTTTTTGTTTTCATTTTACGTATGTTTTGGTTTCGTATTTAAATTGGAGACACAGAGACCTATTTTGTGTATGGGATAGGTTTAGGCAAAGACAAGGAAAGAGAGAGAGAGAGAGAGAGAGAGAGACGAGAAAAGGAACCACTGTACGGTGGGATTGCCTCGAAACTTCCACGCGGCTGTGTGGAAAACATTTGCCATGTCCACTGCTTTGTTACCGACGCACATGACTTTCTTTGAATTTGTCAATCACCTGCCTTACTGTGTTACCGCACATAAAGAATTTTATAAACGCTTATTTTGTATCTCAAAATCTTGTTAATAAAATGAGAATATTTTGTGCCTCATTTTTTTTTTCCTCTTTCGAAAATATTGTGAATGTATTTGTCAACATGGTAATATCTATCTCGGTTGAAAATAATAGGGATATCAGTAAATGAGAATATCTTTGAAAGATCATCATAAAAAAATATATTTAAAAAAACATGGGTATGGCTTCTATTTAGTCCGGGATCGGACTGGACCGTACTGTTGGGCCCGTGAGGGCCTACCACGGGTCCCGTTTTGATAATCTGAACCGTTCAATGTGTAAAACTCGTCAAGTACTATATGCTTGTAAAAAATTACGTTGATCGGATATCGATAGCTATGTGATCAAAACAGTTTTTTGTCAACTGCTAATTTGTTCACCGTCCAATTTTTTTAATACGAAACTGATTTGATCATAGAGATATCGATATCTGATCAACGTGATTTTTTACAAGAATATAATACTTGACGAGTTCTACACATTGTACGGTTCAGATTATCAAAACGGGACCCGTGGTAGGTCCCCACGGGCTCAACAGTACGGTCCAGTCCGATCCCGGACTGGACAAAAGCCATACCCAAAAAACATATATATCAGCATGATGATACTTATTTCAAATGAAAATAATGAGAATATCTTTGATGGGCTGCCACAAAAAATATATATATATATATATCAAGAACATATATGTTAATACAATGATGATTACCTAAAATGCGTCGAAGTAACTCTTTTTTACTTTGCACCTTGGCCAAATTTCTTATCCAGTAAAATTTTTTTTCTTTTTTTTTTTTGTAACGAAAAATATCTTCGTTCTTTTTCTTTCTTTTTTTCAGTCAGCAAAAGAAAAAGCACTTTATTAATGACACTTGCATACTTACATATGAGAGAAATCTCCTCATCCTTGATATAAGATATCGCCCTTAAATTTATCTCTAAAGATGTGGACAGTTGCATAGTTATTGATTTGTTTAAAAATTAATAAATTAAAACTCAACTCTCTAATTAGATAAGGTAAGTAAATTTAAAAAAATGATACTTCAAGAGTCTCTTTAACTGGAATTAAAGTAAGCTATTGTTGGATTATATATAAGCTTAGGTCCAATCTCATGAGAAACAAGTCCAACAAATTATATGTATAATGTAGGCCCAAGTCTAGAAAATAATATGTTTACCTTATAATCTTCGTGATAATTATGTCAAGAAATCTCAACATGGCTTCTTTGTAGTCCTAGTTCTACATATCAGAATTTGGTTTAGAAATTCAATAAAAATAAACATAAAAATGGTGTGTAGTTCAAATTAATTCTCAATATAAAATTTTATTATATAAGAGTTGAATTTAAATCACATACTCATTTTTTATTCATACTTTTATTTTATTTTATTTTTTATACAATTTATCACATGATTCATGCAATTGATGGTTGTAGGTTGCCATCTTCACGTAAAAACGATAAGGATTGGGCTTTTATACCGTCTATGATCTGAAAGGAGGTTGTTGTCTAAGTTTATGGGTTTCAATATTTCGATAATACGGAATGTTTATTTTATTGAATTTTATATATATATATATCATTCACAAAAATCATTTTTTATTTTTAAAAATAGATTATCTATTTTTTTGTAACAAATTTGATAAATTGAATAGATTAAAATTATCATATTAGCCTAAATTTTTTGTGTTGATAATATACTCAAAAAGTTTGATAAAATGAATGATTTAAATAATTAAAATAGGACTCATAATAGATTCCATGGATTCGGACATCTTTTAATCCAGATCATGAAATGGAGCGAAGCTAGCTCTAAAGGATAAATTAATCCAAAAAATTAATTAATTTAGAAAAAATAAGGGTAGTGTTAATTCTTTGTGTGTTCCCACAACTTATTTTCTGTTCAATTTGGTGGGCTCAAACTTTTTCATTTTCCCTATTTCTCTTTTCCATCATTTGCATCCATGGAAGACTGTCTTTCTATTTCCATTCCTTTCTTTTCAGAGTTAGAATTTTATTTTTAGTTGGACATTCTAATTGGAGGATGTTATTGGGCTTCGTGACCCACCAATTTAAATTCTTCATTTTATAAGATTTCTTAAATAATTTATTTATGTAAAAAATTAAATTGATTGGATAACTGTATAACTACATATAAAGATCAAATTTATCTCCAAAAAAAAAAAAAAAATGAATGAATGAATGAATGAAAAACATGATTTTGAAAATAAATCATTTGTTTATTTTAAGACAAGTGTGAACGGATCACATGATTACAATTCTTCGATCAACTTGATTTTTTATCTTTATTTTTATTTTTATTTTTTTTTGTATAAATAATCTATCTAGAAGTCCCTATAAGACAAATAATTGGTTAATCACTTGGCGCCTGCAATAGGACCACAAAACCCGGATGCATAATTGGAGAGGGAGTTATCTTGACTATTCTTTTATTGAATATACAAATATAATTTTTTTTATAGAATTTTCATACAAAATCATGCTTCACTTTATTGTACATTCTTTTCAATGAACATAGTTAAAATTATGACTGAAATTTAATAGAGAAAAACGTTAACAACCTTAATCCACGAATAGAACGCTAATTAGACATCTCAATTTTATTTTAAAATTTAAGACACGTGCCCAGTTGATCATGCTTTTTAATCATTGAGTACTATGCACCAGTTTTTCATGACACAAATCTTTAATTAAAATGCGGAATAAATTATATTAAGACCCTTCAATTATTTATAAATATTATTTTATTCTCTTATTTATGAATCAATACATATTAACCTCTCAAAGTGATAAATGTTTTGATTGAGAAATCAAAGTGTAGAAATTTAAAAATAAAAAGGTAAAATAATATTCACTAATAGTTTAGAAAGTCTTACGATAATTAATCCTTACTTCAAATTTAAATAATACAACTAATTTAAACTTTGGCTCAAAGCATCCATTAAGGATTTCCCTTACTCAGTTGATGATCTGGTCTTCAAGTGGAGACAAAAGGGGCTGTGCTTGACTCTTCGGCTTGTTTCATTGTCTTGTTCCCCTTTCTTCTTCTCTCTTCTTTGGTCGGTTCCTTATCAACCATGGGGTGCTTGCAATTGTTTGAGTTTGAGAGTTCTTTTGTTCTTTGCAGCTCTTGCTCTTTACTAATTGTATCTTTGCTCTTTTGCTTTTTCAATCAATAAAGTTTACCGATCAAAAAAAAGCTAATTTAAACTTTAAAAGTCATTTTGACATGGACAATGGAGTCTTTTGGAAAGCAAAAAAAAAGATTAACTTTTAGTTTTTTATTCATTTTGAGTCACATCACCTCTCACATTTTGTACTTACAAAAAGACAAAATAGACTAAAAAAACCAAAAAACTAATTTTTTACCAACTTTTCAAAACACGATAATGTTGTTGTTGCTTTGTGTTCCACTCAAAGAAAGTTAAGGATGTTGCCTATCGACCTTGTCTAATTGAATTTTGATTATCTCCATTTTATTAAGAAAATTTTAATTTCATTTGATGAAGTTGTAATATATAATCAAAATTTGAAATCAATGATCTATAATTTGAAATCAATGATCTTATAAATAGGTAGTGCTGTTGCGTGGAGTCCATGTTTTGTGTTTTTGTTGGTTTGATTGGCAGTGCTGTTGGGTGGAGTTCAGGGTAAGGGCAAATGGTGTGGTCCCTGGTGTGTTCATTCTGGTCTGTGGTGTTGCTTTGGTTTGGTCTGTTTTCTCGTTGGTTCCTCACCAACACTGGGGGTGTTAGTAAATAATAGAATGGGCTTTTTTGGTGCTAATTTAGTTGGAATGATTTAGCTCATCATGATGCTCTTGCACTCCCCTTTTTCTTTATTGATGTTTTTTGCCTTTTACTTTGTACTTGTTCTTTCTTGCATTAATAAAGTTTCTTTTCTGCCGATCAGAAAAAAAAATGATCTATAATTGGGAAATTACTTTGGTACGCACCCTTTTGAAATATGTGTATTATATGCAACTTATTACACATTTTACTGACAAATATTACGTATTTTTCTAATAAAGTTATGAGAATTTGTTATTCAAAAATAAAGTTATATATTTTATGATAATATTCATAACTTTATCACAAAAATATGTAACTTTATTTTTGAAACAAATTGTCTAAATTCTACCAAAAAATTAGGTAACACGTACCAAGAATATATATATAACAAAAGGTGCATATGAGAAGTGTGTACCAAAGGACTTTCCTTATAACTAACTTGTTATTGTAATTGTAAATTTCAAATAATTCAGACATCCAACCAATCATGTAATCTTTATTGTGGGAATGTAAAAAATTTCATTGGTCAAGGCGAGAGAGGAAGACAAATTAATTTTTAAATATTTTGTGATCGTAGCAAAAGGTTAGAAGAATTGAATTAAAGACTCAGAACAAGTCTTTTTTTGACCTAGAAGTCAAGAGAAGTCAACACACACTAATACAATTATATATAATCACTAAAATAAAATATGCTTACAAAAAAAATGATGTTAAAGTCATGCTTTTCTTACGCGTAAAATTGAAGAAAATAAAATACAATCCCGCGTGCCAAACGACCTTGTAATAAAAAATAAAAAAGGAAATGACTTTGTTCTTTCCGCGGGCCAAGTTATACTTGTGGCCTGTATAATTTAATTTGTCTTATTTAGTCTCGTTTGCGAATAATCTTTTTTTTAGTAATTTTTTAATTAAAATATGATATAAAAAAAATTAATATATTTGGGATGACTTTTTAATTTTTTATAAAAAGATGTGCAAAATGTAGAAAGAAAATGAAATCTTTAACTTTTTTATATAAGTTGTTGGCTTTTTTATTTTTTTAATGACTTTTTGACTAAAAAAATCACTTGTCAAACAAGACCTTAATTTAATTTACGTATAAATTGGTAGTTTTTGTATTTTATTTTTTATATCATTTTAGTTCTTGTAAATTTAATTAGTTCGATTTTGATTTTTAATTTTAGATTTTGTGATCCATATTGATAATGGAGATCACGTTTTTTGAATGAAAATGGTCAGTAAGTTGATTGAGATTAGCTCATTAAGTTGAACAAGTCACAACTTTGCCTATAAAATATAATATATGACGTTTATGTGCGCATTTTTCATTAAAAAAAAAATTAAAAATTATAATCAATTGAACTAAATTGAAATAAATTCATAATCAAAATTAAGCCAATTGAAATTACAAATATCAAAATGACACAAGAACTAAAATATAGAGACTGTCAGTGTAATTTATCTTTTTTAAAATTATGTTAATTTAATTCAATTGATAACATATGCTAAGAAATTATATTTTTTTTAAAAAAAAAAACAAAAACTGAGGGCAAAATAGTCAATTCAAAAGGAAATAGACCATTTCAAAGGTAAATTCTATTTGCACATCACAAACTCCGCAAATAATGTTTGGAGATAAACTTTCAAACAAAAGTTAAATGTTCGGATTTAAACCTATGAAAAAAAATAAATTGTTCAAATATATATTCCGTTCAATTTTTTATATCTAAACAACTGCTTTATGTTCATAAATTTATATCCAAACATTAACTTTTATTCGAAAATTTATATCCGAATACTATTTGTGATGTGTACTGAGAGTTTATATAGTGTACAAATAGAATTACCCCATTTCAAATTGGATGACAACTTCTTAATTATTTTGAGGGGAGTGAATATACTATTTTACTTCTTGATTTCAGGCCAATTTCTAAAGGCACGTAATCAATTAAGTTAAATTGACACAATGTGAAAAATTAAAGACTATAATTAATGCAATTAGAACTATAAGAACCAAGTTGATACAATAAGCAAATCACAAGGATTACAAGTATAATTCGTCACTTTATATTTTTTTGAGGAGTCTGTTCAATCAAAATTAACCACAATAAAATATATAGATTTTACTTAAAAAGTTATGACTATGGGTGATAAACAAACCAAATGAGTCGAATAGTTTATTGTTTAAGTGTGACTTGACAACTTTAACTAGTTTTAAAATTATTTAAGTTTGGTTCATTAAAGTTTCGAACTGATCTCAAACGTGTTTTTATCGAACCGAGTTCGAGTAATTTGATATTTATATAATTTTAGGCTTGTTGAACCGAGCCAAACGATCTATTAATTGTTCAAACTTGATTTGAAAACCTTGACGAGCTCTAAAATGTGTTCAAGTTTGACTTATTTATTTAACGAACAGAGCTTGAACGAGCTTTTAACAAGCCGAACACAAGTCAAGTTCAAGTTGTTTGGTTCGTTTATCACTCCTAATTATAATTATCGAATTGACTTAATTTTTTTATAAATATACAAAGAGATTTTTACAAAATAAACTGTTTAGATCATCAAAACAATTTCGTGCCGAACAATTGTCTTTCATTGTACTTTACATATGTATTTTTATTTTTTTGAAATTTTTGTTTTTTCTTCTGCTATGATTGAGTGAATGACGTTACAACTCAACAAAAATAGTGTTCAAATAACTGGTCTTTTTGAGAGTGATTCTTTCACGTTGTCATATTTGTTTCGTACTCCATTGATAGCAACCTTTGTCTCCTTTTCAAAGAACATTACGTGTTGAGTCATTAACATCATATTTGCTTGGAAATGTAGCGAGAATTTCCAATTGTAAACCTCTAAAAGCTTCAGGGTTTAAACCATGCCAAACCATTATTTACTCAAGATAGAGGAGAGAGAAGAACAAAAGTTGCAGAGAATTGGGTCATGTTTGTCAAGATTCTGCTTCTAAAAAGTGTGACCAAAGGCTTTCAAACTCTTCAACTTAGGGGTGAGCAGCGGATATATTGATCTGTCAAAAATCGATCGAACCGAACCAATCCGCTGCATTTTAGACGGATACGTGATGACGAGCAGACGGTTGCGGATTGATTTTCTCCAATCCGCCAATCTGGCGGACAGATGACGGATTTGAAATTTCTTTGGCCGCAACCAAACCGCCAAACCGCGAACACCCCTAGTAGTTTATAAGATTTTATATTTTCAGTTTGTTTAAATATTCTGTTTGTGTTTTCAATTAAAAAGGAGTTTAAATATTCTGTTGAAAAAAAAAATTCAACTTGAATATCTTTTTTGAATTGAAAAAAATAAACGTATTATTTATTTATAATTTTTGGTTTTTAAATCTATCTCTAAAAATAATAAATAGAAAATATGATATATGCTGGTTGGTTTTGGTTTCAAAAACAGATATAGATGTCACAATACAGAGACATACAATGTCTACTACTGCTCTGTTCATGGTTTTGGTGGTTTGAATTATTTTTATATTTTAAGAACCACAGATTGTAATACTTTATGTGGATGAGGCATACTGTGATTGTAGTATGTGGATGAGTCATGCAGTGATTGTGATATTCTAAAGTTTCAAACTTTTTTACTTTTTGGATGAGGCATGCAATGATTGTAATATTTTTTTAAGTCATTAACTGTAACACTTTCTTTCTTTTTTTTGAGGAAGTGCACAAGTTGAATTATGTTGAAAATTTATAAAATTTTAAACCGCCAAACCGATTCGCATCCATCCGCCAAAACGCTCAGTCCACATCCGCCGGATTGGCGGACGAATGCGGATTGATTTTCTCCAATCCGCCAATCTAACAGACAGATGACAAATTGGAGATTCCGTGACCGCAACCGAGTTGTGCCCCTCCTACTTCAACTATATACATGAGTAGATTGAAAGTTGATTTTTTTATTTTTTATTTTAGATTTTTTATTTTTTTATAATATTTGGACCATCACAAATATAAAGTGGTGTAGCAAAAACCTTAGATGGTTATACGGGGTTTTGTGTTTGCAAAATTTTCTCTTATTTTGTCTCATTATATTCTTAATTATTGAATCATGCTTAGAATTTATGTGTCTTAAAATTCATGCATAATTTAATAGTTGAGAGTATATTGGAATAAAGGGACAGAGAAATTTAGAGATAAAAATTCCTTAGTAAAAAGAAATGTCGTCTAACTAGAAAACAAAAAACATTGGTTTACAACAAGAATCGAATGTTAATAGAATAAACCATTGGCTATGTAAGTAAAAATTATGATGTTTGTTGTTTGAATCCATGTAGTAGATAGAAAAACAGATATGACAAATATTATTGTTCAAATAATATTAAAGGTGTCTCAATAAATATATTAAGAGACAATTATCTTCATTTAAATTGTTCCTATTCAATTTCTTTTTTGAATATTTGGTAATGAAAATGATGACCAATTTGGGAAAGAGTTGTTTTCGCAACATTTCCATTTTTAAGTGGACCAAGTTTATAATAATAACTCAAAAACCAATTGAAGATAGCTTTGTTTTGAGAAAGTTTTTTTAACAAAATTGTTTAGAACATTGATACTGAATTTCCCTAGTTCTAAATATAGCAAAACTTTAAAATACAAAGTCTCGTCTCATCCGTAATTTATGGAAGAATGAACACATATTATATTGTACTTAACTTTTGTAAATTAATTTTTAATGAGAAAAATAAAACTTAAATGTGTAATATCAATAAATCTATCCTAAATACATGCATTTGTCCTTGGGATTTTCAACAAAATTTGCAAAGAAAAATGTGCATTTTAATTCCATCACATCATTTTCATCTCATAAGTCAACTATGTAATTTCATTTTTCCATGTACAGACTCTCTCCTCTCTCTCTCTCTCTCTCTCTCTCAAGATTGGAATCAAAGTAGGTAACCTCCACCAAATGATGAAGCAAAATTCAGTCATTGATGTTTACTTGTGAACATGGATGCCAATCTAACCCTTTGAAAATGTTTTTTTGTCTTCATATACATATAGAGATAGGTCTTTGACATGAATTACTACGAAAATACATTTCATCGGTTTGTGGCTGTGGACTCAGCTAGACCCGTCTTCATGGCATGATTCATGTTTGGAATATGGTTTTCAAATATCATTTTCTTCAATTTTTCATTTTTATAAAAATTTTGGCAAAATTATAGAAATAACTTTAAGATTTGAACCCAACAAATTAAACCTTTCACTTTTTAATTGTTCCAGTTTAAACTATTAACTTTGAAAATGATTCAATTCTAACAATGGGGTGTTTTGGGAAGTTGGTAAAAAGTTGACTTTTGGCTTTTTACTAAGCTTTTAAGCTTTTTTGAAAGTGATTTGGGAAGTTGGCAAAAGGCTGGCTTTTTTGATTTTTGATTTAATATTTTTTAAAAATGTCACATCACTCTAAAATGATCAAAATATCCTTACTTTTTGATTTTTAAATTAATTAATTAAATTATTCCAGAGGGTAATTTGGTAAATTTGGGTGTTGCTTATTTGGTCTTCCCAAATGGATTGAAAACGCAGTGGGCATAGGTTGGCGTTTCTGAGTTGTTGCCAAAACGTGGCGTTTTTACTTGTTGCCAAAACGGCACAATAACTAATGGAACATAGGCAATTTAGATAATTTAATCTTTTTTGTTGATTGTGTTGGACGGCGATGGTGATTATGGACTGGGATGGAATGAAAGAAATGGCAATGAGTTAAGGAAGGGGAGTAACAGTGGATGAGTGGAAAATGAATGGATGGATGGCAATGGATTGAGAAAGCGGAGAGGTGGTGATGGATGACGGTAAAAGTAGGAAACGGCTATTAATTATAATGGGGGGTTAGGATGGATGGCAGTGGATTAAGAAAGCGAAGGGTGGTGATGGATGACGGTAAAAGTAAGAAGTTGTAACAACCCTCGCTACTGTTTACCGATTAATCACTGATCACTGATTGATTACCGATTACTGCTAAACTGAGACTGATTATGATTGATACTGAAGTAATTGAAATACTGAACTGACCGACTGAAATCCGAAACTAATTGATTGACTGTATCTGTTTAAATGCATTTTCTATCTGTTTGAATTGCATTTCTATCGGTTTAACCGTTTGATTATCTGTTCATATTTTTATGTTAAACTGCTTATTGAAGGCCTTATCGGCGGCCGAACCAGAAATTGATTGATATTTTAGGATCATTGGAATTTATGTGAATTTATGGTGTAATTATCTGAAAATCGATTTGGTATGATTAAATTAGTTTAAATGGAGTTAAATTGCAATAGTTGGCTTAATTACAACCTTGCCATCCCTAGTGGACCCCTTAGACAACACACTTAGAGGCTTGTACACATGTAAACAAAACATTTGATCAGCCACATTTGAGAAGCAAACCGACCAATAGAGAGACAAAGTGAGAGTAGTGAATTCAACATAGAGATTGGCTTGAATCTTGAGGAATTGAGAGCTTAAGTGCATAATTGAGCCTCTAGACTTGTAATTGAGGAACCTAGGTATGAATTTCATCCTCTTAATTGTGTATTTAAGTTCCTTCTAGCATGGATGGTAGTTTAAAGAGTTAAGTCAAGAATTGGTTCAATAGTGTTGAATTATAGCTTAATTCATGCATGCATGTTTGTATTGTTGACTTTGGAGTTGATTTTATGAAAAATTGTTACATGCATGTCCAAGTTCTAGCTAAGGTTCATGAAACCATCTTGTTTTTGAAAGTCTTGGCTCACTAAAGTATGAAATTGGAGCTTTGAAATGGTTTAAATTCATGCATGTTTGCATGTTCTTCATGTTCATGAAAAGTGGTTTGAAATTGAGTTGAATTAAACTACCCTTGGGCTTGGATTTTACAAATTGATCTTTGAAACATACAATATCATGTGTTTACAAGTGTTTTCCAGGTTTTCAGCCCAAGAGGATCGATTTTAATGCATTTAAACTTGGTTTTTGGCTTGGAGATGCAATCTGGATTTTCCAGATTTTGCACTCCCGCTCAAGCGGGGAAAGTGGCGCTCGAGCGGGGAATTCGAGCATCCAGTACTTTGCACTGTTTTACAGTCCGCTCGTGCGGAGGATTTCACGCTCGAGCGGAGGCTTGTGTCTCACGCTCGAGCGGGCGTCGAGCGTCCGTCGAGCGGGAATTTCACCTATCCAGTACTTTTACAGTACGCTCGAGCGGGGGATTTGCCACTCGAGCGTGTACCTTTGTTGCATGTCCGCTCGAGCGAGGAAACCCACGCTCGAGCGGAGATTTGTTTTCTGAAAATTCTGAAAATGTTTTCTGATTGCATCTTTGCATCCTTATCCCATCCTAGGCATTCCTAGGCCTAGTTTAAGACATCTTAATGAGGATATAGATGTAGAACACACCGAGACAAATTAGGGATTAAGTTACTATCTTTCCCAACTGTGTAGCTTAGTGTGTGTTCAAACTGTAAACTGTGTAGGGTTGGCGACTGGGGACGCGCTCTAGCTTTACTATAACCCAAAACTCTGTGAGTAACGATTGTGTAAAGATATGTTCAACTGTGAATATTTCTGACTATTTAACTGAACTGCTTTCTGAACTGATATTGTTAATTGAATGAATGTATATCCTATATTCTGAACTGTATTGTGGCATCCTTAGCAACTACTGTTTACTGTTACTGTTACAGAGATCTCTGTTGGTTCCCTTGTTAGAACCACTACTGTTTACTGATCGATGGCCATCATTTACTGTTCGGTCTCTTATGACTTACTGCTTACTGTACTGTTATGCTAATGGATGTACCACATATGACTGAATGACTGATATACTAAATCAATGAACTGTTTTCATTACTGTAAGGACATTCATTCTTAACCTCTTTACGCATTATGTTATTCACTGGGTTTTAGCTCACTGCTCATATATATATATGTAGGTGTATAGGCACCAGACCGCGGCTAGAAGCGTCGAGGTAGACTCTAGTTTTGTCAAGCCAACCTATGTGCCTCACTGCAAGGTTCCGAGCCTATCAAGCTATGGCTTTGGGGTGTTTTATTTCCCCGTCGGTCTCCGTATCTGTTTTATTACTGTAATAACTGTATAGACTGTTCATGTACTGTTTTAATAGGGATTAAGTCCCTGATCTGAATGATTGTAAATATTGTGCATACTGTTCTGTACTGTGTATATATGTATATGTATGAAAAGTCTTTTTGCATACAGACTATCACAGCTCATTGGACATTGTCTATTTACTGTTTTGGCTTCCGCTAGGCCCCTGTACTCTGTCCTACTGTATTACTGTTAAATAGGCCTTCGGTAATCTCAGATTACTAGCCGGTTACGGTGCTAAACCCATAGGGACGGGTTTGGGTCGTGACAGAAGTGGCTATTAATTGGGGGGGGCGGGGAGGGGTTGGGGGGTATAAAATTGTCTAAATTGCTCATTTTCCATTAGTACCGAATATACATAGAGTGTTAGAATTAATGTCATTTTCAAAATTTAGGGTTTAATTTGTTATTGAGGTCAAACCTTGAGTATTTATTTATTTATTTTTATTTTTGAAAATTGAGAAGCTAATCTTGAATTATTTGTTAAAAATTGTGCCTTTAAAAAAATAAAAAATACTTTTGGCTAATACATTTTTTTTTTTTTTTGCAATTTAGTTTTTGAATTTCTACAACAAAAAATAATCTTTTGAAAACAATATCGTTCACTACTCCATTTTTAAAATTCATTCAATAAGTAATACAAAATTTATTTTTAATTTTTGTATTATTTTAAACAAACAACGGGATTTTGGGAGTTAATTAGCAACAAAGACACAGTTGTTTTTCTTTAGTTCTACTGCCTTGTTTTGTTGGGAGTTAATTACTGTATTCTCAGCTTGCTGGGACTAAAATCTGCAACTCCCTCAGCCGAATCACGCTGAAGCCGTTACAACGTCTTCTCCAACAGATCTGCCATGGATCTTAGGTTTGAGGTCCTAGCTTTTCTTTTCTTTTTCTGTTTTCTTTGATTTTGGTTGTGGTTGTTGAGTCCATTGATACTTTTTTTGTGGCTTACCCACTCTGTGGTGAAACATATGTTTTATCTCAGACATGCTCTATTACCGAACCTTATGATGGGTTCTGCTTTGCAATACGAGCACGAGCACGAAATGTGCATCTAAATATATTCATTTTTTTTTCCTCGAGTATGCTTATTGCAATATCTCTGCTTTGTTTGGTCTAGGTTTTGTTTTTGGATCACTACAAAAAAAAAAATCAAGATTTAGTAGCGGCCAAAACTACCACTAAAAGCAGGAAAAAGTGTCGCTAAAAACTAGAAGACCATTACCTGCGGTTGAAATAGCGACGGCCAAACCGCCGCAATAAGCCCGTCAGCATATCCTTATAGTGACGTTTTCCTCAAACGCTAGTATAGTTATTTTTATTGCGACGATCGATGTAGTGACAATTGTAAATGTCGCTATATCTTAAATGTACCGATTACTTGCTAACTTTATAGTGACGGGTCGACTACTACTATATCTTTCACTTTTGCGACATTTTGTGAACCGCTGCTAGGGGTGAGCATGGTTCGGATTGGACCGGATTGGGATAAAACCAGGACCAATCCGTTATCTGCGGTTCCTGAAAAATTGGAACCAATCCAATCCGTTTAAATCATGGAACCAATCCGAACCAATCCATTTAAATACGGATTGGATCGGTTTAGGACCACGGATTCACATAATTAAATAACAAAAAAATATATATATAACACTTTAATTTCATAAAAATATAAACATAGCGCTATATTAGCTTCACAATAGTAACATATTTTTCTATAATAGCGATATACTGTTCTACAATTTAAACAACCATAAGAAAACTGGTTTCACCATAAGTATTTAGACCATTACAAATTAAAACTAAAAACTAACAAACAAAAATAATAAAAGAAGATATTATACGATTTTAGGTTTGAGTTTAGATTTTATATAGAATAAGAGAAGATATTATGGGGGAGGATGTATAATAAAAATATAGACTATTTGTATACGGTCCGGATCGGTTCCAATCCGGAACCGTGGGGTTCAATCCGGAACCAATCCGTGGACTACGGATTTTTAATTCTTCAATCCAGAACCGAACCGCGGATTCAAAAAACCAATCCAAACCTATCGGATTGGACTGGACTGGATCGGATTACGGATTTTACGGATTCCTTGCTCAGCCCTAACCGCTGCTATATTTTGACTCTATTTCATCAGTTTTACACTGTCGCTATATCCATAGAATTCTTTTTGAATTTTATTGACAGCGATGGTTATTAACCGCAATTATAGGTTATTTTTATTATTCAATTACCAATAATATATAGCTTGAAATTTTCAATGATTTGCTAACCATTAATGGCTGTCTCTCACTTATCCCTGCTCACATTATATATCTATAAAAACACTATTTTATTCTAATGGCTCAATAGTCAATAATTATAAAAGGTAAAAGAGTCTGCATTTTCATAATCCCAAAATATCCAAAACACCTTAATTAAAGGGTTCATTACATAAGCCTATAATACAAAATAGATCCAATATTTCTACCAAACTAATAGCCCACACCATAATCTAAAAGGTACATATAAACTTGCCACATGACAATAGTACTCAAAAGCATTACTTATGACGCCATTTTATAAAGACTTCCATAAAAAAATGTTCAAATCGAGAAATTACGTCCATTGTTTGATGCTTTCATATTGTCTTATTTCCTGTAATAAAAATGATTGAATGAGCAAAAGTATCATTTTCAATTTCAAAATCTATAAAGAAAATTTAGACTACAAATAATTCTCAACAAATCTTATTTTTTTAGTAAATATGTGGTTTACATATCAAAAAATAAAGATTACAATGAAGTTGAAGTTGAAGATCACAATGAAGTTGAAGATCATATTTGCATATTAAGATAGATCAGCCATTAAGAGAGAAACAACAGCAAATGGAAAAAAAAATACAGTAATGTAGAATGTAAGGTGGTTAAAGATTTAAGAAACAAATTGTTCTCAATTTGTGCAGTTAGTTCTTCTTGTTGTTCTTTAAGCACTGCAAGTTAATTTCTAAGATTAGATATGGGTGAAGACATCTAAAGGGCTTAGAACATGTAAGCAAGCAACTAACAATTATTAATGTCTAGGAAATTATATCTAAATATGTGCCCGCCTCGCCTCTACTATTACTCCTAAGTATAGAACTCTGATGAAGAACACCTTCCACAAGGCCTTTTAAGTTTGGATCTTGCTTTCAACTTCTGTTTTGCCAAGTGGTCTCTTGCCTATAGGTAATCACTAATAGCCTCCTTGCCTCACCTTACTCTCAATCTCTCATAGTCAGCGAATCACTCAAGAAGAGGATTATATTATAAAAGAACAACGGTTTTGAAAATGGACTTTTATTCATATACCATAAACATAAACATTACAATTGAAAGACTCTTACAAACAGATGTTCTTTTTTTTGTAGATGAAAAGAAGTTATTACTCATGCTATATGTAATACTCTCTATTTTTCAATGTGTCCTTGAACATAAGACTCTCTTTCCTTATATATCCTGAAGGCAGACTCCAAAGCTCGGATGTTAAACATATCTGAATAAAATATAATATGCCAACAAGTTCGCATTTGGACTGAATCAGCCAATAAAGCCAAACATTAGTAACAACCACTAAATCAAGCAACCAATAGCAGCATCCAAGGGTCTATTTTTCAATTGTATATTACAGTTTAATCCATTGCTAATATTCAAATTTGTTCGATTGCCCAATTATCTATTTCACTAGTTTGTTTGGTATTTTTACCGTTGTCAGTAAATGAAGCAAAGTAGAAAGTCAACCTATCAAATCCCAATTTTGTCCAAACCAACTAACATTTTATTGGTAGAGAAGTCATTAACATTGGTCCTAAATTTCTGTCAATGTATGTGTATTGTAATGATGACTTACCCCCGATTAAAGGTTGCATTTCATGACTTCCGAAAGAGGATCTCTAATGTGTTTGTGGAGAAGCCTGGTCCGGAAAGCCAGTAGATCCATCTGTCGCCTAATTTATACAACAAAGTTTACATGAGTATGCATGAATTTAGAAAAAGATAACATATGATAAATACATCATTTAGATAAATATGTTATATGTAGTTATACTTGCAAACCACTAGAACACTGTCTCTGTCTCATCAAAAATGCTACTTGCTCTTTTAAAGAGTTTATTACAGTATCTTGAGCTTGCAACTGAATACCTTGAGTTTGCAATTGATCACTTTTGCGACATTTTGTGAACCGCTGCCGACCGCCACAAATAACAAATAAGAAGGAATTATAAGCAAAGATAAGCATCTAATTTATCCAAACCAAAGAACATAACTGGCTTACAAATGTCGGTCAATCTATTTAGAAAACTATACAATAATCTTGCAAAGATTTCTAAAGCCTAGTTGGTCCCCTTGCCAAGAATAAAAAACTAAACACTTGTCATTTGTTCAAGTACATATGTTAAAACAACAAAAAACAAAAATTCTATGCAGTTACAGGAATAATTTTTTTTTCTTAGAGAACTTCCTGTGGAAGGATGAGAGAATATTAAAATATCTATGCAATGAAGAATTGCACATGGCATTGCTCATAAGCCTGTTTGTTGTTTATAACTTAATAACTTCCACCTTTGGTGTAAGCTTTCCTATATTCAGAAAATGTTGAAAGAAAATCAATGCTTTAATAAAAGATTAATTAGCTCATTTTTAGGCTTCTATTATCCCTTTTTTTTCTTTTTTCTTTTTTCAGTAAAGTTAGATGAACTTGACTATAACCTAAAAGTTTGTACATTGGATAGATTTAACTCTTAAAATGTGAAATCCAATGGAAAAACTTCACAGTAGCAAGAATGAAACAAATACTAGAATACAAGCTGTCCTTAACTAGATGTAACTCCTAAAATGTGAAATCCAACGCAAACTGCAATGTGGAGCAATCAAATTCATGCCTCTATATATATATATATCTTTGTGTGAGAGTGTGGAAATTTTTGGGTAAACTAGACCAACAAGAGTTCCACTTGATCTTTGCAAAGTCAAAAAGATCCAAATTCCAAAGAGGCAGTGTTCCCTATGAGACAGCATTAATAATTTCACATAAACTCAAGTTGATAATGTTGTAATTTCACATTAATAATTGATTCAACACTACCAAGAACCAAACTTCATATATTAATTGATAGAATCAACAAGCTATAATGAATATATAGATAGATAGGTTAGTACCAGTTGTGCAAGTGCTTGTAGAGGTTGATGGTGCACTCCCTAGTCACCACCTCTTTGTTTCTTCCCTTCACCTTCTCCTCCTTAGCCAGATCAGAAGGTGTTTAGGTGGAAATGTGGAGCTCTGAGTGTGTTCTATTCTGGGTTTTGGGGCTGCAGCCTGATCTCCCATTGACCTATGATGGTGGCAGCTCTATTTTATTTCCCTGTTTTTTGGTGGCTGTTGTTGGGTTTTAAGGCTACAGCCTGTTTTTTGGTTGCAACCAGGACATGAAAAGTAATGATCAAACAAATCAATACGTTTTTTTAGTACTTCCTAGTTTAAAAACTCAGCCATAGAATAGAGTGAGACTTCACAAAGCATGCAATTTTGTTTCTAGAAGCTGTATATAATGGAAGGAAAAAAGGTCTAAAACTCACCTCTCTCTATGGAAAACAAAAGGCTTAGAATGAAATCCAATTGAAGGTTAAGCTGGACTTTTTCGCATCTAACCAATGAAATTAATGTCATTTTTGCTGGGTCTTCCGTAAGACAACTGTGACCTTAACTATGTTACCTGGCTACCTAGAACCACTTTATTGTGCATTTAACCAATGAAAGTAAAGTCATTTTGGGTTTGTTTGATGGTTGCTAAACTAGTAAAAATGGTGGAATGTTTCAAAGTTCTTCTTTAGTTGTGTATTTGGATTCAACAAAAAAGGGGCATAATTCAATGTTGAATTTTCTCTAATCACATTATTAGGCCAAGAAAACTATACAAGTGTACAAGCATTAAAATAATGGACATCAATTTTCTCAAAAATAAATAAATAAATAAACCAAAACAAAATGAAATGAAATATAACAATAAAGAAAAAGCTTGTTGTGGCATTTTATCAAACACATACAAGACACATGAATGTGTGTAGCATCAACAACTAAAATACAAAAATTCAAAAACCCACATTTAAACCAACCAAATTGTAACATTCCAACAGCAACTTAGTAACAATAACACTTAATCATCACACCATGATTTTCGCATTCCAATTCCCAATATTGAATTGTTAATTATAGTAACAGAAATCACTACACAAAACACGAAGCACAACCATATAAATCATAATAGTGGCTTGAAAGCAATTTTGTGTTTGTACTAAGGCCAATGATCCCAAAAAGGGAGTTTTAACAACAAATATACAAAATCCAACAAACCTACATCTAAACCAACCTAATTGTAACAGTCCAACACCAACTTAGTAACAATAAAACTTAATCATCACACTGTGATCTTCACATTCCAATTCTCAATAATGAATTGTTAATTAAAAAAAACAAAGCATATTGTGGGCATGAATAATCAAGGAGATCATATAGAATGATGAGAAAATTACCATGAAAAATGACAGAAGGAAGAGAATATGTGCTTGTTAGTGTACAGGTCAACGTGGAGATGATTAAAAATTTTGGAACTGGTTTAGAAGCCATTGATTGTGGTAAAAGGAACACAAAAACCAAAAAAAACCCAAGATTTTAAAATGAAATCATAACGAAAATTTAGGGTTTTTGTGGTCCTTGGAAGATTGGGAGTTGTATGAATTCTGGGTTGGGTTTATTTTGAAGCATACACGAGAAACACCGATGGATGATGAAATATATAGATTATTAATTTATAGATCTGGTTAGTATGCCGATACATGATGAGAGTGCCTGAAGAGAGAGAGAGAGCAAACTAACCTGAAATCAGGAACCGTTGATGCATTAATCGATACACTAATGACGGATGAACCGTTGATACACTAGTTGATACACCGGTGGGCTGTAGCTTGAGAAATCAGGAAGCCTCTGTGACTTCTTGGTGCTACTTCGTGAAAGTATAGATAGACTAGGGCACAAGAAGTAAAGATAGATCAACTTAGAGTTGAACCCTTTTTTTTTTGGACTAAAATTCTGAGCGGTACATTAGAATTTTTTTTGGCGCCTTATTTGTTTGACCTATTATAGCGGTTGAGTTGTAAACGTAGCTAAAAAAATATGTATTGCAACAGTTTAGAAAAAAAATGCGACTAAAAACTTAATTTTTAATTGCGATTAAAGACTGTCACAATAACCACTTTATAACTGCATTTTTCGAGGCGCTGCTATGAAAAACGCTACTATAGCTTGATTTTCTTGTAGTGATGATCTCTGTAAGTGCAAATTTGGGATTTTCTTTTGATCAAAACAAAAAAATGTAAGGTAGATATGTCAATGAAAGACCCCTTGAAAATCATTTAAAACGTGCCTATTGACTTGCATGAGCCAAGCACATTCATCAACCCATAAGAAAGAGGAAAATGTTTGTATAATTTGATTTATAATGATATGATATGATATGTCTTAAATTTTTTTTTTTCTCCATATTTTACACATTTAATTATATGGAGTCCAACTCTTTTTGTTATATAATTATACGGCAGTGATTGGTAGCTCGAAACTTGAGGCTCGAGATTTGGCTCGAGGGTCAAAACGAGGAAGAAGAAAACCAGGAAGAAGAAGAAAACCAGGAAGAAGGGAGAGAGGAGGAGGGAGGGAGGGAGGAGGAGGAGGAACTGGAGAGGGCCATTAAAATGGCGGTGGCGAGGCGAGGGGAGCAGCGGCGGAGGCGAGGCGAGGCGAGGCGAGGCTGCTGCGGCGGAGGTGAGAGGCGAGGCGAGGCGAGGCTGCTGCGGCGGAGGCGAGGCGAGGCGAGGCTGCTGCGACGATCGGCGAGGCGGTGGCGGTGGACGGCGGGGCTGGGCAGACGACCTGGGCTGGGCAGGAGACGAGGACGACCCACGGCGGGGCTGGGCTGCGACGAGAACGACCCACGGCGGCTGCGAGCTGCAGACGGTCCTCTCCCTCCCTTCTCTTCTCTCCCTCCCTTCTCTTTCTCCTCTCCCTCTTTCGAGCCTCTCGAGCCTCAAAAAAATCGAGCTACGAGACATTATTGATAATTATATATAAGTTTAGAGATATAAATCGTAAGTATGTAACATTTCTTTAAAAATAGAGAGAAGAAAAAAGAAGAAACAAAACCTACTCTGCAACTTGATTGCCCATTTCACTTTTGTTTTGGATTACATTTGTTGGTTGTGGATAAAGTTTTGCAATGAAATTGGGAGCTTGTTTGATTTGATTTTTAAAATTTATTTTTAGAAGATAAAAGTTTTGAAATAAATATATAAACTAGTAGGAGGGTTCGATTAATTTACCAATGATTTTGTTGTTTATTTTGGTGTTTTAGTTACTTACAAATTACAAAGAACAAGGATAGTAGTCAAAAATTAGTACTAAAATATAATAAATTGTGATTTTAGGTTGATTTTGAAAGTGCAAAATGGTTTTTTCTTTTTCTTTTTTTTACAATCAATAATAGGAGGGGTGTAATAATAAGGAAAATGAAGTTGTATAGCACAGTAGCACGACTCAAAACTGACATCACGTCCTACAAGGATCCATTGGAATAAAAATTCAATATTCATATTATCAATCAATAATAAAGTTATACATGAATAATATTATTCAGATATAATTTTTTGATTAAAGATAATCTAATAACACATCAACATAGTGACCTACATAGTAATGTGTACTGGATGCTGATATCACGTGATAGTGATGACGCGATATCCGAGCCACCTCCTTGGTCGTAAGGACAATGGACTTGACTCTAGTTGGGCTTGAAATCATTGGCAATAATAGGCCTTATTGATGGGGCATTTTATTTGAACTCAAAAAATATCGTAGCATGTCTAATTTAAATTTATAAATTTTAATTCTTATTATATATTTATGTGAATTTATTAATAAGGACAATTCATATTAAATCTTAAAATAATTTCTTTTTTTCCTCATGATGTAACCTAATCTATTATTTCTATTCAAATCTCTACATCTTCTTCCCCAATAGATCGAAGTTAGTTTTTCTTCTTCTTCTTCTTCTTTCTCACTCCAAAATTTTAATCCACCTTACCGAAACTCACCATTATCATTAATATCATTATTTTTTTTATTATTTTAAAACCCTAAACCCTAGACGAAAGTTTGAACAATCAAACAATGGAAGAAAGTGATAATCAAGAAAATATTTTGATTTTTATATGAATGCTTACCTCCTCTTTAATGGATTGCTTCAAAATATTATCTTGATTATCACTTTCCTCCATTGTTTGATTGTTCAAACTTTTTTCTAGGGTTTATGATTTCAAAATAATAAAAAATAATGATGTTAATAATAATGGTGAGTTTTCGTAAGGTGGATTAGAGGTTTAGAGTGCGAAAGAAGAAGAAGACAAACTAATTTTGATCTCTTAGGAAAGAAGATGTAGATATTTGAATTGGAATAATAGATTGGGGTGTACAATGAGAAAAAATATATATTTTATTTTAGGGTTTAATATAGATTATCCTTATTAGTAAATTCACATTAGAATATAATAAGAATTAAAATTTATAAATCTAAATTGGGCGTACTAAGATATTTTTTGGGTTCAAATATAATGCCCATTCAATGTGTTGTGCAGAGGTTGCCCAATTGGTAAAAGGGCCAGCAGGCCCAGGAAAACTTTTTAACAGGCCGGCCCATTAGGTTTAAGCAAATTATGAACTCTTAAAACGACCCATAACTTTTGTATACAAAATTGGAAAAGTCCATTCCCTCTTAATTAAAAAAATGATAACCCATCAAATCCAATAACACAACTTTAGTCCAACTGGTTTGCAAGATGATTGTGTTTAAGTCTATGAACACCATTTTAACTACTCTCAATTTATTTTGAATGAAAATGTGTGGTTGAGATTAAATTTGTATAGTGTGAGATTTATATGTAAAATAAATTTGAATCATAAGATGATAATTCTGAATAATTTCTTAGTAATTAAGTCTGAATTTATAGTATTACTGGTGTTTTAATAATTACTAGTGCTAGCACACATTTCAAACAAATAAAAATAAAATAAAATATTTACTATGTATTATTTGTCCCTCAAGTGGTAAAAAATTTCTTAGACCTTAAGGTAATAGATACTTGACAACATAAGAAAAGTAGACTTCAGAACACCATCAAGTGTGTTTACTTTATGATAATACTAGCGGGTAGCACACACGATAGTTGTGCAATTCAAATAGCTAATAATAAAAATAAATAATAAAAAATTCAATATCATAATATGTATATTACTTAAGTAATATGTATGTTCTCAATAAAACTTCAGGTTTTTGGTTCAAAACTTGTTTACTAAACCAATTTAAGCATTCACTTAATAATAGTATAAATATATAAATAGATATAAAGATAGATATAGATCAAAACAACTACTATAATGGATTGTTGAGCAACAAACAAACAAAAATTTTATAAAATGAATGCAAGTGATTTTAGTGGTCTTTTGAGTTTACATATTTAATTATTTTTTGACTTTTTAATAATTTTTTTATTAAGATGTTTTGAAATTACTTATTTGTTAACCTTTTTAGTTGTTTGGAAAAAATAAAATATGATATCACATCACAAATTTTTCTTATTGTTTTCCGTTGTACCCTTGGTCTTTGAACAGTGACAGGGACAAGGAGGGTAAATGGAAAAGTCAGAAATCTCATAATTAAGATTCTAAAATTTATTCAGAATGAGTATATGTGAGGGAGATTAAATCGATGAAATAAAAATCTACTATCGAAATGATTTTGAAACATTGATTGTTATTTCTGAGTAAATTTTGAATTTGTAGTATTACTGGGCAATAAATTCATCATTTTGTCACAATAAATTTCTTGCTTTTTTTGGTTCATCCCATGTACTTTTGTGTGTGTAATTTTTAGTTTTTGCCTTTTTTTGGAAAAAACACTGGCTTATATGTGGTGTTTCCAAACACTGGGATGAGAATCCTTAGATGGATATATGTAATAAAACTAACTTAAAGAAATAGCAAACATTTCAAAATATTCTAAACAGTTTATTAGCTCCAAGGCAACACATCAACATCCAATGAGACAGACATGGAAGTAGGATAAAGCTAACAAGGAAATGCAAAAGCTTTATTTGGTTTACAAATGAATTACAAACCAAATATATCAAGCAAAGCCTGGTTATGCCCTCCTTGAACTAGCCTTATTGAAAATAGTTTACAAGCTTCTTCTACTAGCAAATAGTAAGAAGGCTACTAAATGTCTGTGCCTTTTTCCTTTGAACCTCTACCTCTTCTATTTTTTTATTACAATTTTACCCTAATATCAATTTCTACTTTTGACCCCTCTCTATCCTTCTAACCCGAACCCTAACTCTAACTCTAACTCTAACTCTAACCCTAATCTCACCTCCATCTCCAATCCACTCCACTCCGACCGACAGTCTCCCCACCATCACCAGATCCAACCGAAACCCTCCAGCTCGCTATCACTGCCCCTTCCTAGCCTATCCGCTGAACCCCATCCTTTTTCGATCTCCTTCAGCCATTCCCAATGCCACCACCCTCGCAACACCGCCTCCATTGTTAGCTCACTCGCGCAACCCTCAATTGAGATAAACAAAGATCGATGGTGAGAAAGATTGACGGAGAAGAGAGACAGAGAGAGAAAAATTGACAAAGAGAGGAGTCATGCGAGAGAGAAGAAGAGAAGATGTTCACCGTGACGAGAAGAGCGACGAGAAGGGTTAGGTTGAGTACAACGATGGCAGGCAAGGTACTGAGAGGATGGTGTTGGAGATAGAGATGGTTAACGCTGGAGCTACAAAGGGATGGAAGATGGTAGACGCAACCAAATCTCTCTCACCATCTCTTTCTATGTCTATCTTGTGATCTCTTTCTTTGTCTCTCTCGCTGAAACATGGGAAGGGTTGGGGGAAGTCGGGGAGAGGTGGGTAAATGTGGAGAAAGAGGGGTGGCGACGACCAGAAGTAATGATGGCTGCCAGAGGTGATGGGAATGGCTGGTTAGGTATGGTAGGGATAGGAGGTTAGGGTTTGGAAAATTAAGGTTAGAAGGCTAGGGATGAAGTGGGTGTAGTTAGGATTAAGGTGGGGGTTCAAAGAGAAAATGAAAGGGGCTCAATTAAGTGGGTAGGGTTCAAAGAAATGGGAAGAATCCAAAGAAATAAAGTAAGGGTAAATAATAGCCCTCAATACTAAATTCAATGACAAACCAATTATTAAAAAAAGAAAAGAAAAAGAGAATTTAAAATAGTAATGACCTAGACTTATTAAATTGCCTCTTTATCACCCAAATAAAATTAATCAATTAACTTTGAAGTTACTCAATGTTGAAAAATTGTGTTCAACCTATTGGGCCAAACCAAATCAAAGCCGACTCAATTTGACCCAACATTGTTAGAAACTTGACCAATATGCGAAAAGACCATGTAACATGTAAGATTAATTCCCATATTCCATCTCATACCGAAATATCCCAATCCATAGGTTTGGCTCAAACCCTCTAGCCCTAGGATCCAACGACAGAAAGACAACCTCAGCACACCTCATACATCAACTTAGACATTAATCACCATGAACATAAACAAAACAAGTATCTGGTGTCTTGCACCTATATAGCTAAGCTTTTTTGGTCTTTTCACAAGAGTGAAAATCTTATTTGGCAATTCTCAAGAACAAAACATATATCTTCACTCATCCTCATCTAGCTCATTGAAAAATTTACTAGTTTGTGATTAAAGATATACTACTCTGCTAGTAAAGAAGAGGAGAAATGGGGAAGAGAACAAATCAAGCTGAAAACCACCCAAACAATAAAACAGAGTAAAAGGGCCACAAACAAATTAAGATGCCCCAACACAGCAACACCCATATTTACCAGTTCAAGGCTTAAGGTTCAGCAGCTAAACATTTGATTTATATCATCACCGAAATAGCTTCCATCAAAGGACAATGAACAACTACCCTGAAATGGAAGCAAAAGGAGCATATGCGAGAGATTTATCTTGCTTACCGTTAGCATTGCAATCATGTCTTTTGGAAACATCTCAATCTGAAAGTCAAAACCTAAACTAAAAATAAAAGAAAAAGCGAAAAAATAAAACCAAAAACCAAAAACCAAAAACCAAAAACCAAAAACCAAAAACAAACAAAACAGCCAACACCATTTATTGAACTAGAATCATAAATGGTGTTTGCATGCTTGGTTGCATTAAGTATATCAAGTTTTACAGAAATCATAGACTATCTTTAAATATTATTGAAATGAAAAAACGATTAGGTGCCGTAAAACAGGTCATGTATAAATGGGGAAGGACCATTAAAACAAACCACCAAGGCAATTTCTGTGACTTAACATACTTTTTGGTTGCATTCAAGCACGTCGTTGTCGTTTAGCGGATTACTCCAATGTTCTTGCCGCTTATACATGCAAAAAATCTTTTTAATAAAACCTGCTTTTTGCTCGAACAAGAGAGGATTATGTAGGCAACACTCACTCTTTCCATAAACCTCCCACCCCTAACGAAGATGGGATTCAATCCAAAGCCTACAGTATGACTGCCTGCAGACATTACAATCTAACTACATGAATATGAGAATACAAAAATGCAGACACACATAATTTTAGTTTGGGAAATGTTCCTACTTCAGACAAGAAGAGGCAAAAGAAAAAAAATAAAATAACACACATAAATCTCATGAACTAAGCTCAGAATATGGCTCCCAGAATTTGACTCTTTACCTGATTTCCCCAAAACCAAATGCTTAAAATCGGGATCATGCTGTCTACACTCACAACATGCATGTGTGCATGCAGTTTGTGTGTCCATTCGTGCAGGTGTGCGAGCCCAGGTGCATGTGTGAGAGATTTGTGGACCGGAGAGAATCTGGTTCTGTCAAGCAAATAGCAACTAATGAATAGTCCAGAAGATAGCAACTAACTTTCAGTATACCTCAAACTTGATTGTATTTACTGCAGAGAATAAATGCCTACATCTGCCCCAAACTATAATTTGTTTTTCTATATAAATCTCCCAAATAATAAATAAATTATAAGAGTAATGTTATGCAAATAAAATTTTTATACAAATGATGTGGCTCTTTATGGTAGCCTCATTTCATAACAAAACATCGATCACTGTGGACCATAAAAAACAGAAATGGCACTGCCACATCGTCCTGAATGAAATTTCATGTTTGAATAGTACCATTTTTTTTTAAAAAAAACATAAACATACAAATTACTTCCTTGATTTTATTACGATCTCACCTATATTTATTTATTAATATAGACATGTCACATTTTTAAGTTTAAAAATAAGAAAATATAATTAAAAAAATAAATCCATATATGTAAATAACATCAGAAATGTCACTGCCACCTCGGTTTGAATGAAATTTCATATTTAAATACCATATTTCCAAAGAAAATATTATAAAAAACAAATTTTCTTACTTGATTTATCTTCTAGATACAAAGTTAGCACCACTACAATTTTTATATCTATTTATAAGAAATCCAATAAAAACCACGATCACTCTTTTTCAATAAATAAATAAGGAAACAATCACAACAATAGCAGAACTAGAGTAGATATCAACCCATTACCATGCCTCCACCAAAAAAACAAAAAAAAGTATTCACTAATTTCTATATCCGACCACATCAAATTTTCATATGATTCATAAGCTAGTATCGATTGCCCAAAACCTGTAAAACTGATACAACAATTACAAACCCCCAGCAAAATTCTATGGTACTTGTGACATATTTAACATCACAGTTCAACATTCAACACAAAACTTAATATATATATATATATATATAAGAGACTGTGAAAGCTAACAAAAAAACACTTTTCAGTCCAAAAACCAAAATTAATCCAAAATCTGGAAAGTTCTCAGTCGAGAAAACCTGTTGTGTGCCACACAGCATTGCGGACCTGACGCAGATCTCTTCCCTTGAGCGTCCTCCCAGCGCCTTCCAGCACCGAAAACGTGGTCTTCGGCGACCTCGCCGATCCTCTCGCGACGATCTCGTGCGGCGGCAACATCTCCTCGTCGTCTTCATCATCCAACTCCACCACGTTCCGGACCTTCTTCTGCATGATCGGAACCCTAACCGGGGCTGATTGCTGAATCTTCCGAGCCGGTACGGACTGAGAGTACTCTCTCTCCTGCGGCGGAGGTTTCGGTATTGCCGGAAACAACCGCGGCGACGGCGTGATTGAAGGTTTCCGGTACAGGACAGGGCGGTTAGGTTTCCGGTGATGTTCCGGCAATGCAGCGAGGATGCCGAAATTTTCCGGTTCGATGAAGGACTGTCGGCTGTGATTTTGGCTCTTGAAGGTGGGGGAGGTGGACCGGCTGTTTGGCTCGGTGAAATCGCCGGTCCAGAAGACTTCTGCTTCGTTGAGTTCGTCGCCGGTGAGAGAGAAGCCGCCGCCGGCGGAGGAGTCTGAATTGGGCGGAGAGAAGACGTCGAGGAAACGATCGGAGGAAGGCGATCGACGATTGTGGAAGAAAACGACGCCGTTTGTCTCCATTGGTGTCAGAGCTATGCAAGGGATGGTAGAAAAACTCGCAGGAGGAGATAAATAACAGAGAGAGATGGATATAGAGAAGTTGAGAAGGTGCATTGGATTCTCTGTGACTCACAGAGATATGTTGAGATAGGGGCCATTTGGGAACCTTAAAAAAAAAAAAAAAAAAGTCAGCATTTTGAGTAATATCATCTCACATAAAAAGAAATTTAAAAAATTATTTTTTAATTATTTTTTTAAAATATTTCATAATAAAACAAAATTATTTAATACTTTGTAATGTCATGTGACAATATCTTTCACCTATCATAAATTTTTATATATTTTATATTTTCTAATTATTTAATATAAATTCGTGCACTATACCCCGCTATTAAGGGCCATTTTGGGAAGTTGGTAAAAAGCCAGCTTCTAACTTATTACCAATTTTGAGTCACTTCATCTCTTACAAAACTTATCTATAAAAAGACAAAATAGTCACATCACCTCTCACAAAACTTTCTCACAAAAAGACAAAATAAATTAAAAAAGCCAAAAAACTAATTTTTTACCAACTTCCCAAAACACCACTAATTACGACACCATTAGAGCACTATGTAGTAGTGCATAAGACCATCCAATAAATTCTAGATAATCAGGTCCGTACGTGTTTGGATCCTGTAAACTTATGTGGGGCCATTTTAATAATGAACGATGAAGACGAAGAAAGATGCAGAGAAGGAAGTGATCAGTATTGGACAACGGGGATGACGTGGTGGAGCGTCGTAACGGTGAGCAGTACCGGAAGTCTTTGGTTTCCGTGTATGGACTAATTAATATATTAATTAAAATATTAATATATGTTTAGACATTAAGATTTTAAAAGAGTTAATTACACTAATAGTCCCTATAGTTTAAGACTTGTGTCACTTTGGTCCCTGACTTTTCAATTGTGATACATTTGACCCTGAATTTTGAATCTTGTTTCAAATAAGGACAATTGAAAATATTATTAGATTTTTCAAGGGTAAAATCGTCAATTTGATAAAATATAAACTAATTTGATAAAAATAAATGTCAAAAAAATATTTTTAATTTTTTTAAAATTATTTTTATTCCCCAATGATAAAATTATGTAAAATTAATAAAAATTACATGATTAATTTTTTAAAATTAATTTTACATGATCATCATCCAAACACATAATAAAAATTAATTTGGTAAAATAAATAAATAAATGTCTAAAAGATTTATCAATTTTACATAATTTTATTTTTAGTAGGTAGAAATAATTTTTTTAAATTCAAAAATATTTGTTTGACATTTATTTTTGTCAAATTAGTTTATATTTTATCAAATTGACAATTTTACCCTTGAAAAATCTAATTATATATTCAATTGTCCTTATTTGAAACAAGATTCAAAATTCAGGGTCAAATATGTCACAATTGAAAAGTCAGGGACCAAAGTGACACAAGCCCCAAACTATAGGGACTATTTGTGTAATTTGTCCATTTTAAAATGAGGCATCGTTTGGGAAGGTGGGTTGGAAGCTTTTTTTTATTATTTTAATTACAAAAGATAAAATAAGTTATTTTAGTCACAACAAACAAAATATCACATCTAATCCATAATCATTACACTTTTCTCTCACAAAAAAAGTTAAAAAAAAGTTAAAAAATCAAAAAAGCCAAAAAGTCAAAAAATCAAAAAATCCTTCCCAAACCAAGCTTTTTAACTCAGATTAAAATAGTCAAAAAAGTCAAAAAGTCAAAAAGTCAACACACTTCCCAAACCAACCCTGAATAATATTATATGTATCAATTAGTGTATGATGTGATATAATTTAAGTAATTTTTAATATTTATATTATGATTAATGAGTAGAGTTAATGATAATGTTATAATTAAAATTGATACATTAATTAATACATATAATATCACTATTTTAAAATTAAAAATTATAAAAAGTTAAAATTTTTAAAATTATATCACATGATTTATTAATATAGTTAATAATTGCTTGTTTTCACTTTTCAAAAAACACTTTTTAGAAAATTCTACTTTCTTATTTTTCGTATTTTTTGTTTTTACTGAATTTTTTTAATATTTTAAGTAATTTTTTTACTTTTTAGACACACCTAACATAAATACACTTAAAAAGTAAAAAAATTGTAAAAAAATCTTTTAAAAATTCACTAAATACCAAAAATATAAAATAAAAAAAAATACAAGAATTCAGTATATTTTTTATATTTTTATGTATTTATTAATTTTTAAAAATATTTTTTCACAAATTTTTTACTTTTTAGATACATCTAAGTAAGGTGCATGTAAAAAAGTAAAAAAAATGTTTAAAAATAAAAAAATATTCACTAAAAATAAAAAAAAAATACGAAAATCAAAAAAATCAATTTTCAAAAAATTTAATCCAGGAAACTCAAACCAAACACAGTGATTACTTTGCTTTCTTGTGAGGATGAAAAAAATGGATACTCAAAAAGTGTAAGGATCCTCTGAAGTATTGGCCCTGGAGTGATCCCTGAAGTGTGAGGATCCAATGGCTGAGAATCTAACTAACCAAAACGACGTCGTTTTGGTTTGTAATTTCAAAAAAAAAACAAAACAAAACAAATTGAGTTGATTCAAAATTCCCAAATCATCTGTGATATGTGAAGCATCAGAGACGAGAGAGAGAGAGAGAGAAAGGGCTGAGAGAAGTGCTTCCGATCCACCCCCGATCACCGCTGCCACGCCGTTGCCGCTACCGCCGCGCTGCCACGCCGCTGCCTCGCCATACTCCAACAGATTAAAGGAAAAGAGCACAGGTTTGTTCATCCTCCAAAGTTAAAATATTAGAGCTTTGAATCCAAAAATTAGGGAAAATCTGAACTTGGTACACTCTGCCATTGTAAATGTGATCATGATGTTTATACAAGAATCTTTGTGTATGTAGTGTTTTGTTAATCCAAAGTTGAATCTATGGTGACGTTTCAAATCTAATGAATATTTACGAATCTTACTTCTTCATGTTCTTCCATACAATTTTTTATTTTATTTTATTTTATTTTAATCCATACAATTTTTTATTTTATTTTAATTTCTGTTCTCTATTTGCTTTTAGTTTAATTTTAGTTTAATTTTAATTTTACAATTTCTTTGTGGGTATGATGATGATTTGTCTATACCAGAACTGGGTCAATTTGCAATTCTTCAACATTTCTGGATAGCCTTATTTTTGGTGTTTTTGGTACCAGAACTGGGCATATTTTATTCTTGAATTTGCAATTGGATCTTTGTGGGTATGATGATGATAGTTGTTACAGGGCTAATCTTTTTATTTACCTCTCATTCTATTGAGGCTTTGGAATTCCGTAGACATATTAGAATTTAGAGTCTGAAAAAGTATTGGATGTTCATTGACTTTGAGAGTTTTGTTGTGACTCATGATAAATTATAATGGATTTGAAATAACAATGCACATATTCTAATTAGGTAAAATCATAGGAAAATACTTATCTTGTAACTCAAATCTTTCTTCCCCATTAGTTTTTTCAGTCTATCAATAATAATCAACTCTCCCACATTTTTAGAAAAGTTTAATCCCGATAATGCCTACTAATTGTAAAGGGTTCATGCACATATTGGAAAGGATTCATGCATACTTATTCTGATAATGCCTTTCATAAATCAAACCAACATATTTACCATATCTAAACATTTCATACCAATAAGAAATATATATCAAAATCCACTGATCAAAGTTGGTTGTAGACTTTGATTTTTTTTTTTCCCCCCAAAACTGATTACTTAATGCTCGATATTAGTTTAGCAGGTTATGGGCAAAACTATTTTATAGATGAGACTTCAACTTATGGACAAATCATTGGATCACAATACCACACAGAGCATGACTGAATATTTAGAAATTCCCTACTCTCATTACCCATTTCATGTACTTATTTACCTTTATAGATGGCAGGATTCACTCCCATTACCCATTTCATGTGATTTAGAATTTGAGTCCTACTCATTTTTGTTCCATTTGTTATGTCAGGTAAAAAAATGTCAACATCAAATGCATCTATGACTGATATTAGCAAAATTCAGTTTAGTAATCGGAAATGTCGTTGCGGGGTGAGAGCAGCATTCAGGATTTCAGAGTCAAAGGACAATCCGGGGATGGTATACTTTGCTTGCCCTTCAAACAACACCAATGGATGCGGCTTCTTTCAGTGGTGGATGCCTGTACATAAGCAGCGTCAATGGTTGAAGATGATAAGGGAGGAAAGCGACGACAATTGTAATATCAACCCTTTGGTCAACGAAGTGATTGTATCCAATGATGAGCTGAAAGAGATAGTTACAAAGCTTACGAAAGAAAGTAAACAAATGGTTGTAGAGATTAGACAACTTCAGAAAAAGTTGCACTACGCCATTGTAATAATGTTATTTGGATTTGGATTTTTTTTGTTGTTTAAAAATTAAGTGTAATTTAAATTCGGATTTGAACTTCGCCTTTTGTGAACTAAATATTATGTGTAAATGAAGTTGGTTGTTGACTTCTTTTGTTTGTTTGGATTGTTGGTTTGGATTGTTGGTCAAATTTGTGATGCTCAGATTTGTTGACTTCTATATCCTCAGATTTGTGTTGGTTTGGATTGTTGGTCAGATTTGTGATGCTCAGATATGTGTAAATGAAGTTGGTTGTTGACTTCTATATCCTTATGTGATGCTCAGATTTGTGTCCCACTCAATTTCAGACCATTGTTATGACCAAACATGTATTTTCAGATTTTAAGAAATTCAAATGGAATAATGTTTTATTCAAATTGAAAGGTTATAATGATTAAGCAACATATCAGCACATATTTGATTGAGCAACATATCAGCACATATTTGGCTTATTTGGTTTACATATCAGCACATATCAACATATCAGCGCAAATAAACTTATTAACTTATTTTTTGCTGATATCAAACTAGAATCAGATTCCTATGATTTGAACATAACGTAAATTTCAGCAACATATCAGCACAAATTTGAGCACCATTTCAGTACATATTTCAGCAACATATCAGCACAAATTTGAGCACCATTTCAACCAAATTTCAGCAACATATCAACCCAATTTAAGCACCATTTCAGCACATATTTGACCAACATATCAGCACCAATTTCAGCATTATTTCAACCAAATTTCAGCAACATATGAGCAGAAATTTGAGCATCATTTCAACCAAATTTCAGCAACATATCAGCCCAAATTTAAACACCATTTCAGCACATATTTGACCATCATTTCAGCACAAATTTCACAAACATATCAACACCAATTTCAGCATCATTTCAACCAAATTTCAGCAACATATTTCAACAACTTTGAGCACCATTTCAGTACATATTTCAGCAACATATCAATACAAATTTCAGCAACATATGAGTAGAAATTTGAGCATCATTTCAACCAAATTTCAGCAACATATCAGCCCAATTTAAGCACCATTTCAGCACATATGTCAGCAACATATCAGCACCAATTTCAGCATTATTTCAACCAAATTTCAGCAACATATGAGCAGAAATTTGAGCTTCAGCAACATATGAGCAGAAATTTGAGCACCATTTGAACTAAATTTCAGCAATATATCAACACAAATTTTAGCACCATTTCAGCACATATTTCAACAACATATCAACATTCACATAAAAAAAGGTTAAGGTCATTTCAACATTCAAATTTCAGTACAATCTGCCAAGTCTTCAATATTACATATCCAACAAAAAAGTTTACAAATTTCTCAAATTTCTATATTAACATGAAAAGTGTTCAATATTACATATCCAACAAAAAAATTCAACGCTACGATATTGACGTGTGATCCACATTCCCATGGCCTTGGCCACGCCCACGACCACGCCCATGCCCATATAGTACCTAAAAAAGAAAACAAATATATATAAGGAACCATAAAATAAAATGGAATTTTAAATGAATGAATGGCAAGATAAAAGAGGATTGGTGAAAAATAAATTACTTCACTATATGCAGGACTATTCGAGGCTTGCGAGTCATAACCGCTTGCATTGTTAAGCAAGGCTTGATAGCTTCCATGGACCGAATACATCGATGGCATTGAAAAATGCATATTGTGACGAAAAAAACTTGGCTGCAACAATAACAAACACATATCAATTTAAAATGGTACAAAATATTTACAAATAAGTCATAATAAAACTTCTTATTAAAGTAACTTACATCATAGGCGGGATACATAAATTGAGTAGATGAAGCATTAACTTGAGGAACACACGTCGAGAATGGAGGAAGTTGAGGAGCACTTATTGAAAATAAAGGAGCTGATTGAGGAATACTCGGTGAAAATGAGGGAGATGGTTCAGGAGCACTCGCCGAAAATAAGGGAGGAGGTTGAGGAGCAACAGACATGGGAGTTTGAGAAGCATTGTGTGAACTAGATTGAGAAGCAACAAACATGGGAGTTTGAGAAGCATTATGTGAACTTGTTTTATTTTTCTTTGCCAACGCAAGCTCCAAACCACCTTTTGTCCGCCTTCGTCCCTTGCTAGTGCACTCTCTTCGTTTGAGTCCTTTTGCTTGAACTACATTTGTATCCACTACACCATCCACTTCAAAGCTTTCGAGGCATGTGTCAGGAGGGCTTTCATGTTCAATAGTATTTGAGAAAGGCATATTGAATTTTGCGCTTAACATGCTTTCAATGTTTGCAATTAAGTCATCCGCTTTCTCTACCGTCAAGTTATATGTTTCCTCACTTTCGAAAGCTCTACACGCTACTGCTCTGAAAATTGCCATCAATGATCTAAAGCGTGAAGTTTGATGCAATCTTACATCAACCTTAATATCATGCCCACACCTATCTTTCACATTTTCAGCTCTTGCTTTTTTAGTCCATCTCTTGAGAATATATTGGGAAGGAATCTCTTTGAATTTGAGGATTTCTCTAAGGATCTTCAAACAATGACTACACAAAATGCCTTTCATTTCAAATTTCCTACAATTGCAAGTGAGTGAACCATCACACTCCACTGTCACCTTCCTCACCTTTACACCATCACTATCAAGAACCGTATAAATGGTACTCTCACCACAAATTTCAGTTTCTTCAATGTTTACTTCAAGGGACTTGACATACTCATCTTGAAATTCTTCATAAATTTTATTTGTGTAAACATCTGCAGCTTGCTCCATAATCTTCACTTTAATATTCACCCTCGGCAACTTTTGGCATAGAGCATATTGGGCTTGTAACTCTTTGTACCTCTTCTCACAAAGAACTCGATCAAAATGCATGAAAAATTGCATTAAGTTATGATCAGACTGAATGAAATCCTTCAAGAATGCATTAAAGGATTCACTAAGTTGGGTGCTACTCATACCCGCACCCCATGCATTTCTAACATATGGCCAACCCCATTTTTCCTTAACTCCAAATGTTAACTTCAACCAATGATTATCTCGCACTTCATACTTGTCAAGCATTTCCTCCCATTTTAACGTAAAATCATCATCATCCTCAATGTCGTACATAAATTTGGATAAAACACTCTTCATCCCCTATCCCTCACCTCCTTATCCTTGAAGATAGAATTTGCATGCCTTAATGCATTTTGCATCAAATGCCAAGTGCAAAGGCGGTGTTTTGTGTTAGGCATGACAATAGGTATGGCCTTAGCCATTGCAGCATCCTGATCCGTAAAAATTGTTTTCGGAGCCTTACTTGACATTGCCTCCAAGAATCTTCTAAAAAGCCATATAAAAGAATCAGCAGTCTCATCATACATCAAAGCTGCGCCAAATATAACAGTTTCCCTATGATGGTTAAATCCAACGAAAGACGCAAATGGTCTATGTGCACTATTTAACTTGTAAGTAGTGTCGAAAGTGACAACATCACCAAATTGCCCATAATCCATGATCATTTGAGCATCGGCCCAAAATATGTTTGTAATCTGCTCCTCACTATCTAATTGGACCGAGTAAAAAAAAGATGGATTCTCCAATGTCTTCTCACGAAAATATTGCAAAATGCTACCTACCTCCCCATATGCTAAACTCTTTTGCCTCTTCGTTCTCAAATAATTTTTTTGGTCCACTTTTGTGAGCCCAAGCGACTCCCTTCCACCAGCTTCATTACCCATGAGCTCAAATGCAGCATTAAGCCGAATTCCAGATTTTTCAGCTAAATCTATTTCGGTTGCCTGTGATGCAGATATCTTCCTTTGGGATGGTAACATATGCATACATTCTGTTGGTACAAAAATATGATTATGTTGTTCAACAAACTCACCAACAAAAAATTTATGAATATTCCTATCCCACTTAATGATAAGCCGGGCTTGACAACCAGTCCTCACTTCCTGCCTAGGATTTTTTGTTAATGGATCTCGCTTGTCTATACCCCGAAACCCCTCCTTAACCCCTCCTTATTACAAACAAATAGCCTTGAAGTGATTTGCCCCTCCTTGTTCTTGTTTACATAACCCCTTCTAATACTAAACCCCATCCTTCCTCCATAAGCATTATAGAAATTATATGCTTCTTATTCTGTATCAAATGTCATGTGAACTCTAGGCTTCCAATCACAATCACCCCCGTCATTCTCAACATTGTTAGGTTCCATATCACTGTGCCAAGTCACTTTAAAAAATACAAAAAAGTGCTCAATATTAGCATAAAAACTGTAAATTATGTTTGCAAAATAATACAAACTAAATAAAGCACTACAAGAATTGAATCATATTAGATTATATAAACAAAGGGGCACAAAGATGGTCTTCAATGTTAAATTATGTTTTAAATTATCCAGATTGAACACAAATTCCTTAATTTTCTTATAATCAACATGTTAACATACAAAATCAAAATTAAAATTAAACAACAAAAACAAACAAAATAAATGGATGAATGAAATGTAAGATACTTCTATTTATATGCATTATCTTTGACTGCACCAAATGTTTAAAAAACAAACATCACTTATCAGCTAAAGTGATATCCATAACAATAAGCCATGATGATAATTTTTAATCTAAGGTCAATTAAAGCTGATTTTTTGTTTTCATTTATTTTTAACCATCTCTATTAAACAAAATGCCCACAATTTTCCATACCTCCACAGCAAACAAAAAAGAAAGGGGTAAGAAAATCAACCAAATGGCTATAACCTACAATTGCACAATATTGATCAAGATAATAGCTAAATTACTAATATGAAATAAAAAAATAAATAAGGTTTGCCCAAAAGCACAGCCTATAAATGATGTGCAAAAAGCATAGAAGGGTTATAAACTTATATTTAAACAATACATATACTGAATTCATGACAACCATGATCAACTCAAAAAATGATGAAAATTTTAAAAACTAATTTGGTTTCGTTTTCATAATCTATTTTTTTAAAACACTAAAAACTAATTTGGTGAAAAAATAATGAAAATTTTAAAAACACTCATCATCATGTCATTGTAGTTGGCATGGTTGCTGAAATACCCCAAGCCTTTTTCTTTCAGAAATAACTCCATTTCTTCTTTCAGAAAGGACTAGAAAAAGAAGATTTCATGGAGGACTTATTGTTCCATTTCTTGAAATGGTTTTCTTTTTCAGACCTCTTTGCTAACTATGTCTCAATCACTGCCAGAATTCTTTCCATTTGGCAATCACAATCCTTCCAACAACTCTGTTTTTCTCCCTCCTCACAGATTTCGTGAACTTCCTTAAACAGTTCCATCTCAACCTCCAAAACAGTGGAAAAGAAAATTCTAGATAACTGCTCTCTTGGGTTTCGTTTTCAGAATTTGTGAAAAATGAAGGACACTTTAAACAATACATATACATAAAAATTTGAGTAGAAAAAATTCTGCGGATTGTGCAGAGATTGGGGCATATATGTATAGATTTGTACCATGTTAAAAGGGATAAATGAAATGTTACCTCAACGATGGCGGCGACAACTGGACGACGGCGGCGACGACTGGACGGCGACGACGGTGGCAATGGCTGGACGACACTCCCGCCTCTCTTCTCTCTCTGTCTTCTTCTCTCTTTTTTGCATTCCCGCCACACAGCTTTGCTTACTGGAGGGAATGATTTGGGAATTTTGAATCAACTCAATTTGTTTGGTTTTTTTTTTTTGAAATTACTAACCAAAACGACGTCGTTTTGGTTAGTTAGATTCTCAGCCATTGGATCAACACACTTCAGGGATCACTCCAGGGCCAATACTTCAGAGGATCCTTACACACTCAAAAAGTCCAAAGTGAGGCCCACAGGTCTCCGTCGTCTCTGACAGGGCCTATGTTTTGTGGGTCCCGCAAATTTAAACAATACCCAAATCGATCTTTATCTAGAGAGGGTGTATTGGCTACGGTTGGTTTCTGTAAACAACTTTTTCTTTTTTCTTTTTTCTTTTTTTCTTGTGTGGTACATCTATAAACAACTTTTGCATCCGTCGTATTTGTTGAATGACCGAATGAAAGTTCTTGAAGTCGTCTTCATAATTTTCGAGTCTTTTTGTTTTTGTTAAGATAATAGAATGTTATTTTGTTAGTAAAATTATATTATAATTAAAATAATTTTTTTTTATTCCTTTTAATATCAGAATTAAGTTAAGTATTTAGTAATTTTATTTCACCGGCGTGCTGCAATCTTGCTTTAGTCGCTCGCCAGACCTCAACTCATTTCATTGTTATATTTTCTTTCAATATCACTTCGTGATGATCTCTTTCTCTATATCATGGTGAGCATGGTGATATTGAACCACCTAAGCCGCCCAATCTAATGCACAACCCAAGTCGCTCCTTGATGCATCACTTAAGTCGCTCGTAGCACACCATCACTTTGAACCTTTAATATTTCTCTTATTATATTCTAAGATGTGACTAAAAAATCATTAGACCAAACTCAAGGAATTAAGCCATTTTGTTGATATTAATAAATTCAGTATTATTTAATTCACACTATTTTTTTATTTAAATGCAAACAATTGAGACTGTTAACACTAAAAGTCTCCTATTTTTTATACTCTTACTAGCAAGAATCTCAATTGTGTATATTGAAGTATAAAAAAATTATGCCAATAAATCATTAACCTAATGAATTATAGCAAATTGCTAGGCAAATGTCAATTTCACGTTAACTATTATAAAAGCCAATTTCTTGTTATCCAGTAAATTGTTAGGTAAATGTCAATTGTTTACTATTAGGCCTCATTTGGAGAGTGACTATTTTAGTCAAAAAGTTATTAAAAATTGTCACATCATTTTTTTATTTTTATGTATATTTTTTTGTAAAAAATTAAAAAATTATTAAAATAACATGTTCCCAAACGAAGCCTAAGGGCTGTGTAAAAAACAATTGCAAATATTCAGGAAGAAGCATAAATGTAGAGGATATGAGCCTGGTAAGGGAAGCAAGCGGTGCAGTTTCGCCACAAGTTTTCTAGTTGGTTTGCACACTTTCCACTCACTCGTCTTTCTTTCTTTCTAAAAAGTTGATTTATTTGCAAAACCCAATCTCCTTCGTCACTCCCAATAAACCCATTTCTCTCCATGTCACTTTCACCACCCACTTTATTTTTTATTCGGTTGATTTGATTTTTTGAATTTATTTTTTATTTTTTAAATATAAATTAATTTAATAAAAATATAAAAAAAATTAAAATTATTTTTATCTTTCAAATAGATGAAATTATATAAAAATAATAATTTCTTTTTTTTTTTATCAAATTACTTTTCAGTCTTTTTATAAAAAAAAAATTATGAAAATCAAACCAATCATTCATTTTTATGGTGGTACAATTTTTTGTGCATATATTATAAGGCTCCCTTTAGTTTGATGTTTTAATCAATTTTTTTAAATTTAAAATTCAAAACTTGTTTGGTTTGGAATTTTTAACAACTCATTTCAAAACTTAAAATCCAAAACATGTTTGGTTTAGGGTTTTTGCAAAATCAATTTTGTATGATTTCCACAAATTGACTAAATAATTTTTCATTTTAGATATATATGATCTAATTATATTTAAACAGTAAACAAAATGTAAAGAACGTAAAAATAAATTTAATAAATACATAAAACATTAAAATTGTATTAATTTTTAAACTGGATGAATTTTTATTTATTTATTTGTTGTATATTTTTCATTGTTTAATAATTTTATAAAAAGTTGCATTTAAATATGAAACATTTTAAATATATGTAAATTGAGTGGATATAAAACCAGAAAAGAAGTGTTGAAAATTTTAAAACGTTCATTAAAAATAATCAATATGGAGTGAAACTTTACCCTATAAATTAGATTTGATGAATTTAAAAAGTAAATTTAGATTAGGTATATGAAAAAAGTAAACAGTTTGACTACAATATTGCAAAAAAGTTTTACTACTAGAAAAAAATTATTTTTGAAAACTCAAAAAATATTTTTGAAAACTCATAACTAAACATTTCTTTAATTCAATTTTCTAAAAATTATTTTCAAAACTCATAAGCAAACAAGTGTTCAATTTTCAATTTTCAAAACTAATTTCAAAATTAAACCAAACGCAATGGAAGTTTTTCTTGTGTTTGGTGTAAATTAGATTTGTATAATATATATATATATATATTCCTGTGCTATGGTTATTTTAAGAATGTTCCACTTATTTATAATTTTCTCTTCTTTTTTTTTTTTCTCTTTTTACTCAACTATTTTTCTTAACTTAGGAGGTGTTTGGTATAACCTAGTGCACTTAAGTGTACTTATTTGGGTCACATTACCTCTATTTTTTTTGCATATTGTTTTGTAAAAAATTAAAAAAACACTTAGTTAGGTCATCCCAAATACCCTGTTAGAAGAAAAACAATCACCTTGTTTGGTTTATTTCTCTTTTTGAAAATTGAAATCTTTTATTTTTTTGTATTTTTTTGTTTTCATTGAATTTTTTAATATTTTTTAATTTTTAGATACACCAATACACTTAAAAATTATAACATTTGTAAAAAAATATTTAAAAAATTCACTAAATACCAAAATATAAAAAAAAATACAAAATCTCAATACATTTTTTGTATTCTTATATTTGTTGATTTTTTAAAATATTTTTTACAAATATTTTATTTTTTAAATACATATAGGTTAAATGCATTTAAAAAGTAAAAAATATGGTTAAAATATTACAAAATTCACTAAAAAAATACAAAAAAAAAAAAAGAAGAAAAAGAATTCAATCAAAATCAAACAAACTTCTCTTGATTAAAAAAATATATATCAAATTTTATAAGTTTATGAGAATTACATTTAACTTTCTTAAAATTTAATTAACATCATCTTTAGCAATATGTCGCTAGTTTAAAAAAAAAAAAAAAACTATATTTTTATATCAAAATATACATTTTATTTTTATTTATTTCATGTGTCCAATACTCAGTAAAATAGTGATGTATATATAATTACACTAAAAAAATACACAAAGATGGTAAAATTTTACAACTTTGACCCTTCTATTTTCGCTCCAACCTCCTTTTGAACCATCTTTGTCCATTTCTAGCTCCATTAGCCCCAACCCCTTGCCATTCTATCTCTCTTTTCCTCTAATTCTCTGTCTTTTCTTTCTTTCGAAAACACCGCCACTGTTGTTGCTTCCATCTACCCCTTTCTTAAAAACCCTAAAACGTATATATATGGAGAGAATTGCAAATGTAAAGTATTTTTGCTCCCTAGCAATGTGGTTCTCTCTTTCTCTTTTTCTCTTATTTTTGTGGTGCTTTAGCTTTTTCATTGATGTCAACGTTTGTGGAGAGGATTTGGCTTCATCATCTATAAGAAAGGTACTGGTAGCAACGATAAAATGCGAAAGAGGCCTTAAGGTTGTAAAGAAAGAATAATAGAGAAGACATAATGGTAAAACATATATGAGTGAAAGAGAATGTGAGAAGGAAGAGAGCAAATGAAAGTGGAAAAATGGTTGGCGATAGTAGAGGAAGATCTGCTAGCACTATAACGATCGTCTAACATTGGATTAGGTTTGCAAATTGTGAAAGGAAAGATGAGGAAAAGAGAGGAGAGAGAATGATATGGAAAAATTGAAAGGGCCAAAGTTGCAATCTTAATCATATTTTTGTATTATTTTTTTAACTTACCAAGTTACCATGTATGATGCAATTACTGATTCTCATCACTTTTGCAATTAGTTTAGTTTGCTTTTATTTTTCTACAAATTACTTTTTTGGAGAAATTACAAAATAAAAAATATATCTCTTAAAGTTTAACTTCAACAACAAATCAAATTATAATTTTTAATTGTTTCAATTTAAATTATCAGCTTTTAAAATTATGTCAATTCTAATAATTTGTTTATATTTATTAGTTATAACTAATGGATAATAGGCAATTTAAATAGTTTAATCACTTTTTCTTTTTTCTTTTTTACTTCATTATTACTCATAACCACCTCTCACCCTTCTTATTGGCCATCACTAGTCTTATCCTTCCCCAATCCATTGTCATTGCTCTTATCTTTTTTTTCCCCATCTATTACTACTTTCATTCTCCAGCCTACTGCCACCACTTCAATTCCTTCCCTTATGAGAGAGAGATTTATGATCTGGAATTGGGCCGAGGTAACGGCCGAGAAGATTGGTAGCCGAGTGGATCATTGGACCGAAATGATCCACGGTCCACCCAGAATTGGGCTACTAGGACCTGGGCTGGGCAGGTGTTGGGCCAAGTATGCGCCGCCCAGTCCGGATATAAGTTGCTCGGTTAAGGCGACGCTCGGTTAGACCGAGCTATGTGTATGGCATAGGCGAAGCCAGTCAGGTTGGCTGAACGGCGCCCGGAAAGGCGTCAGAAACCGAGATACTTGCCAGCCCGGCAAGAAGGCCAACCACAGTCGAGTTGAATGACCCGGCGCTCGGAAAGGCGCAGTCAACCGAGATACCTGTTTGCTCGGCAGGGAGGCCAACCGCAGGTGCTCACGAGATGTCTCGGGCTCGGCTATGCCAAGGTGCTGCCTAGCCCGGTTCTCTTGAGCGTAGCCAGTGAAGTGCATGGGTGTAAAGCGCAGCCCGACCATGGATTGAGCAGCTCGGCTGCCGAGCTCCAGCAGAGAGGGCTGGCAGTTGAGATTAGGTGTTGTTCAGCAAGGTTTATGCTGACAGATGGGATAGCAGAGCCACGTGTCAGGAGATGACTGAGAGTGGATATGGGGCGCAGAAGGTATATAGGCAAGTCTGCGCCCCCCATACGCGGCAGACGAACACTTTGTAAGACATTCTTACACTCCAACACACTGTCCTCCTTCTCTCTTTATCCCAAGGTGTGTGCTAACTTGATCGTCGGAGGGGTTTTCCGGCCACACACCGCCGGGTAGCTCACCGTCGTTGTGCTTTCAGGTGATCGGACAGAAACGGAGCTTGGAAGAAAGGAGTACGGGCTAGCCGGAATATTTGCTCCCCGTACAATTGGCGCCGTCTGTGGGAATCTTGCAGATAAAACCTTATCTTCCGAAGCTCTTCAGATTGCCTTCAATGGCGAACAACGAAGAGATTCAGGTGTCCGCCATCGTCGGAGTCACTCCGGAGTCGGGCCGGCGTAGAGAGGGACCCCCCACCACCTCTCCGATGGGGGACCTGGAGACATACCAGGGAGGACAGTCAGGCGACGCGCGGGATAAGCGCGGGAGGAGTTATGGACATTCGCGGAGTCCGGAGGGTCATCGGCGGCGGAGAGATTCACACGCCCGACGCCTCAAAAGCAAATTGAAGGACCAGGATGCCGTCATCCGCCGAATGGCGGCAGAGATGGAGGAGTTGAAGCGGCACGTCAAAGGGAAGGGTGTAGCTGGAGTAGGTGACCACAGTGAGCGCACCCAACCCCGCCGTTCAGGTAGCCAGAGTCAGCGACACACTCCATCCATCTCCATTACCAGAAGCTACAAGGTTGATGATTCCGATGTGCGCGCAGAGAAGTCCAGCGCGCAAGATAGTACCTACCAACCCTCACGTCCGGCGACGATGTCGAGGTACACCTATTCCGCTCAAATAGAAGATTTGCGAGCAGTTCTTAGGGAGCGGGATCGCCGGCGGGAGGCTCAGAGGATACCGGCGTTTCAACGGTTATCTTATGGGGTTCATGCCAGCGAGGAGGTCGGAATGCCTCCGCCCCGCCAAGCAGCACCGCTCCTGGTGGATTCCGACTTGGCAAGGTTGAGCGCCACCCCTTTCTCACTGGAGATAGAGACAACACCTCTTCCATCGGGCTTCCACCAGCCAAATTTTACGTTGTACGACGGGAAGACAGATCCTTACATGCACGTAAGTCATTTCCGACAGGTCATGGCCGGACATAGGCGAAATGACGCTCTTATGTACCTCATCTTTCCGTCAAGTTTGGGTGAACTGGGTTTGAAGTGGTTCGAAAGGTTGCCGGAGGGGAGTATAGAGAGGTGGCATCAGTTGGCCGAAGCCTTTGTGACGCGCTTCAAAACCAACACCAAGACACCCAAAGAAGTGGATCACCTTCTGAGTGTCAAGATGGAACCGAGCGACACATTGAAGGCATACAACTCCAGATATTGGGAAACCTTCAATGAGATCTTGGATTGCCCGGTCAACCTAGCAATCACTCAGTATAAGCGTGGTCTCCCGGTCGGACATAGACTGCGGGACTCACTTACCATGCATCAGCCGACGTCCATGGGCCAGCTCATGCAGCGCATCAATGAGCACATCCGGGTTGAGGATGATGCTTCGGCATCTACCGCGAAGACAACTCCGGTAGCAACAGACAAGAAGACAGCGGGCAAAGTGCACGCAGTTGGGCAGGAGTCCAGCCGCTCAAGTGACAAAGCAGAGGAATCAGACCATGGTTCGAATCGTAAGAACCGGGGTAGAGGACGTCGGAACGACCGAGATGACTACACCCGAGATGATGTTGAGGATGCCAACAGGAGGTTGAAGGCAAGAACTGGCATCACCACGGTCTTCAAGATTCCGATCTATCGCATACTTAGTGAAATCCGAGACGAGGAGTATGTCTGGTTTCCTGCTAAGCTGGGCGATAGACAGAAGGGCTACAATCCGCGGTATCGTTGCACATTCCACTGGGAGAGAGGTCACCGGACTGAGGATTGTTTGCCTTTAAGGCAACACTTAGAAGAGCTGGTCGCGGCCGGACACCTAGACCTTTACATCGATGGCGGCGTAAAGCCGAACCATGCTCCGGTTGATCCCAGGGCATAAGATGACCGAGATGCGCCGCCATAAGGAGTTATTAATGTCATCCACGGCATAGTCGAACCGGAGCTTGTTTGCGAACTCCGGGGTATGATCAAGAAAGCAGAGCATATGAGGAAAGTTTTGTCGGTGCAGCCCGCCATCAAGAAAGGGAAAATGGGCTGAGGAATTACCCAGCGTCCTTTGGGCATACCGAACAACCCCGCGGCGATCTACCGGGGAGACTCCATTTGCTTTGGCTTATGGCATGGAGGCGGTCATACCTTTGGAAGTTGGCATGCCCACCCTAAGAAGCGAGAGTTTTGAGCCAGAATTGAATGCCGAGGCAATTGCCTTGGAGCTGGATCTAGTGGAAGAGCGTCGGGAGAAGGCTCTCATCCACGTGGCCGCCTACCAACAAGAGCTCTCAAAGAAGTATAACGAGATGGTGCACCCCAGACCGTTCAAAGTTGGTGATTGGGTCTTGCGGAAAGTTATGGGCAACACCCTGGTGCCAGGTGAAGGCAAACTAGGGGCAAATTGGGAAGGACCCTACAAGATCACCGGTCTGGCGGGCAAGGGGGCTTACCACTTGGAGGATCTGGAGGGAAGAGCCATTCCCCGGCCATGGAATGCGGCCAACCTTAAACTGTATTATTTCTAGCTTTAGCTTTCTCTTCTTGTGCAAAGGAGTTTTTTGGCTTGCACTTCAGAATGTAAATTCTTTTTATCAATATATAGAAGTGATTTTGCTTTAGATTGTTGTTCTTAAATGTAAAAACCGAGATGTTTAGCTCCGGTCGGAAGAGTTGGTGTTTTGTCCAACTTAGGACTCCCAACCGAGATGTTTTGCTCCGGTTGGAAGAGTTGATGTTTTTTCCGACTTGGGGCTCCCAACCGAGATGTTTTGCTCTGGTTGGAAGAGTTGGTGCTTTGTCCAACTCGGGATTCCCAACCGAGATGTTTTGCTCCGGTTGGAAGAGTTGGTGTTTTGACCAACTTAGATATTTCTTGCCGAGACGTTTTATTCCGGCTCAAACCGAGATGTTTTGCTCCGGTTGGAAGAGTTGGTGTTTTGTCCAACTTAGGATTCCCAACCGAGATGTTTTGCTCCGGTTGGAAGAGTTGGTGTTTTGACTAACTTAGATATTTCTTGCCGAGACGTTTTGTTCCGGCTCTAACCGAGATGTTTTGCTCCGGTTGGAAGAGTTGGTGTTTTGTCCAACTTAGGATTCCCAACCGAGATGATCTGCTCCGGTTGGAGGAGTTAGTGTTTTGTTCAACTTAGATATTTCTTGCCGAGATGTTTTGCTCCGGCTCGAAAAGTTGGTGTTTTGGCCAACTTAAGCCAGACCAACCGAGATAATTTACTCCGGTTGAAGAAGGTGGTGATTTGTTAAACTTCGCTGCCCTGACCGAGATGGGTATTCCGGTTAACGAAGTTGCTGTTTTGTTGTGCTTCGTACTTCAACCGAGTTATGTATTCCGATTGACGAAGTGTTCAGATTTATCATTATACCGAGATGTTTTGCTGAAGATGGAATTGATGACAGCCGTGCAAAGACTTAGCAAAAATATCAAGTTTTTCATTGATAGAACATCAATACAAGAGGTGAGGACTGAGCCCGGTTACATCAGAAGTGCAGAAAGCAAACACACAAAAAGGAAAGAAAACTAAACTAAGGGAGAGAGATTGGTAAACTCGTCCTCGGCGGCCTCAAGGTTGATGGTTGAACTTTTATCTTGGGCACCGGGCTCATCATGGCCGAACTGCTCTTGCACCTCGGCGTCCTCCGCCTCTGTGTTTGTCTCGGCGTTTCCCTCTTCAAGCCCTTCCTCGGCCTCAGCTTGCAACGCGCTGAAGACGTCGTTTGCATAAGGCACGAGGTAGACCGGTAAGGAAGCAGCAGGAGGGTTGGCGAATACGTCGGTGCCAGAGCCCTGGCCGAGATGCTCACAGGCAGACTTCCAGCCAGCTTTGAAGTATATGTCTTGTGTTGCAAAGACCTGTTTCTTGTAGCTCTCATCGGCTTCGTTGAAGCCGGCATTGTTAGCATCCCGGCAGTCCTTCTTCCGCGACTTCTTGAGCGCGTCTAGCTCGGCCTGGAGCTCATCTCGTTTTTTCTCGGCCGCTCCCAGCTGACCGAGCAGTCTGTTGTTGTCTGTATTGGCATTTTCGAGTGATGTTTTTGCACGGCCGAGCTCGATTTGGAGGCTCTGGACTTGGCTGGCTGTGTCATTGGCCTTTTGCCGAAGTCTATGGATGCGCTCCAGTACTAAGTGTTGTTTTTGGATGGCCTGCAAGAAGCAAAGTTCGTTAGAGAAGGAACCGGGCAAACACTTGCGGAAATTTCAAATTTCAGAGGAAGATTGACTTACCCTTGCCATGGACTTCACAGATGATTTTACTAACCGAGTGTCAGGGACGTGGTCGCTGCCGACCACATCGCTCGATAGTAGGAGTGCCTTGGAAAGATCGAAGGCGAGCAAGTGCTCCTTGTCAGCCTTGATCAAAGCGGTTGCCGGGATGTCCTGACCCCGGTGTTTCAACTGTGGGCGCCAGGAAGGTATAGGGTGAACTGTTTCAGTTGGTTGCTCGGTGGTGAGTTCGGCCTCCAGCTCGGCGGATGGATCCGCGCGAGCTCTTTTGCTAGCCCGGCGTTGAGTTGGTTGCTTGCTGGATTGCCTGGCTGCTGGGGAAGAAAGAGCGATCACGGCGTCGCTTGCTTGTCCGGTGGCCGGTGAGCGGGTGACAACGCTCGGTATCTCGGCCGATGTGGCGGTGAGCAAGTTCTTGATTCTGCTTCTTTTTGCCATCTCTTGCTCCTCGGTCAAACGGATGAGTGGAACGTCTGGCAGGGTTGGATCTGGTGGAGGTGATGGAGCGCGAAGGAAGTCTGTGACTTTACTCCGGCGGGGAGCGGAGTATCCGTATGTGGGAGTGTAGCCGAGCAGTTGGTTGCAATCTCGGTCGCGGTAGCGAAGCGCGGTCCTGATTGCCTCAACGTTGGGGTAATGATAGTTGGCTTGCAAGGCTTGGATTGCTGCAAAAGAAGCAAGGGAAAAAATGATTAAGTACAGAAACAAGAGAAAAGTGAATTAACCGAGCTAATGTGCGCGGCTTACATGTGCTGCCAAAATTCTTGCTTATCATCCAGCCCGGTACTGCGGCTGTCTCGTAATTACCTGACACCCAGAAGAAATCATCGTCGTGAAGATCCTTGTCTGGAGTGCCGGTTACGATTTTCTCCTTGCCCGGTCTAATTTTAAGATAATAGGCGAGGCCGTCGCCGGTGTGGCCTAAAGTGTATTGGCGTAGGATCTCGGCTAAACCTAGGCTTATGCCGAGCCGGTTGTTTAGCTCGTGCATGCCGTTTATTATTCGGTAGGTGTTGGTGGATATTTGTGTTGGTGCCAGCCCAGTCCGGCGCAGGAACTCGGTCATGAGGGGATTGACTGGGAAGCGGAGGCCACCTTCTACTATTGACAGCACGGTGAAGGGGCATTGGTCAAGTCTGCCCCAGGGAGTTGTCTTATCTTCTGCCAATTCGAGATGGACGTCGGCCGGGATGCCGTACTCCTCTCTGAACGTATCCAACGCGGCCGGAGTGTCCACTAAGAAGTGGAATTTTCCCATGTGGCCGGCCTAGGATATCTCGGCTGAGGGGTTTGGCACTGTGCTAATTGGATGTTGCTCGGTCTTGAGAGCCTCAGATGTGGTCAAAGGTCCCCTTGGACTCTGTAGGAAAAGGATGGCAAGTGTGAGTGTGAGCGCGGTCGCGCAAAGTGAGCATGACTGTAGCTCGGTCATAAAGAGTGCCAAACCACCTCGGTTGTCTAAGCTTATCAAGGAGCTCGGTCGCCCAAGCGGACCAGATATTAGCCTGGTTGAGCGACCACGTCCTTTTTGCTATCTCGGTTTTTGCTGGATTTGTGTTAAACATGTTATCTGCCACTGTTCTAAGAGTTTTTTGGATCAAATGGAGACCAGGAGCCCGGTTCGCCCCAGTTCTTCAGTGTTCTTCGGGAAGAATGAAGAACACCATGAATGTTCGAAGGTTTAGGGTGGTTTTTGGTGCCCAAATCCTAAAAGCTATGTTTTCCTACCCTAATGTGTGAAATACCAGAAGAAATGGCAACAAAAGAGAGGTTAAAGGGCATACCTGTGAAGGGCAGTGGCCCTTCCTTCTTCCAACACAAGCTCAACGATGGTGAAGGAGAAGGGGGCACAGGAGCTCTGAGATGCTTGAACGAGGAAATCGCAGTAGGAAGGAATGAGAGAGGGAAGTGGCCTGTATATAGGCTGAAAACCACCAAAATTTGAATTTCATTCGACGGCGGTTGGCCGCTCGAGGACGAATGGGAGGGCGCCACCTGTCACCATTAATGGCAGCATCAGAGTTGAAGAAACGGGGGACAGGTGAGGCGTCAGCTGAGCAAAATGAAGAGACAAGCTGGAGAGTCGAGGAGTCAACCGGGCTACATTTGAAGCAGGGATCACCAGCCGTGGAGTATAACCGGGCAAGCTTGCAAACAGGTACGTTTAACTAGCCCGGTCACCATTTCGCATTCTGACAACCGAGGAGGTGTAATCCTGGTCGAAGTGAATAATCCCGGTCACGCTTTTGCGGACGGAATTAAGGGGCAATTGAAAGGGAGATTTATGATCTGGAATTGGGCCGAGGTAACGGCCGAGAAGATTGGTAGCCGAGTGGATCATTGGACCGAAATGATCCACGGTCCACCCAGAATTGGGTTACTAGGACCTGGGCTGGGCAGGTGTTGGGCCAAGTATGCGCCGCCCAGTCCGGATATAAGTTGCTCGGTTAAGGCGACGCTCGGTTAGACCGAGCTATGTGTATGGCATAGGCGAAGCCAGTCAGGTTGGCTGAACGGCGCCCGGAAAGGCGTCAGAAACCGAGGTACTTGCCAGCCCGGCAAGAAGGCCAACCACAGTCGAGTTGAATGACCGGCGCCCGGAAAGGCGCAGTCAACCGAGATACCTGTTTGCTCGGCAGGGAGGCCGACCGCAGGTGCTCACGAGATGTCTCGGGCTCGGCTATGCCGAGGTGCTGCCTAGCCCGGTTCTCTTGAGCGTAGCCAGTGAAGTGCATGGGTGTAAAGCGCAGCTCGACCATGGATTGAGCAGCTCGGCTGCCGAGCTCCAGCAGAGAGGGCTGGCAGTTGAGATTAGGTGTTGTTCAGCAAGGTTTATGCTGACCGATGGGATAGCAGAGCCACGTGTCAGGAGATGACTGAGAGTGGATATGGGGCGCAGAGGGTATATAGGCAAGTCTGCGCCCCCCATATGCGGCAGACGAACACTTTGTAAGACATTCTTACACTCCAACACACTGTCCTCCTTCTCTCTTTATCCCAAGGTGTGTGCTAACTTGATCGTCGGAGGGGTTTTCCGGCCACACACCGCCGGGTAGCTCACCGTCGTTGTGCTTTCAGGTGATCGGACAGAAACGGAGCTTGGAAGAAAGGAGTACGGGCTAGCCGGAATATTTGCTCCCCGTACACCTTATAACTGACGACAAGTTAGAATTTATATAGTTTAAATTGAAATAATTAAAAAATTAAGACTTAATTTGTTACTAGGTCAAATTGGAAAACTTTTTTTTGTAATTTACCCTATTCGTTTGGGGATGAGTTTCTTTCTATACCTTCATCTCTTCATATTTATCCATACTTTTTTATAGGCTCTAATTTAGACTTACATTGATGATATGAACTATTTATCTCGTAGGCTCGACAATAAAAAAATTATTCACACAAAAAATTAATTTCATCAAACATTTATAAATGCAGAAACAAATCACATTTTGTTTTATAAAATTGATAATTTAAGCTTACAATCATATTTATCATTTACTTTTATAACTGTTTTGGTCATCCATTTTAAAAGATAAAATATGATTTGTTCATGTATTTACAATATTTATGAAGAGACCTAAGAAATTGAATCATTTATGTGTATCCGAATTAAGGACTCCAAGAGAGATACAGAGGGAGATTATTCCATTTTTTTAATCTCACCATTTCCCACGTTTGAAATCTCATAAAAAAAAAAAAAGTCACATATTTTTCTAAATTTTTTTATTTTTAGCAATTTTTTTTAAAAAATTATGTCAAAATTTATACTTTTTCCATTCATTTTGTATAAACGAATTTAAAAGTTTTAAAAAAACTTTAAAAGGTTAAAATAAATTAAAAAAAGTTACTATTTTTTTATTAAAAAAAGTTGCTATTTTTTTACTTACTTTTATATTTTCTGAATTTTTAAACAAATTTTAAAATTTTTGATTTGTCTGGTGAATCTAAAAACTTAAATTTTTTTAAAAGATTAAAAGCAAAAAAAAAACAAAATAATAGGGCCTGTTTGGTAACGTTTACGTTTTCAATTTATATTTACAAAAATTTTATAAACTGGTTTTTGTTTATTTTTAAAAAAACATAAACTACAAACGCGTTTGGTTTAGACAAAATGTTTAAAAAAAATTTAAAATATAAAAAAGAGTGAGAAATGACAAGTGGTGGCGGGTGGTGGGTGGTAACGAGTGGTAGCGGCGGAAGACGGTGGTGGAAAATGATGGCGGGTGGTGGTGGCGGAAGACGGTGGTGGAAAATGGTACCAGGTGGTGGGTGATGGTGGCAGAAGACGGTGGTGGAAAGTGGTGGCAAGTGACGAGTGGTAGCGGCGGAAGATGGTGGTGGAAAGCGGTGACGGGTGGGTGGATAGTGGTGGTAGGTGGGTGGTGGATGGCGGTGGTGGTGGGTGGTGGGTAGGTGGGTGGGTGACGGTGGCGGGTGGTGGGCGGTGGTGGGTGGTGGCGGCGGGTGGTGGGTGGTGGTGGCAGGTGGGTGGTGGGTGGCAATGGTGGGTGGGTGGTGGTGGTGGTGGATAGGTGGTGGGTGGGTGGCAGGTGGGTGGTAGTGGTGACGGGTGGGTGGCAAGTGGGTGGTGGTGGTGGTGGTGGTGGTGGTGGTGGTGGTGGCGGCGGGTGGGTGGGTGGTGGTGGTATGGGTGGAGGGTGGTGGGGTGGGTGAAGGGTGGTGGCGGGTGGTAGTGGTGGTGGTGTGGGTGGAGGGTGGTGGTGGCAGGTGGGTAGCAGGTGGGTGGTGGGTGGTGGGTGGTGGTAGTAGTGGTAGTAGTGGGTGGTGGTGGCAGGTGGGTGGTGGTGGTGGCGGCGGCGGCGGCGGGTAAGTGGCAATTAGGTGGTGGTTGCAGGTGGTGGTGGGGGTGGTAGCGGCGGAAGACGATGGTGGAAAATGGTGACAGGTGGTAGCTATTATTGGGTGGTAAAAAAAAAAACTCAAAACAAAAATACATTTTTTGAGTTTATATTTTTTGGTCAAATTTATAAACTAAGACCACTAATTTATAAATTAAAAATTTACCAAACAAATTTTTATTTAAATTTTTTAAATTTTTATAAATATACTCTCAAAATTAAAAACGTAAGTGATACCATAGGGGTGTTTTGGGAAGTTGGTAAAAGGCTGATTTTTGGCTTTTTACCAAGCTTTTTAGCTTTTTGAAAAGTGATTTGGGAAGTTGGTAAAAAGCTGACTTTTTGGTTTTTAATTTAATATTTATTTATGGTGTCAAATCAAATTAAAATGACCAAAAATACCTTTACCCAATATAAGAACTTTATTTTTTTATTTTTTTTTCATAGGTCCTAATTTGTAATTTTACATCTGCATTTTTAACACTTGCCAAACCAATTTTCTGGGGAAATTCTATTTCCAACACCCTAATAAACTCAGGGCAAATTTTTTCTCAATACACATCCCTATCAATTTAATTATTAGATAATTATCTCAACCCACATCTTTAAAATTACAAAAGAAACCCTTTACTATTATGTACACACACTTCACCTTCCCTCAAAATACACACCCATTTGCATATACCGTGAAGACCAAAGTGCCCCAATTTACATATCTACTGCAAACGGGAAGGAAGAGAACAAGTTGAAACAGGAAACCAAAAAAAAAAAAAAAAAAATCTGCACTTTTTCCTCACCTCCATTGAAGATTTGAAGAGCTTCATTCAAGTAAACACTGTGGAAAACCTTGTTTAAGGTAAGAAATCTTTCAATTTTATTATTACATTTCTCATTTTGTTATTAGATGAACAATTTTCGGATCTCTCTTCACTCCATTGGCATGAAAATACCTTAGATTTGCGACTGGAGGTGCTCGGCACTGGGTTTCCGATTTGGTATGTTTAGTTCGGCTGTAGTCTTCTGAACATTATAAATAATTTCGTCTACTGAATGCCGAAACAAATAGATAATTTCATTCTTATACTTCCGAATTTGTTCTGTGTTTTCGGTTTATTTTTTCCGAATAAATGCAATAATTTCGGCAGTTGTTTGACGAAACATTATTTTAAGTTCGGCTCTGAAGTGCCGAATGGTTTTTTTTTTTTTTTTTTTTTTTTTTTTTTTTTTTTTTTTTTAATATAGAACTAGGTTACATAGGCCACCAATATTTGTTTTACTTTAGGTTCAATTTTATTTTATGGGTATGCTTATATATTTAATTTTTTTCCCCAAATTGAATGCATAACAATAGAAACAAAAAACTGTGCAGTATTGGTATGTTCACATGATATTGTTAGCTTAGTAGTTTAGTCTTCATAAATTTTGTTAGTTAAATAGGTGAACAAAACAATTGCATTATATAGAGTATTAAAAGCTTGAGTTAATTTCACATCGAAATTGTGAATTTAATGGTCTATAATTGTGTATTAGATTTCATTAAGGTGGCATGGTTAGCTACTTAGTGATCCTTTTATGAGAGTGCTTATTATGTTTCATTATATTGGGTTGATAAAAACAACTTTTCTTATGCAGATGGATGTCGGTCCTAGTGAACGTCGATCAGTAACAGCTTCGAACAGAAGACTCGGTGAATTAGAGAGACGTGGACGTGGACGTGGACGTGGACGTGGACGTGCTCGAGTTCATGATGATGACATGCACATTGCCATGGATGATGTTCCTATACATGGGGCACCAGTTATGGATGATATTGCTATGGATGATGACCCTATTGGTGATGATGCTGACATTGTTGATGAAGATATCCTTACTCAGCCATTTCCGGGAGGTCCAACTGATCCATCAATCCTTAAAAGTTTTAAAAGTCATGTTACCGCAGCTATTTGGAATGGTGCTGATGAAAGGGGGCCCTTAAAGTGTCATAATCACTCATCTAAGATTCGTTCGTGGCCATGGTGGGAACAAGGAAACAACGGTACATTTGTAAACATTGTGGAGATGTCAGGACTTGCACAATTAGCTCGTTGCACATACCGCTTTGTCAATAAAATTGTAGTGTCTAGTTTTGTCGAGAGATGGCAACCGGAGACAAACACCTTCCATTTGCCTGTTGGAGAGATGACTATCACATTGGACGATGTCGCAACTATCCTAGGGCTTCCCATTGTAGGCAAATCTATTAGCGTGCGTAAGTTGTCAGAAAGGCGGGCTGTTACATTAGTAGTTAATACCTTGGAAATTGATGAGCAAGAAGTCAGACATGAGATGTCTACTGCTGGAGGCAATTCAGTAAGGCTTGAGTGGTTGAGGGCACACTTTCATAATGTCACGGACAATGATTCAATGGAAAGAATTGCATGTGCAGGTAGAGCATACTTGCTATTTTTGTTGGGTTGTACACTTTTTAGTGACAATACATGTACTAGGGTCCCCGTTGTTTATTTGAGTTTGTTGTCCGATTTGACGACTGTATCTTCATATGCTTGGGGTGCTGCTACATTGGCATACTTATATAGACAGTTGGGGTACGCTAGCAGGTCCGGCGTGAAACAAATAGCCGGTTACATGACACTCCTTGAGGGATGGATTTATGAGCACTTTCGTGGATTCCGACCACACTTGAATATGAATTACACTCGAGACATGCCACATATTTACCGTTGGACTTCTCGGAGAGAGTGTGGTGAAGAGACACGGTTGCAGGCTTTTCGAGAGGAGCTTGATAGGTTGGGTGTACATGATGTAAGTTGAAAAGTCTTTCAAAATTTGAAATTCTATATCATACAAAATTTACAGTTGTCATATCTTACAGTTTTTATTGTTTGTAGGTTATTTGGGACCCGTACCAGAGTTGCAAAGATGTCCATCCATGTCATCCAGTTACATTCTACCACGGTTGCCTAAAGTGTTTGGAAGTAGTTGAACCATATCACCCTGATAGAGTGTTGAGACAGTTTGGCAGAGTGCAGACAATCCCTAATCCACCACTTGGCCCTATGCGTGCTTCTCGAGGAGCCACAGCACCACGCTACAATGTTATGTATGCATACTTGGACATCATTTGGGAGGCATGGGACAACCATGTGTTATCTGATCGGAGGAGGAGTACACCGGTACGGCAACCTTGGGATTGTGCTCCTGGTTACATGGATTGGTACCAAACCATTACCCATATGTACGTACAAAACCCATCGCGTCGTTCTCAAGTCGATCCGAATATCGATCATTATCAGTTTCCTAGCCAAGACGCACAGGTATCCTTTTTTTTCTTTTACATTGCAAATTATTTATGTAAACTGTTACAAGTTTGTACATGATGTTATATTTGTTCTCGTAATGCAGCGTATGTCACAGATACATCAGATTACTCATCCTTTCATTGAGGCTGGCTATGAGGACAGTGTTCAACATCCTGATAGGCTGTACTACGCAATTGATGCAATCGAACAACTTCTTCAAGATCAGCACATTAGTGAAGCTGGGCCCAGCACATCCACTCAGGGTCGGTCTGCACCTAGCTCTTCCACTGCACATCGTTTTGGAGCACATTACACTCGCCGGTCACGTAGTTAGTAGTAGTTCATAATGTTAGCACAAGTAGTTTCTGATGATGTTGGTAGATATATAAGGGGACAAATATTATTATTATCTTCGAATTTTGTATGTTTTGGATTACGTACAAGCAGCCATGTCGTTTGTGATGGTGCGGATGGATTGAACTACTATTTAGTATATATATATATTTCATTTACATACTTGTTGAATCCAATGGCATTTTGCAATTGCACTTGGTTAATATTATTATCATTACATTTTGTGTTCAGACAATGTAAAAATAATATGACATCCATTCCAAAAATTGGGGAACTATAATATTCTATTTTGCAAAACAAAACTGACCATTACAAAATCCAATGGCAAAATGCTATCTACCTCATTACTGTAAACTAGTAAATCATAAAAACTAATGTCCTAACCCTCTCATTACTACTCTGTAATACCTCAATCTATGTGAACTACATCAAATGTGTCTCGAGTAGCTACATTAGGTCCTATGTTGTCTTTGAATTTTTGAACGCGGCTAATATATGCATTCTCCCATTCTGACGCACAAGGGTGATGGTGAACTCGCCAAAGCACGGCAATGGGAGGAACTGGATGACCGGCTTCCAAAAATAGCTGCACATACATCGAAAAAATTACATATCTTTACCAAATACATAAAATTTGCAATTACACAAATATTAGACAACAATGTTTGGTTATTTTCATAACTTATACCTGCACAAAATGATTTCCATTGACAAATCCAATGGCAATCTCGCGACGATCAGCTAGGGTTACTGGCGGTGATCTCAAAGGTAAGAAAGTGAGACACTGTTGCAATGACAGGTGGTACAATACTACATTATAAAATGATGCAATAAGATGGCCCATGTCAGGCATAGTCATCCAACGATCAAACCCTGCGCTATTTTCAAAATATGAAAGGATGTGTGTCAGCTCCTTAACCCTCTCATGCGACCCAAATAGTATGACGTATTCATCTCTGTGATTATTCAATTCAAGTAGCAGATCACGCCTAACTTGCACCCAGTCATTCTCTCCAAGACCAAGTAAACCTGCAATAGCTCGAAATCCACAATTCCCATCACCGTCTACATCCTTTATCAACTTTATGAATGGTATTAACATAGGCGGGAAGTCAGCAGCATATGCACTCGGTAAACTTATTCTTGTACGAGATGTCTTTGTTTTCACATTCCGCTTCTTCTCATGCACTTTTGAAGCTCTCTTTTTCTTTGACTGATTGGAAGCTAATGTGCTTTGGCTATCATGCTCATCATCAACCAACTCAAATGCACACGGGTTACGACGACAAGATATATCAATTTTCTTATGTCCTCGATGTGGATTAGGTTTCACATCGGGCTCAATAAGAAAAGTGCTGGCTGGATTTGCAATTTCCCTCAACTTCTTCAACATATCCAATTGCGTGGCAATATCAGAATCTTCGAACCGCTTTAAAATCAACTCAAGTTCTGGGATACAAGTCAATTCCAACTTCTGTTCCTTCGGATTATGCACACATATAGTAAGGCGCGTCCAATGTACATGTATGCTACTGAGTGGAATAGGACGGCCTTGTCTTGTGTAATCTGCAATCTCGTGAGCACAAGGTAAACCATGTGTGCGCCTAAGAACACACCCACATGATGCAACATCAATTCCAACTGAATTTGATCTCTTGCTCTCTGCTAACACATACTCCAACGCACAAATAGACACATTACCCCGGAGCTCTTTGAATTGAGAAGGTTTGAATTGATGTTGTACAGTTGTCAAACTCTTCTCGAATGATGCTTTAATTTGAATGTGCTGCAACTCAAGTAGACAATGTATTTTTTCAAATGAAACCTTAAATGTCGTTTGACTTGAACCTAATTGCCTCTTCAATCTAGCATGAGCACTCTCAACCCTGTTTATATGGATGTAAACCAAAATAGTCAAGCATAATAATTAAAAATAACAATATGATTTATTAAAAATAAAAAATGAGAAAAACAAATCTTACCGATTGGTTGTAACATTGCCAAAATGCATACACATGTCTGTATGTACCGCAATGAATTTTTCTTGATACGGATTCAACCAACTCACAGTAACATATTTGATTGCCTCCGGATAGTTACTGAAATCCTTATGTAGTGTTGCAAGGTGATCATTGTATTCCTCTTCAGTGGATGACAATATCAAATAGTTCCATGCAGTGTTAAACTTGTCCCATTTTTCTTTTGTCTCAAACATTTTCTTGCATTTTGTCAATACATTTTTATTAATATGCCAACGACATAACAAATGTCGAGCATTCGGGAAGGTGTTGTCAATGGCATTCATCAAAGCAAGCTCTCTGTCTGTGACAATGACTTCAGGTAAAACACTGTCGTCCATAAGATCACGCAATGCTTGTAACGCCCATGCATAATTATCAACCCGCTCAGTTTGCAAGTATGCGATAGCCACGGAGAATGTCATATGAGTTGATGTTACTCCCACAATTTCAAGAAGAGGAAGCCGATATCTATTCGTCTTATATGTGCAATCCATAATCAACACACGAGGGAATGTACGAAGCAAATCCAAACTCACTGGATGTGCCCAAAACAAGTCCGTGACAGTCATAGAGCCTTCCTCACATCGATGACGCTCAATGTACTTATGTTTCGCTAATTCACCCAGTAGTTGTTGCATCTGGGATCTACCAGCTTTCTGTAGAACCCTACATCGATGTCGTACATTGTAAACTGTCTTCATTGTGCTCATATTAAGGGCATCCCTCTGTTTGAGTGTAATGAGTATCTCTTTTGGTCTTACTAGGCTCTTCGACATATCAACTAATAGCGACTTTTCATTAGCTGATAATCTCCCTGCATATGAATGTCCTTGGAGATGCTCCGCCGCTGGATGATTATGCAGCCCGCAAACTACATTCAATGTCCATTCATCGTTTGTTTTCAACTTGAATGCCCTCAAATCAAATGGACATTCGCACTTCTTCGTACCAGTTTGTCTCAATAAGTCTTTTGGGCCATCTTTCAGCTTTTTACGCAATCTATACTTCCCACTCCGCTCACAAGCAAGATAAATTCTTGGTCTCTTACGACCGCCACCATAGTCCGACGCCCTTATAATAATAACAAAGCCATTTATCCTTCCAATGTCTCGTACCCAAGTGAGTAATTCATCTTTACTGTCGAAAACCTATATATGATGTCACATAACTTTCATAATAACAAACTAAAACAAACTAACTAATGCAATTTTTTGAACTTACAAATTTTATGTTAAAAAATTACATGTTTAGCTGTAAAATGACTAGTACAATCCACCATAATATCCGATCGAGTCTCAGGTTCTTCAGTGCATGCCATCTGAATAGGAGGGGAAAAACTTTAATTCGGTTGTACAGAGCCGAAATAAAAACAAAATTTCGGAACCTAATTGCCGAAAATAATAATAAAATTCTGCATTTTAGAACCGAATTTATTTACTTTGTTCGGAATACATGTACCGAAAAAAATTTAAAAAATCGGTATATTACTGACGAAATAATTACATTAATTCTGCATATAATTACCGAATTAATTTAATAAATTCGGCCCTGGATCACCGACTAAAAAACGCAAAAAAAAACCAAAAAATTACTCCACGCTTTTACCTTTTCAACACTGATTCTGCTGTCACCATTACTTGAGTTTGAACTGGCATAGGTTTGCAACTCTTCCATATCAAAATCAAATAAAATATATTGAACTAATAATTAAACGATGTTAATAATTTAGTATAAACTTAAAGATTAAAGCAATAGAGAAGATGTTTTGTTTGCAAATAAGAGAGAAGAGTACAGAGTGTATAACAAGCAAAGTGACTTCAAAAAAAAATTAGGGTTTCATTTTTTTATTTCAAACAGTGTACATTGAGATATTTTAATTTTTAAAGGATGTGTACAGAGAATTTATATATATAATAATAGGGGGTTGATCAATGACTATTATAGTAAATTACAAATAGGATATAATTGTCATTAATTTATTTTTTCATTAAGTGTGTTGACTGAGTATATCAGAGTGTTGGAAATAGAATTTCTCAATTTTCTGGCGTTTTTGGCATTTGCATTTTTAGATATTTTGTCAAAAAAACGTGACTTTTTGCTATCTTCCCAAAATAGCACTAACCCACTTTGCAATTTCCCCGCAAAAACTCCGACGCCACTTGGCCACATCAAGTCGGTGAAAAAACACTAGTCTCCGGTGCGTGCAAGTCAACTTTAGCGAAAGTTTCCGCTCGTCATCTTCAACTTTTCCTCTCGAAGACTCACCGGAACAGTGAACTGCGCACAGCGGCTTATTTTAGAAATTCACCATCTATCTATCTATCTCTCTCTCTCTCTCTCTCTCCTCCCTTGATCGCCCCAAAAATTCCCAAATCACGCCATGATTTCTCAGGTAATTGCGAATCTGCCGCCATATGTATATACTTACTTGTTCGTATATGTATGTATATACATATGTATTTTTGATAATTTGATTTTGATCCAAATATGCAGCAAAGAAGCTTATCAGGGTCATCACAAAGCCCTAGATCTCCATCTTCACAACCGTTTCTATCAGTCTCTGTCACCGATCCTGCTAAGATGGGCAATGGCGTGCAAGCTTATATCTCCTACAAGGTCATCACCAAGGTAATCTTTTTTTATATGAATTTGTTGTTTTTAATTGAAAAGGCCTTGAGAGTGTGTTATTGGAATTGTTTGATTCATAGATTTGCTATCTGATTGGGTTAATTTTAGAGTTTGGTTCAAAATGTGGAAGTCCTCTGAACAACTGAGAATTAGGTTGGTTTCGAAAAGGGACCGATTTCTAGATTTCAATTTTTGTATTTTTATTTTTTTACAATGTTGAATGTTTTTAGTTTGATTCTTGGAAAGGGAGGACTCAGGAAAATACTCAGAAAATGGTTTCTTTTGCAACTATTAGACATTTTCTCCTTCTTTTACATAGTACGGTAATACCCAAATAATGGGAAGCAGAAGCTTGGAATGAGAAGGGATAGAGCAGCCAGAAATATGTTAATAAAAGAGATTGGAACAAGGGGGGTTTTGTGGATGCACCCAAGTGTGAGCCTGCCATGTTACCAATGTGGGAATTTAAGCTCTATAAGGATGATTGAGTTTAACCACGCAAATTAAGACCCAAACACTACCATAGACATTTCCATTCGAACCAAAAGAGTTTCTTGATGATTGTGGAATCCATAATCTTGGCTTTAGGCCTCCACAACCTACTATACTTATTTAGCCATCCAATAGTTGTGGCATCAATAGTCTTTTGTCTTGTTAAGCCCGAGACATTGGCCGAGTGGTAAAGCGTTGAGGATAAGATTCAAGGTTTCGAGTTTGAGTCACTTCAAGGGGCCATTGGAGGTTTGCCCGATCGTTAACTTCAAGGCTCTAGGATTAGTCGAGGTGTGGGCAAGTTGGCCCAGATACCCAGTTATCCAAAAAAAAAAGTCTTTTATCTTGTTGGAAATTCAGAGGAGTTGTTAATCCTTAGATTGGAAAGGAGGGACTTCTTAATACTTTCCTGAATTATATTCTTATTGCATCATTACTTATCAATATATACGTTGCATCGTTACATGTTTTGATGAAGGAACTGTTATTTCGTATTTTGTTAGCAGTAGTGTAACCCTTCTTATGAAGAATATGCATTTTTGCATATGTTATGATTTAACTTACTGAAAATGGTTATGATATGCAAGCCTAGACAAAGAAATGCATTCTTGGCTTTTTCTTGTGACAAGTTAGCTTGCTTACATACCAAAAATCTGTTGTGCTTACCATCAATATAAATGTGAAAACTATGTTGTTGCTGTTCATTGAACCCTGTTTTAGAGATGAATTATGCTCATTCATGTATTTGTTTCTTGAAACTTAAAGAAAATAGTGGATTTTACCTTTTAAAAGGAAGAAATGGTTAGGAGAAAAATAGAAGGCTATGCAATAAATTTCTTTTGTATGATTTAATGGAAGCTCAACTTGAGTCCTACGATTGGTCTCTGGCTGCATAAAGTTTGAATTTAGGTTGGTTTGGGTTCTTCTTGGCCATACAATAGATGGCATCTTTTGCTAGAGATATTCTGTATGATTATTGTACTGCCCTCAGAATACAGTATGCCTTACAAACAAAGTTTTTAAAGGCGAATGCATAACTTGAAGCGTTTTACCCCTCATGAGGCAAGGCGTAAGCCTCAAGGCGTTGAGGTGTAAGCATTTTGAATTTTAAAATTTAGTAAATAAATTAAATATTTTAAAATAGTGAAAAAATAAATATAAAGGTATAAATACATTTCTCCTTAAGACATCGAACATTTCACTGCAGAGAATGAAGCTTGCCTTCATTGAAAGTGAAATTGACATTATGAACTTTAGTGATTGAGCTTCTCACTTGAGCAATAAAAATAACTTTATATTTTTTGTTCATTTTCACTTACTTAATTTTTTTAATAGAATATAGTCACAAAAGGGATTCTTTTTTGTTTTTGGCTTTTTGATGTTTAAACTATTTACTAGACTATAAGTTTAACAATAACCTCTTCATATGTGTACTCATCGTAGGCTTATGCACAAAAGGCATACAAGGCGCATACCTCAAATTGTGATGCACAAGCCTTTAGGGAGTATAGCCAATAAATTAAAGTCTTGATGCGTTTTACCTTAGCCTCGAGGCAAGGCGAGGCGAGGCGAGGCGAGGCTAAGTAAAGCATTTGAAAACTTTGCTTACTAACGCTCAATCAAGTAATTAGTTTGTCTGTAATCAAATATTTAATCATACACGTGTTGTATGTGACATGTATTATCAATCCTTTATTTATTGGGAGACCACTTTTAAGTTATGATTCATTTAATAAACCTAAAAAATGATGATTCGATTTCAATTACCTATGTTATTTATACTCGAATGCTTATTGAACTTGTTTTGCCAGACAAATTTACCTGAATACCAAGGGTCAGAGAAGATTGTTATTCGACGTTATAGCGACTTTGAATGGCTACGTGATCGACTCTTTGAGAAGTACAAGGGTATTTTCATTCCTCCTCTTCCAGAGAAGAGCACTGTAGGTAACAAGCCTGTTCTTAATTTTTAAAGTTTATTTCATTCCTAGAACACATTTTTATATTTCTGTGACAATATAATTATTCTGATCATTACTCTTTTGGGATTGACACATGGTTTGAGGTCATGATATTTGCTATTGTAATCATCTTGATCATGATGGAATGTCATTGGGAATCAGTCACGGTATAATGAGAATCAGTTATTGAAGCCATGAATATTTTGCACTCACTGGAAAATCCTTTAAAACTTATTAATACACATTTTGACCCATATATTTCACATTATAAATGGCTTTTTTTGTCATTTTCATCACATCAAAAACCGTGTTAAAGTGGTGATTTGAGACTTTATATGGGTTTTTATTGGAAATTTGTAATTAAGTAGTAAGTGCCTTTTGTTTTTTGGTAAGTAATTAAGATTTAAATTAAAAGGTGCCAAGGGTGCACCATCCAAGTACTAAAGCAAAAGAAAATGAAAAAGAAAAGAACACACGCACACACAAGAAGAGAATAAGAAAAAGGGGAATTTCTGGTGTTGAAGAATCAGAGGAAAAGGGATTGATTGCAATGCCCATTTAAAGGCCCATAAGAGGCCAAATGTAGTTGGGCATTCTCTGGTCTGGCTCCATTTGCACAACTGGGCCAAAAGATTCCACAGACTTGGATTTTCCCAATTGATGGGCCAAATAAGGCCCAAAATCAAACTAATGACTTGCAATCAATTCTCTGAATAATGGGCCTCCAAGTTGGTCTGAAACAAATGGTATTAGTCTTTCTCATTGCAAATCCAAATGTTTCAATTGGGTCAATGGCCTCGACCAGCCCAACCAGACATATAAAACTCACCAGGCCCGAAATTATCTTTTTTTGGCCCAACGTCAAATCTCTTCCCAAAAGCCTTTCTGTTCCATATCTCGTTGTTCTTACTGTGTAGTCACTGGTTTTTATTCTGCATGAACAAATGTCAGAACTTTCTCGTTTAGTATACGTGAGTCTGGTTGTCTACAGAAGTATATGATGGTGTGGGTGGGTGGAAGCTCAGAAAGGACAAGAAGCAACCATGCAATTCCACATATGTTAGAAGTTAGGAAATTATATTTATTGATCTGTGCTAGTTTCGCAATGGATTTGTTCTTTAAATGCATCAATTCATATGTAGTTTGCGCAATTATCTCTCAAGAGCATTATTCTTCCGTTAATAATATCTTTATCATGACTTGTTACTTTCACTTGGAGGAAGCACAAGCATCGAGCTGTACTTTTTGTAGTCCAAGAGTTAGTGCTTGGTATCGATGCACCTCCAGGACTCATGGATTTGATCTTCTTTGTAGATGGCTTCTTATCCTATGAATATTGCGTGGAGACATTCACTACTATTGGATGTCCAAATGTGTTGTTAGCAAATATTTACATTCGTGCTACAGTTAATTATCTTGATAATGCAGTTGTTCGTAATGATGTAGCCTATTTCTGAGTTCATGCCTAAGCATAACATAGGTGATTAATATCAAACAAATTTGCACAAAGATTCGGTCTAAAGAATTTCAAAATCATATTGGACTAACTTCAGTCTTTATTATGCAGAGAAGTTTAGATTCAGTGCTGAATTTATTGAGATGCGGCGTCAAGCATTGGATGTTTTTGTTAACCGGATAGCTTCACATCATGAACTTCAGCAAAGTGAGGATCTGAGAACATTTTTGCAGGCAGATGAGCAGGTTAAATATCTAATTTTGATGGCTTAATGACGAAGACATAGTGCCATGTACTATTCTATTATTCTTGGAAATTATTTTTAAATACCAAATTGTCCTGTGCTTTTTTTTTAATAAGGTTTTGCAAATATTGCATGTCCAAAATGTGTTGGTAGTTTTTGTGCCTTTACACATGCCCATTTATATTCAAAAGGAAAATATTTACTCTAGGAAGCTATGAAGCACCGACACTTCAAAACAAGTGCCGTATCCGTGTCGGACACACGGACACTTCGAGGACACCCGGGCACTTTGGAGACATGTATGGGACACACCACATGGCGTGCCCCCTTATTTAATTAATTTATTTTCAAGGGACACGCCAGGGACACATGTGGGACATGTCAAGTTGTCTTTTCCTTCATTTTATTTAGTACTTTTGATAAATGTTAAATGTTTATTATTTTTTTCTTAGATTTAAATACTTAATAGATCATCCATAAAAAAAAGATATAAACTGTAAGTGTTAATTTAAAAGTATTTTTTTTTAAAATAAAAAAATAGAATTAGAGTTAGCTTTTGTTAATATTGATTGTTTGTGGATGTAATATTAATCTAGATGGCAAATAAAAATATATAGAAACATATTTTATTGCTGTGTTCCCACTGTGTTTGTGTCTCCATTTTTTTGAAATCGCCGTGTCCCGTGTCCACATCCGTGTCCGTGTTCGTGTCTGTGTCTGTGTTCGTGTCCGCATCTGATTCCTTAACACTGTCAGGCAATGAAATTCTAGTAACTGATTCCTTAACATTGTCAGCCAATTGTTGCTGCTGATTTCTTAACATTGCAGGCAATTGTTGCTGCTGATCCCTTTAACATTGTCAGGCAATGAAATTCTAGTAACTGATTCCTTAACGTCAGGCAATGGAATTCTAGTAACTGATCCTCAAGGACACGATTATGGTACTAAAAATGTTTAGATACCTTTTGGAAGTCTTTGTTGTAATTTCAGATGCCCAACATGTATACGGATGGTTGAATGTAGCCTTCACAATCTACTTTAAACTCTCTCTCTCTCTCTCTCTCTCTCTCCCTCCCCCTGAGTCACGCCATCAATCTGATGTCATTTTCTTGCCTTATTTTTCAGACAATGGAAAGGGCCAGATCTCAAGAGACTGGTATTTTTAAGAAGAAGCCAGCTGATTTGATGCAAATATTCAAGGTAACTCGAGCTTAAAAAGTAAACACATCCTTGTTATTTAATGATGATAGAGTGTGTGAATAACTACTATTCGATGATCTAATGTTCGAATGATTGAGTGGGCCAATAATAATATTCCATAATCTAATGTTAAAATGATTTCACAAAACATTGGAGAATTTTGGACATTCACTTTCTTCCCTGCTGTACAATTTGTTGGGACTGGGAAGAGAAGAAGCTGCAATCATAAGGTTTCCATAAACAGACCAACTCTGTTAGTGGTCATGATGTTTTTTAATTTCCCCCAGAAGATGCTTAGTTATGTATTTGATATGCTATGTACAAGATAATGAGCAGTGATATGTGGAATAGCGATATAGTACATGGGATGAAGAGTCTAACTGTGCTGTGGATCTTGAAATTACCTTGCTCACTCAATAGTTCAAGAGTCCTATTATTAATATGTCAAATTGAACTGATGAAGAATTTTGTTCACTTTAAAAAAAGTGTCCCCCAGTCCTTGCACCAATCTTATAAATCGTAGGACACAATTCTGCTATTAGAGAGCTCATCAGTTATCTGAGTCAATCATCTTTTCTCTCTGAAGTGACTGCATTGGCTCCCAATTGGGATGCGAGGGGCACTGAAATGGGAATGATGTCCATTTGAAAAGATGAATGATCTGCCATATGACTTCTCTATGATTTTTGACAGGATGTACAATCTAAAGTGAGTGATGTTGTACTTGGAAAGGAAAAACCAGTTGAAGAATCGAATCCTGAATATGAGAAACTGAAACATTATATCTTTGAGCTTGAAGATCACTTAGCGGAAGCTCAGAAGCATGCATATCGCCTAGTAAAGAGACACAGAGGTATTTAAGGACTTTATTTTTTTTGGTTCTGTGGTGTGCCAGTATTTCAGACCGACTTTAAATCATATTTTGTGGATTGTCTTCATTTATTCCGTTTTCTTCTTTGTTTGTTCTAATATTTGAATAAAGTCAAATAAAATTCATTCATAATTTTTTATTGTGTTTCCACAGAATTGGGGCAATCCCTGTCAGATTTTGGAAAGGCAGTCAAACTTCTTGGCACTTGTGAAGGAGATGCTCTTGGAAAGGTATTCTCTGAGCTTGGGGCAAAATCAGAGATTTTATCAATTAAGCTGCAGAAGGAGGTAAGCCTTATCAATGGATCATCCCTTGACATTAAATAGTTAGTTGACTTCTCCAACATTGAATAGTTCTTTGCGATGATATAACTGCCCTTGCTGTATCATTCAGGCTCACCACCTCTTAATGAATTTTGAAGAGCCCTTGAAAGATTATGTTCGTGCTGTGCAATCTATCAAGGTTAGTTTTGTTGGCTCACCAATTTCCAAAGCTCTATCGTTGTCCTTCATTTCTTCCCTTGTCTCATTGACCTGGAAGATTGACGGCTACTTTAAACACCACAAAGGGAACACCAGATAATGATTTTGGATCGTTTGGCGAATCTCCTGTTTTAACCTTCAACCATCTTTTGTGTATCGCTTTCGCCTTTTGAAACAGGCCACGATAGCAGAAAGAGCCATTGCTTTCAGGCAGCAGTGTGAACTGACTGAAACCATCAAGCTGAAGGAAATAGATCTGTATGGTTCTGATCAACTTATTTTCTCTTCACTTCATTGTATTTACTAGCAGAGGGACCCTTTGCATATGACATTGATTTGCCAATGTGTAAAAGTTGCTTTATTTAGTAAAGCCTTCTTGAATGGTAATCCTGTATTGGTAATGTCCCATGTTATGATAATTTGCAATCTTTCTCAGACTGATAGCCAAATGTGTAGGGTTTTCTCAGATTATGCTTTGAAAATGAATGACCCTTCAAATTCATGGACCAATTGGTTATAAAACTGTCAATTGAACTCAATTTTCCCAGTTTTCAGTAGTTAATGTGCCTAAAGATATTTAAGGTTTCTACTTTGCGGTCAGTAATTTATTTATTATATTTGTTTTCAGAAACAAATTCAGGCTAACACGGTCAGAAAAATTGGCAGAAGCTGAGCGTGAATATGAAGTGGTTAGTTTATATTGGCATCCTATAGGAGTGTATTACCTCCAGAATCTTCTCTGTTTGGCTAATATTATTGATTTTGTGATGCAGCTGAAGGCAGATAGTGAGGAAGCAACTAGAAGATTCGAGACTATTGTGCGGTTAATGAACGAGGAGATTGTGCGCTTCCAAGAACAGAAAACATTGGATTTGGGGATTGCTTTTCATGAATTTGCCAAGGGACAGGCACGCCTGGCGCGCGGTATAGCTGATGCTTGGCGAAGTCTCCTTCCCAAACTTGAAGCTTGCTCTTCTGCTTAACACAAAAACCCAGAAACAGATTGAGAACGTTTCCACTTGGGTTGTTCTTAGGAATGGACAAGGGCAGCTTTTGCTTTCTGGAAAGATCTTTACTTTAGTAAGTGTTATATGAAAGTGTGGTAATTTTTCTTTTCCGTCACTTGTACAAACCACAGCAAAGTAAAAACTGAGTTCTAAACCTTATGAGACACTCTTCACATAGCAAAATTTCTGTATCTTGGAATTGAAATCCGTTTCACATAGATGGTTTTCTTTTCTTTCTTTAATTTTTATTTTCCTCCTTGAGAGTAGTGCTGAAGTGAGATGTTAAAAATTAGCTATTATAGAACTCTTCTTGTCTCTGAATGGTCCTTGAAATTATTTCTTAATCCATTTATCTGTTTTGATCTTGGTCTTTTATTGTTTATCATGTGATGGCACTTGCTATATGAGAGAGGAAGCATGGCTTAAAATGTTATTAGCAATTCCAACAGGCTGCCATTTGAGCTGCCATTGCCAAAATTTGGTATGATCTGAAAATTTTCTCTCAAATGGTCTGATATATCCAAAGTTTAGTAATGCTAAATGTTGTATTAAATTTAACAAGAGCTAGCTCGCTCGCTCTCTCTCTCTCTCTCTCTCTCTCTCTCTCTCTCTTATGAAGAGGTCTACAAATGACTATAGAATTGTCAAATCATGACATTCTGGTACCATCACTTACCATACCAAAATATGGTACTGTGGGATGTTAAAAGTGGCAATCACCATTGATGTTGCTCTTAAATTTTCTTTCCTTTCTTTATCTGATACAACAGCTATTACCTCACTAGGGCTTTGCGGGAGAATGGGTGGTGGTTTGCCACCCGAAGAGGATGCCAATGTAGTGTGTTATTACGAATTGTGGAACTCCTAATCAGGATTTGTTTATAAATTATTTTTAATAAATAATTTATTTTTTTATCAATTAGTATGAGGTAATTTATATATATTTTGAAAATTATATTGTAATGGACATTCCACTGCTTACAAAAACCCATCGACATATTACACAAGTACATAACAAATCCAATGAGAACCTAGTCCAATCCGATATTTGTACAGCGAAGCCTTCTACATGAGAAGTTATTCAGTGACCACGTGACCATTTTAACCCAAATAAAACACAAGTTTTTTTGTTTTTTTTTAAAGAACGAAATGAACCCAGTTGATGATTTTTATTTTTTATTTTTTGGCATCTCAGGCTCTTGAAAGTCGGCTGAAATGCCTGTTTGGTAACACTTACATTTTCAGTTTATATTTTTAAAAAATTTATAAATTGGTTTTTGTGTATATTTTGAAAAACATAAATTACAAACGCGTTTGGTTTAGATAAAATGTTTAAAAAAATTTTAAAATATAAAAAAGAGAGAGAAATGACACGTGGTGGCGGGTGGTGACGAGTAGTGGCGGCGGAAGACGGTGGTGGAAAATGATGGTAGGTGGTGGTGGTGGCGGAAGACGGTGGTGGAAAATGGTGGCAGGTGATGGGTGATGGTGGCAGAAGACGGTGGTGGAAAGTGGTGGCAAGTGGCGGGTGGATGGGTGGGTGGTGGTGACGAAAGACGGTGGTGGAAAGTGGTGGCAAGTGACGGGTGGCGGAAGGCGGTGGTGGAAAGCGGTGACGGGTGGGTGGATGGTGGTGGCAGGTGAGTGGTGGATGGCGGGTGGTGGTGGGTGATGGCGGGTGGGTGGTGGTGGTGGGTGGGTGAGTGACGGTGGCCGGTGGTGGTGGCAGGTGGGTGGCGGGTGGATGGCAGGTGGGTGGTGGTAGCGGGGGATGGGTGGTGGTGGCGAGTGGGTGGCAGGTGGCTAGTGGGTAGTGGTGGCTGGTGGGTGGTTGGTGGTGACGGGTGGTGGTGGTAGGTGGGTGGTGAGTGGTGGTGACAGGTGGTGGTAGGGGGTGGGTGGTGGTGGCGGAAGACGGTGGTGGAAAATGGTGGCAGGTGGTGGCAGGTGTTGGGTAGTAAAAAAAAAAAACTGAAAATTCAAAATGGAAACACATTTTTTGAGTTTACATTTTTTGGTCAAATTTATAAACTGAGACCACTGATAATATTTTACTATTTAGATACATCAAAGTAAGATACATCTAAAAAAATAAAAAAATTGCTTAAAATTTTAAAAATATTCACTAAAATGAAAAATAAAAAATTCAATTTTCAGAAAACTAAAACCAAACATACTGAATATATTTACTTTGAATATCCTTGTGATCATTGTACCTAAACTCCAAAAAAATTTTAACTTTGAGCAAAGAGGACCAAGTCCCGTCTAATGTACTAAATTATTTTTGTATACAGACAGACAACATATTTGGATGGTTGTATGATTTCCATAGGGTTCATTTTGTTTCTATAGATTATATCCTTGTGATAAAAGCATCATTTCAATATAAAATCATCATTTCCATATTACCCATATATTTTAACATAGACTAGTATATACTAGTTGTCCTTTCAAATACAGAATATACTAGTTGTCCTTTGGTTTTACCTAAATGCGATGTGCATCTGAACATCTTGGATAAGAATGTTTCTTTGGATTATCTTCATGTGGTTAAAAGGCATAATGTGTGATTGGACACATGTATTCTATAGATTGGTATGCTATAATTGCTCTCTTGCATACTTTGTATTTTTTTTGGGAAAATTGGTAGGAGGGGAATAATGGAAGCGGAAGCAACATTTGTAGCAAATAAGACTCGAACCGAAACATCACATCCGGTAAGAAAGCATCATATCCACTAGGCCAGCCGTTGGTCTTTTCTTGCATGCTAAGAGCAACTCCAATGTACCCTCTAAATGAAGTTTGTTCTCTTTATTTTTTTTTAAACTCCGACAGGCTTTGTAAATGACATGTTATTTTTTTTTTATCTATGCCTTGCGTGCCATAAAAAAAAAACATGATGTTAAGTTGGTTTGGATGAAGAGTTAGCCTAGAGAGTAGCGTTGGAGTAGTTCATAGAAAAATGGTCTTATATTTTGTGACATGTAATTTTTGTTTCTAAATATATTTTTGTTAGTTACAATAGAGAGTAGCTTTGAACGGGATTCTCTGTCTCCAAAATTCCCATTCCTCGTCACTAATGCCTCCTTGCCATACGATCATACCCCAAGATTCCTATGTTCCCCATAGTTGGAACTGCACATTAAGGAAGGAGGACAGAGGATTCCTGGCTGTGTCCTCAAAACATATTGGACAAGAATATTTCTATATAAATATCAAATTCCTGTTATTAAAAAAAATAAAAAAAAAAAAGATTCTCTGCAGAAGAGAATGTTGTGTAGATCATGCTATTGGTAAAACATAATGTTAGGAAGCATTAGACTATAATGTTATATAGGTGCTTTCTTACATACTAGACAAGAATTATGAAAACAAAATATTTTGGTTTTTTTGAGACCTCACTATTTTATAATGCTTCTCTGTTTAATAATGGACAAAAGTTTATGGGCAGATCGTCAGATTGTTTATGAACTTCTAGATTTTTAAGGAGCATAAAACTAGGTAAATTTCGTTAGATTTTGTTCTATGGCCAACGCTTCAGTTTTCTTCGTTGACAACAATGAAAACCACTTATTCACCCAAAATCAAATGAAAACCACAGCTGTTTTTCCACAGCCATTGTTACCAACAAATCACAACATTACAAAATGGTATATCTAGTAACATTCATATGCAGTGCTAAAAGTATTTTTATATGAATGAATCTGAAACTCAAATTCCTTTACTCTCTTCACTCTGTCATCACCAAAAACTTTGGAAAAGATTTAATTTGATTTGGGTTTTTTGTTTTTTTCCCAAAGGAAATGGAGAAAGTAGAGTATGGTGGTGGTGATGGAGATGTAGATGGTTATGATGCTATTGTGGTGGGATCTGGATATGGTGGTTCTGTTGCTGCTTGTCGGATGTCAATGGCAGGGATAAAAGTGTGTTTGATTGAGAAAGGCAGGAGATGGGAAGCTCAGGACTTTCCGACTGATAGTTTCAAGATCATGTCAGCGGCCAGGATTGAAAACAGGAACTTGGGGATCAGCTTTGGCCCAAAGGATGCTTTGTTTCAGGTCATTATTCCCTCTTCATTTTCTTGATTGAGGAATATCGTTGAGAAATAGGAATCCGTGTTATCAAAAGATTTCCTGTGATTATTTTGGAAAAATCACTCCCTCAGTAATTCACAGTTCTAGAATCATTCGAAGAAAAAATAGAGTCAACAAGTAATGGGGCCAGCATTAAGAACAAAACTTCGCATTGGTTATAAAAATGAATTACTGTTTTTTGTTTACAGAAAAACATTAAGCATGTTTATATTTTGTAGACTAATAAGTGTAAATAATTGTCAAATTGTCAAAGGGATGTATAAATTATTGTCAAATCCAGCTGTTCTAGACTAATAAGTGCGACATAGAGCACGAGATCCCTGCTAAAGAAGAGTCTGCAGAGGCAAAGATGTAATTTTTGTAGATAAATAGGTTAGCTATACCATATTGATAACTTGACTTAAGCTTTTATGTTTCTCAAATATGCAAAAATTTTATGCTTAACATAGATTTGTTTGATCAAATAATAGTTATACGAACAAGATGATTCTCTAGCAGCAATGGCCTGTGGGCTCGGAGGCGGATCACTAATGAATGCAGGGGTTATGCTGCCAACTCCAATTCGAGCAAGGCGAAATCCCAAATGGCCAAAAGAATGGGAAAGAGATTGGGAGGCCTGCCAAGCTTCTGCTTCATCCATGCTGAGAATACAAAGTGTTCCTGTGAAATTTCCCAATGTGAAAATCATGGAAGAAGTAGCTGGAGAAGAGTTTGAAGAAACTAGTCAAGGTCCATTGAAGCTTGGCATCAATTTTGAGATAGAAGAACAAGCATCAAATACAATGAAGTCGCAAGAAATGGGTACTTGCTTAGCTTGTGGAAATTGTCTTGCAGGATGTCCCTACAATGCCAAGAACTCGACAGACAAGACCTATTTGGTTTCTGCAGTCCAGGTTATTGTCATTTTTCCTTACAATGTTTGAGCTTGCAAGTCTAAATGATTCGGTGTGTCAAGACCTAAGAAGTACAGACACACACAAGTGACACAACTAGATAAATGAAAACACAATTTTTCCAAAGAATGCATGTGAGGACACATGCAAAACATGTAATTTTTATATTTATCAACCTTGGATTATTAACATAGTGAAAAATAACGGGAAATTGCTTGTCCCCAGGGTGCTCGATTAAAAGAAAAAAAAGGGTGACACTTCTCCCCGCATGTCTAGGTTGGACACTAATATGCAACCTCAAGAGAGGTGTCCGTGCTTCATAGGTTAGGACATACTCATAGAAATTGATTGCTCATTGAGATTTACAAATCACTTAATTAGTATAAACCTGTTGGCTGGAATTGAGCTAGAATTGAAATTGTAGCCAAAAACCATATTTTTTTTAAAGGAATAACTCAGAATAATTGGAATTTTAGAACTAAATCACATGACTAATAGTAATTTGTTGTGATAAATAAATAAAGGTGAAGAGTATTAAAAAAGAAAAAGAAAAAAAGATGGTTAGCATCTATAATGAATGGAATCATCTATTGTTGAATGTTTAAGCTAATCTTTTCTCTCTTCAATCAAATTTTGTGTGATACAGGCCGGGTGTACTATCAAAACCAAATGTCAAGTTCAGTATGTGGTAGAAAACCCAAATTACACTTTTGAAAAAGAACAAAGAACAAGAAGAGAAAGAAGGCGGCGGTGGCTTGTCTTTTTCAATGAGATCGACTATTTAACATCCGATTTTGTTATCCTCTCAGGTAGTATATAATTCACAAAAGTCAAACATCAGTACAATTTTGGTTGTACAAATGTTAATCAATTTCTTAAATTAACTCATTCTGCAGCCGGAGTGTTTGGTACAGCTGATATACTATTCCAGTCCCAATTGAGAGGATTGAAACTCTCAGAAAGACTTGGATTGGGTTTTAGTTGCAATGGAAACACCGTTGCTTATCTTGCAGGAAGCCCTGCACCTTTGAGTGCTTATGGCATAGACAAAAATAGTTTCTCAAAAATACCCTTCCAAGAAAGGCCGGGACCATCCATTTCTTCGTCATACACTTCCTCACTGGGATTCACAATTCAGGTCGAATTTCATATTCATATAACCAATCCATTTTTTTTTTTTTCACATTAAAAATTTTCCAAGCACTTAAACTTTTTCTAATATGGCAGAGTGCAGTACTCCCAACCGCGTATCCTTACTTGCTATTTAAAGGAATTACGACTTATGGATGGCCATGTGGCTCTTGGTTCTTACACGGTGTCATAGACAAGCTAAAGCACATGTTAGGACTCCAAGACAGCAAAGCAATGATTCTCAATGCAATGGGATACGATGAGAGTGATGGAAAAATAACATTTGAAAAGGACACAAACAAAATATGTTTTAGTCCGCCTCACGATCCTCTACTTCCACGAAAGATCGAGGCCTTCCAAAAGCTTACTAAAAAATTAGGGGGAATTTTGTTTATGTCAAGGTTTAGGAGCACATCAGTTCATCTCCTAGGGGTTTGCAATGCATCATCAGACTCTTCACATGGGGTTTGTAACCCCAACGGTCAAGTGTTTGACAAAAAGTTTCAAACCTCAGTGTACCAAGGGCTATACGTTTGTGACGCCTCGTTAATACCTTGCTCAGTTGGCATAAATCCATGTCTAACCATAGCTGCCTTAGCTGAGCACGTAAGCAGGCACCTTGTGGAGGATGTCCTCGAGTACAAAAGAAAACAAAATACAATTTCTTATCAGAAGCTCGGTTCAATCACTAGCATGAAGTTTGGAAGAAGCCCGGAATCGATGGTTGTGTTTAGAGAAACTATGAGAGGGTATGTGGGAGGTATGCCATGTGAAGCTTATCTGAAATTGCAGATGAATTGTAGTACCGATGAGAAGGAAATGCATAGAAAGAGTACAATTTTGGGGGTTTCTCATCCTCTGTTAAGGGCTAAAGTTGGTGGATATGTTGAATTTAAGGCTTTGGAGATGGATAAATTACATGTCATAGATGGGGAAGTTGATTTATGTCAATTGGACAACAGAACTCCATACACACAGTGTATGCATTATCGACTCCTCCTTGCAACCTCTTCTGGTTCCAGGTCATTAATTTATCTTCTTTCTGATTTTATTTTTTTTCTATTAGGGACCAGAAAATTTACCTAGAAAAATACCAAGAAAATTATTATGTGGTTGAGATTCATTCCAAGGGTGGATCCTACTATACAATAATAGCATATGGACCACAAATCAGTATTTTGGGTAAATTTCTAGAGAACTTTTACAAGTTCCTAACTTTTCAGTTTGTTTGTTTTTGGGAGCAAATTACACTTTACCTGCTTAAGATATCACTTCATATTACGTTATCCGCTCAACTAAGAAATGCTACACTTTGTTGCCTTGAACTATTCATTTGTATCAATGTGAATATTCCGTTAAGAATCCGTTACATAAATTGCTGGAAAATTGATATATGACTTACACATAACATCTCGAATATTGTGAAATGCTTAAAATGATTTTATTCTTCTTCTTTTTTCTTTCCTTCTCTCCTACCCACGTCAATAGTCATGTTTGTCTACACCATGCCTGTCATGGCTACGGTCGTGGGTAGGACTAAGGAATGGGGAAAAAAAGGAGTAGGCCAGTTTAAGCATTCCATAATATTTGAGATGTTATGTGCCAAGTCACCAGTCAATGTTTCATGTAGTTTTGTAACAGATCTTTAACATATATACACAAATTGATAGTTCAAAAGGATTAAGTGTAATTTTCTCCTTTTTTTTTTTGTTGAATTGTTTCCTAAAACTAACGGAAATTCATTTTGATGCAGATATGTTCTTGAAGGGAAGAAGCTATTGAATCCTTATCTCTATGCATTATATGCATGGAGGGAGACAACAACAATGAATGTGACACTCAATAGAGTCTCTATGGACAGTTCAAAGGAAAAAGTGTTGAAATTAAAAGGGAGGCTAAGTATTTCCATGATAGAGCTCCTCAAGAGCTTGATAAGCCTAGAAGGGAACATGAGGGGTAGGTTTGTATGCCTTGTGTTGCAGACTCTCTTCAGAACTTACTTCTCACAAGTGCCGCGAGGGTGTCACAAGGACTTCAACCCACCAGAACTCCACCAAAGGCCTTATCCAAGCAGTACTCTGCATGAGATGAAAACCAGTATTTTCAAAGCATAAAAACCAATTACTTGGGAAGCTTAGAACTTCACTTGTACTTAGTTCAGCTCAATCTCAAAACAGTCTAGCATTTGGGGAGAAGATAGGGGAAATTACAGGAAAATGGGAAGTCGGATGAAAAAATTACAAAATCATGGTTTGGATCAGATATCAATTACTGAACAAAAACCCAGTTCGGTAGTTGACATTTGAACAATTAACTTTTGTTTGGTAGTTGATATTCAAAAGGAGAAAACAGTGTGAATTGAGAAAAAAAATATAATGTGCAAATAGAAACTCCATACCAAGAGGTAGGGGTGAGCAGCGGATATACCGATCTGCCCAAAATGAACGAATCGAACCGATTCACCACATTTTGGATGGATGACAGATTTGAGATTTTTTTGGCTACAACCGAACTGCCAAACTGCGAACACCCCTAGTAATTTGTAAGACTTTGTATTTTCAATTGAAAAAGAGTTTAAATATTTTATTGAAAAATAGTTTTCAGCTTGAATATACTTTTTGAATTGAAAAAAAAAAGTATTATTTATCTATATTTTTGGGTTTTTAAATCTAAATCTAAAAATAATAAAAAAAAAAGATGATATATGCTGGCTGGTTTTTGTTTTCAAAAAAAAATATAGATGTGACAATACAGAGGAATACAATCTCTACTACTGTTCTGTTCATAGTTTTAGTGGTTTGAATTGTTTTTATATTTTAAGAATCACAGATTATAATACTTTGTATGGATGAGGCATGCAGTGATTGTAATATTCTAAAGTTTCAAACTTTATTTATTTGGATGACGGGATAACGCATGCAATGATTGTAATACTTTTTTAAGTCATTGACAGTAATACCTTTTTCTTTTCTTTTTTTTTAGAGGAAGTACACAAGTTGAATTATGTTGAAAATTTAAAAAATTTTAAACTTTCAAACCGATTCGCATCTATCCGCCAATCCACCAATCCGCTGGATTAGTGGACGGATGCGGATTGATTTTCTCCAATCTGCCAATCTGACGGACGAATGGCAGATTAGAGGTTCCGTGACCGCAACTGACCCGCGCTCACTTCTACTAAGAGGTTGAATCCACCTATGAAATGACAAAAATGCCCTTTCCTCAGCCCTGAGAAGGTTGCAAGATAGTAGTGGTTGGCCATTGTGAGGTTGGGCGAAGGAGGGGGCCAAAGAGGAGAGAGGAGAGAGAAGAAATGAGGGAAGAGAGAAGGGGTGAGGGGCAAAAGAGTAAAAAAGAAACCATAATGTTTTGGCAATTATTTCTTTGAACCCCTACTTCAATTATTTTTTATTCTCCATCTATTTGCAATTATTGCCCCTACTTTCTACATTTTTTATTCTCCATCTATTTCCCCCAATTCCTCTCTCTCTCTCTCTCTCTCTCTCTCTCTCTCTCTCTCTCTCGTAATTTCCCTTATGCTATGTTTGGTTGGGGGATTTGAGGAAGGATTGAGAAAGGGAAATGGAAAAGGTTGGTGAAATGTGAATAAAACATGCCTATATTTCACATAGTTTCACACCTTTTCCCTTTCCCTTTCTAAATCCCTCCCTAAATCCTCAAACCAAACACAGCATTAAAAAATATCCAATTTCAAAGTAATTTTTTGCTTCTTGTGAAATTGTGCAGAGGATGGGTTTATCATCTGTGGCAGACAATGGAAATGCAATCAGAGTCCATGGAGGCCTCAAGGGGAAAAGAAACTAAATCCAGTACTACTAATTAATGGGCATTCCACAGAGAGTTATTGCCTACCAACAGAACCAAATGATTTGGTTAGAACTCTACTAGATGATGGCCATGAAACATGGTTACTTTAACCAAGATTACACCCTTTGAATCCTTCCAACAACTTCACCATTGAGGATATTGGCACATTTGATATACCTTCTGGTAAATTACTAATATTTAAATTTTAGTTCAGCTTAGAAGTTCTTGATGCCTATGCTATGTCATGTGAACTTGGCAATATGTGCCGGGGCAGGTATATATCGAAGTGTCCAATTCGTATAACACTACAACAAATAAAAGTTTTAGGGATCAAATTTTTTTGTCCCTAAAAAAATTATTTTTTGCAAAAGATATTTGGAGACCAATTCTTATTGTCGCAAAGATAGCCACTAAAAGTTTATCTTGAAAAGTAAAAGAAAAAGAAGACTTTTTAGCAACAAAATTTTGAAAATGTTGCTAATAAATGCACATTTTTGGGACAAGAATTTGTTCAAAAAAAATTTATTTTTTAAAACAAATTTTGGTCCTAAAAGGAGGGACATTTGTTACTAAATGTGCAATTTCGTCCTAAAAATATAATAATGACAATTTTGACAACAAATATATTTTAGTCTTTAAAACCTTAGTTTGTTATAGTCAATACAGGACACGATAACTTATACATGGCTATTCATAAGTTGCAGTGGTAAAAAACGTGTTTAATCCAATAAACTTGTCTGCTTATACATTTTTGTTAGATGCATTTATAACTAGGCATATCACACACACACACACACACACATATATATATATGTATATCTCATATCCTGATCTAAGTGTCAACTTTTCAATACAAATAGTAACTTTAGAAGGGTCCATGCAATAAAACATGACAGTAACCAATATATAAAAAAGCAAAAATCAAATGCTTTTGTTGCAAGTTAACTCTTGATTTTGATTATTATTATTTTTACAGTGATCAATAAAATCCATAGTATGCATGGGCCAATGACAAAGGTACATGTGGTTGCACACTGTGTTGGGAGGTTAGCCATGCATATAGCTATTATGGGAGGCCATGTCTCTGCAACCCAAATAGCTTCTTTGACTTGCACCAACTCTTCAATGTTCTTCAAGCTCACTCCTTTAGCCACTTTCAAAATGTGGCTTCCCCTCATCCCTGTAAGCTCTCTCTCTCTGCATTCTCACAACAATATAGACAAGTTGACAAATTTGGGGACTGAAATCTATCTACTGTAAAAAGTAATTAGAAGTAAAGGAAATTAGTTAGAAAAGAAAAAATGATATACTTAAATAAATTTTATGAATTAGTTATCTCGTAATTAGGGAGAGCGTATTTTCATATATTGTTTATAGATTATCAATTTTTAATTGGAATAAGTTGGATCAAACATATACCCAAACATAAGAAAGCATATATTTTCAAATTTATGAATCATTTTCAATGTTTTCAAATTCGATATCTGCAGTTTAAGCTATGTTTGGATCTCGAATTTTGATAAGAAATTAAAAAAAGGAAAGAAAATGGAAGGGAAATGTGAAAGTTTTTATTTTTCCTCCATAAATTTTTACTCAAATTAAAGATTCAAAAATACAAACACAAAATCAGATTATTGTGAACAGTTTAAAATAATTTGAACACCTATTTGTTATCATTTTTTTTTTCAAAAATAAAAATAATTAAATAAATTCAAGAACAACTATGGTTTTAAATTCAAAGATAAATTTTGGGTGTTTTTCAAAAGGTCAAGTTATTTTCAAAAATAATTCTTTACAAATAGTTTGCCAAACAAATTTTATTAGTCATGGGATAATCAAGACAGGCCTAAAATCTACATACCTTTAAACATCATGCTATATTTTTTTCCAAGCCTATACATATCCTTACTTTAAAACTTCAATCAAATTGCAGATATCAATGATGATCCTAGGCAAGAACAAGATCCTCCCTCTCTTCAAATCACCATCCTCCACTCCCCGGCACCGCCTACTCAAATTCGTCGCCCGCCTCATCCCCCGCTCCGAGCGATGCACATGTGACGAATGTGAAGTCTTCTCAGGCATCTTTGGCAACACATTCTGGCACGACAACATAAGCCCTGCCATGCACTACCAATTAAAACACACCCTCCCACAGCTTCCCATGGCCGCATTCCCTCACCTCAGAAGGATCTGCAACGCGGGCTTCATCGTGGGCCCCAACGGAGAAAACTCATATGTCACGCATCCTGAGAGAATGACAATCTCCTCACTTTACGTGTCAGGTGGGCGGACTTTGCTTGTGACTCCCAAGACTTCTTTTTTGGCTCACAAGTACATGAAATCGCACCAACCTGGTTTTAGGCATGAGAGGGTGGTGGTGGAGGGTTTTGGGCATTCAGATTTGTTGATTGGGGAAGAGGCTTATTTGAAGGGTTTTCCTCATATTTTAGAACATATTAGATTGGCTGAAGAAGGAAGAGATTGTGTGGTGGTGGGTGGTGAGAGGAATAATAATAAGTATGATAAAGAGGTTTTGGAATGGGGTGATGATCCATTTGTGGAAGAGACTGGGGGGTTTTGGAGATGTGTTTCTCCTGTGGTTACCATCTGGTTGCTTTTGTTGTTTTTAGTTGTGGTTGTTTATATTTTGCTTTAGAATTATGTTTGGTTGATGAGAAAATATGGGAAAGAGAAGCAATCAAACCTTTTGTGATAAAAAATGATCAAACGGGAGTCTAATTTTGTGTTGAAAGTTTATTAATTTAATGATTGAATGAGTGCTCTGATGGAAATGTTTAGATCCTAAAATTAGAGGACCATTGTCCCATTTTACTTTAATTTAAACTTTTAGGATGGGATCATTTGGACCATGGAAATGTTTAGATCCTAAACTTTTACTACTGTCGATGTCACATTGTACCATTTTACTTTAATTTAAATTAACAATGTCATATTTCTTCTCTTGTATTTGTCACTCTTTTCTTCTTAAATAATTCACCCCAATTAGCGAGTCTTTTAAAATTTAACATTATTGGGAGCCTATTTAACAGCTCCATTGGAGCATTAAAATATAAAATTTTATCACTAACTGTTTTTTTTTGGTAATAAAGGGATATTATAAAGCTAAGATAAGTCAAGCACAAATCTGGGATAAGAAGTTCTCATGGCATCCATACAAACATGTTCAGTAATAAAACAAGGCATAGTAGGATAAATATGAAGGACTTCAGTCAGCTTGTATCATTCTTTGGCCAACAGGTCCGCACAAGTGTTTGCTCCACGGAAAATGTGATGAATGTCCTGTACTCTGAGATGGTCAAGGAGCCACATACAATTAGAAATTAGATTACTAAACGGGTGATGTATTGGAGGCCGATTGTTCAACAGATGTTGCATAGTGGTATATACTAGTTTGGTTTGTGGTGTATATTGCTTTGGAATAGGTTCATGCTTGGCTTCTTTTCAATTTCCCTTCACTTGGACATTTTGTCAAACACATTCAGAGCATTGGCAAAACAAATGCATAAACTTCATTACAAAATCTAAACAACCAAACAAACATTACCACAATCCAAAAACACATTAAAAACAAAACAAAGAATTCTCATTTCTTTCAAAAGTTTATATTAAGTTCAAATTGGCAAGTGCATAGTTGCCATTATATTTCCTAAACTATAACTGCTAACTAACTAGCTAACTAACCTACATTCCCTAACTACTCACTATTAACATTCCAATTACAATCACTGCAACAATCAATCTTGCAACAATCAATCCAGCTACAATCTATTTCTGTCTACCATGATAAGTTTGAACAACCTCCTCAAATCTTGTAATCTTAGTTACCATTTCCTCCAAGCTTGCAACCTTATGCACCAACTTTAAAGTTGGTACATAAGCTTGCAACCTTATGCACCAACTTTAAGTTTCATTTTATTCATTTCCTCCTTGTATTCATCTCGCCCTTGCTCTCTCCCCACCACAGCCACCACAGATCCACCCAAAGCTCCACTCCACTAGTACTATAAGCCAACATCCAAAATCACAGGAATGTTATGAAGAGAACTTGTATAGAAAAAAGAAAAAAGTTCAGAGAAAGAATACCATCACAAAAACTCTGAGCTCTTGAGCAACAATCATTTTACAGAAGAATTTATTGCCACAGATTGAGAAATCACTGAGATGGCTAGTCCAAAAGACCAGCCGCCATTGATTCCCAAAGAAGATTTCACATAACTTACCGGATTACTAATCAATCTAAAATAAACCTCGATCAGCTAAAGCATAGAATGGACAGATCTTGCTGAAGAGAAAAACATCCAAGCCTTGAAGGCTAAACAACCTATTTTAAAAATAACTTCACAAGACATTCACTACATGCATCACCCAAACAGCTAAAACACTGCTGAAGATGGATAAAATAACACTTCCAATGCATAAACCCAGTAGTTTAATTGTATAAATAGAAGGATAGCATATTTAAAAAGCTTGAAATCCAGCATTAGAGAGTGACTGATTATCTTTCAAACTTGTGGAGCTCCAAATCATCAAAATATTGTCTAAACCATATTCAAAACTACAAAAAAAAAAAAATTGTTCAGAACCGAACATGAAATAAAAGGAAGCATCTTAACAACCAAAACTGCAGACATGCTTGAACATAATGATAAGAATCAGAGCCTTCTTCCCCTTCTGCCACCCTTTCGGCGAGTACTGTCGGTAGGAATCGGAGTCATATCCTCTGAAAAAGGGCAGAATGTCAAATTAGCAACCATAGTGATGCTTAATTGTGAGCCCAAGTTTAGAAGAAGATGATGAATTTCAATTTAACTAAAATGACAATTTCATGACTCGTGCCACAAGCTTGATCAATTTGGAATGGAAGTCCCAGTGATGAATCAAATTCACATCAATATCTCAACATCAATTCAAGTACTCAATAGCAGGAACAATTGACCCTAGCCAAAAGGCCAAGAAATATTCGGTAATTAACAAAAAAATATGGTATAGTATTCAGCAATTAACAAGGAACATGATATACAAAATTCTCAACACTCGCATAAAACAAAGCTAGCAAGTGAAAACAAACCAACCACTGAGTGGTTCTATTATAATGGGGTTACAAACACACCCCCAAATTATAATACAAGTACACCAGAGCAAAAGATTTCCGTACCTATGCGACCAATTTTCATGCCTGAACGGGCAAGAGCCCTGAGTGCAGACTGGGCACCTAGACCAGGGGTCTTAGTCTTGTTCCCTCCTGTAGCCTGGAGCTTAATATGAAGAGCATTAATGCCAAGCTCCTGCAAGTAACAGCAATAACTAGTAAAGTAGAAGTCCTTAACAATAAGGCTTATACATACATATATGTAGAGAGGGCATGCATTATGCTAATCACATACATTACAAAAGAATGGAAATATATGCCATACAGAAATGACTAAAGAAAAGAAAATCTACATGATATTATATTCAATCCTCCCTCCCTCCAAAATTGGCAAGGACAAGAAATTATGTTCCACCCCTCTCCCCGGGGTATGTTACACAGACTCTTCAATATAAATCCAATACCCGTGTCGGACATTCAACACTCAGACAAGGATATGAGATATGCGTCAGATACTTTATAACTGATACTTCTTATATAATTGTATTATTATAAGTACATATTATTGTACAATTGTTATATGTTTTTTTGACAATATAAGTTCTATATAACACCATTTTATCTCACATACTTGATTAAAAATATAACATTTTTTACCGATTCCGTATACCCTTAAATTTATGGTTTGATGCGTTTAACATCTAGATACATACCAACACCCAACACCCATACCCGAGTCCATGTAATATAATGTATTTAATGCATCAAATTACATTCAATCATAAAACACAAAAAAACAAATGACTAAAGACCTTGCATCGTTGTGAAACATCTTGTGCTGCAAGCATGGCAACATATGGTGAAGATTCATCTCTGTCAGCCTTCACCTTCATACCACCTGCACCAAGGTAAAGCATAAAAAAACATGTCATAGAACTGAGGATAAATAATAGAAAACATAAACATATGTCTCTCATAATCTCATTACAATTTACAACAAAAGCGCATCCATTAACAGTGAGAAACAACTTAATCAAGATGCCACCAAGTAAAATAGGGATCGTAAGATTTTATAACTTAAATTCTGCAATCTGCATATATTAAAAAAAGCTGTTTTAGGAAAAAAAAATTTGATACAGTCCTCAAAAACAAAAACTGTTTAGCAACCAAGGTACAGATGATCTAATATGGTACCCACTCCAACATGACAATTTTAAACATCGTAGGTGAAATATCAAAAGCCACTGGACGAGAAAAAACATAAACTAGTAAATCATACCAGTAATGCGAACCAGGGTTTCTCTTCCTGACAGATCAGTCACATGCTGTAACACAAACATTGCACTAATAAGTAATCAAGCCACAGACAGCTTTAATGATAAGAAAATAATGTTACCATACTTAGAATGAAGGTGTCATTAAAAGACGCAAAAATGTGGGCCACACCAAATACAATCTCCCCATCTCGAACACTGGGACCAAGAGTCACAGTCTCCTCCTTGGGTTCCCTGACTTTTCTCCTCGACTATGAAATCACAACAGCAACGTAAAACTAAGTCTAAGCGTCAAAACTCAAATATGGTATTGATTATTAAACTATTGACCAATCTGATTGCATAGTGAGCTAAACCTTAATTTCAAACTAAAGCCATAAATATATGATGCTACCCACCATAAATTGTATCTACTTTCCAAGCTAAAGACAGCATTTAATTCTACAAAAGAAAGTGAAAAAAATTTGCTTCCTTACATATTATTTTTCTTTCAAAAAATTCATTTTTCTTCAGCACAAACATCACAATTAGGGGCAAAAGAGCAGCAGAACCATAATTTGGCCATAACATAATGCAGATGTTCGAGATACAACTTAGATACAGTCAGCAAAATCAAGCATTTTAAAGAATTACAGCATCTAGTGTGCATGAAAGTGTATTTAAATATATAATATGTGCATGTATATAGCTATAGCATTGATGGAACAATGGAAAATTTGTCAATTTTATTCAGTATTCCTGAAATAAATGGAAAAAAGAACAGAAAAGAAAAAAATAATTTATGGATCTGATTAGAGTATTGTTTTTGGCTCTGAAAAATGAAAAATAAAAACAATAAAAAGACAATTTTTTGCTCTCGTTTTATTACATTTTCACAGTAAACAAACAGAGATTCAGGTCTCAGTTCAGGAAAAACAAAAGTTCATGACCAATCTGATTGCATAACGAGCTAAACAATTTCTCAGATCGAGAGAGAGAGAGAGAGATTACCATGGCTGCGAATGAATCTGAGAGAGAAAAACGAAGAGAGGAAAGGACTTCAGCTTGCGGAGCTTTGTAAACCCTAGCTGGTGACGCGCAGTGAGATGTATCATCCACTTTTATAGCTAGGGTTGCTGATCTACTGTGTATGTGCCCTTTTGGGAATCACGGCAAAACGCTACGTATTGCATCCAAAAGCCAAAAACGCTCCTGCCCCAAAACGCCACACAGTGCATTTGGCAACACGGCAAAACGCAACACTGAAATTACCATTTGGGCCTATGAGAAAAAAGGTGAAAAAGTAAAAAATAAATGTTGAGTATGGATATTTTGGTCATTTTGGAGTGATGTAACATTTTTAAAAAATATTAAATCAAAAATCAAAAAAACCAACTTTTTACCAACTTCCCAAATCACTTCCAAAAAAGTCAAAAAACTTGATAAAAAGCCAAAAACTAACTTTTTACCAACTTCCCAAAACACCCATATGTTAAATACCGAAAGTACCCCATTTTTCTCAATCACGGGCTTGTCCCCTGCTAATAACTATGATTTGGTAATAAAAAAAAAAACTCAGGATATGTTTGGTTTGAGTTTGGGAAATGAGTTTTAGAGATAAAAAGTACGAAAAGTTGTTTGGTTTGATTTTTTCAAAAGATGTTTTGGAAAATTATTTTGAGAGAGAGTTTTGAATATATTTTCAAATTTATGAATCATTTTCAATGTTTTCAAATTCGATATCTGCAGTTTAAGCTATGTTTGGATCTCGAATTTTGATAAGAAATTAAAAAAAGGAAAGAAAATGGAAGGGAAATGTGAAAGTTTTTATTTTTCCTCCATAAATTTTTACTCAAATTAAAGATTCAAAAATACAAACACAAAATCAGATTATTGTGAACAGTTTAAAATAATTTGAACACCTATTTGTTATCATTTTTTTTTTTCAAAAATAAAAATAATTAAATAAATTCAAGAACAACTATGGTTTTAAATTCAAAGATAAATTTTGGGTGTTTTTCAAAAGGTCAAGTTATTTTCAAAAATAATTCTTTACAAATAGTTTGCCAAACAAATTTTATTAGTCATGGGATAATCAAGATAGGCCTAAAATCTAAATACCTCTAAACATCATGCTATATTTTTTTCCAAGCCTATACGTATCCTTACTTTAAAACTTCAATCAAATTGCAGATATCAATGATGATCCTAGGCAAGAACAAGATCCTCCCTCTCTTCAAATCACCATCCTCCACTCCCCAGCACCGCCTACTCAAATTCGTCGCCCGCCTCATCCCCCGCTCCGAGCGATGTACATGTGACGAATGTGAAGTCTTCTCAGGCATCTTTGGCAACACATTCTGGCACGACAGCATAAGCCCTGCCATGCACTACCAATTAAAACACACCCTCCCACAGCTTCCCATGGCCGCATTCCCTCACCTCAAAAGGATCTGCAACGCGGGCTTCATCGTGGGCCCCAACGGAGAAAACTCATACGTCACGCATCCCGAGAGAATGACAATCTCCTCACTTTACGTATCAGGTGGGCGGACTTTGCTTGTGACTCCCAAGACTTCTTTTTTGGCTCACAAGTACATGAAATCGCACCAACCTAGTTTTAGGCATGAGAGGGTGGTGGTGGAGGGTTTTGGGCATTCAGATTTGTTGATTGGGGAAGAGGCTTATTTGAAGGTTTTTCCTCATATTTTAGAACATATTAGATTGGCTGAAGAAAGAAGAGACTGTGTGGTGGTGGGTGGTGAGAGGAATAATAATAAGTATGATAAAGAGGTTTTGGAATGGGGTGATGATCCATTTGTGGAAGAGACTGGGGGGTTTTGGAGATGTGTTTCTCCTGTGGTTACCATCTGGTTGCTTTTGTTGTTTTTAGTTGTGGTTGTTTATATTTTGCTTTAGAATTCTGTTTGGTTGATGAGAAAATATGGGAAAGAGAAGCAATCAAACCTTTTGTGATAAAAAGTGATCAAACAGGAGTTTAATTTTGCGTTAAAAGTTTATTAATTTAATGATTGAATGAGTGCTCTGATGGAAATGTTTAGATCCTAAAATTAGAGGACCATTGTCCCATTTTACTTTAATTTAAACTTTTAGGATGGGATCATTTGGACCATGGAAATGTTTAGATCCTAAACTTTTACTACTGTTGATGTCACATTGTACCATTTTACTTTAATTTAAATTAACAATGTCATATTTCTTCTCTTGTATTTGTCACTCTTTTCTTCTTAAATAATTCACCCCAATTAGCGAGTCTTTTAAAATTTAACATTATTGGGAGCCTATTTAACAGCTCCATTAGAGCATTAAAATATAAAATTTTATCACTAACTGTTTTTTTTTTTGGTAATAAAGGGATATTATAAAGCTAAGATAAGTCAAGCACAAATTTGGGATAAGAAGTTCCCATGGCATCCATACAAACATGTTCAGTAATAAAACAAGGCATAGTAGGATAAATATGAAGGCCTTCAGTCAGCTTGTGTCATTCTTTGGCCAACAGGTCTGCACAAGTGTTTGCTCCACGAAAAATGTGATGAATGTCCTGTACTCTGAGATGGTCGAGGAGCCACATACAATTAGAAATTAGATTACTAAACGGGTGATGTATTGGAGGCCGATTGTTCAACAGATGTTGCACAGTGGTTGCATCTGTCTCTACTTCAATATTAGGCATGTTGAGGTCTCTTGCCAATTGTAACCCGTAACAAAGTCCCCACAATTCTGCTGCTACACTAGTTGTGTATCCAATGTTGCCACTGAATCCACTGATCCAAGTACCATTTTGAATCTCTGATGATACCTCCTGCTGAGGCAGTCCCGAGATTGCCGTGAGCTGCTCCATCAATGTTGAGTTTGAATCAGGGATGGTCGGGAGGTTTCCAGTTCACAAGGGATAAAATCTTGGTCTTGGGCCGGGTGAGGAAAATTTGAGATGAATTGCCAATGAACAGCATTAGTAGTGATAGCGGCAGGGTTGGGAAGGGGGGATAGGTTGGTATCAAAACAGAAGGCGTCGCAGTGTTTTCAGATGGTCCAACAGGTGAAGGGGAAAAGGACAGCCCAAAGACACGATTGATGGCGAACGTTTGATTCACAATTAACGCGGAGCCAGTGGGGAGTATCCGAAGAGAAGGAGGGGGTGAGGGATTCGGGAATGCCTAGGAGGGTCCATAGGGCTCAGGAAGAGGGACAGTCACGCAGAGCATGGGTGATGGTTTCAGGTGGGATTGGAAGCGAGGACAAAGGTTGTCTTGAGTAATCTTTCGAGTGAGGAGGAAAGATTTGGTGGCTAATCTGGCATGTGAGGCAAGCCAAAGGAAGTGTTGAATCCGGGGGGTGGTGGGCGTGCGCCAAATCCATGACCAACTAAGGAAAGAAGGGGTAGAAGATGGTTTGAGGGCAAGAAGGTAAGCCGATTTATTGGTGAAAATATCATCATGTGAGGATGTCCAAGTGAAAGTGTCTTCGGCGTGAGCATGCCAGTTAAGTGCAGTGCTCTCAATTTTGGATTTAATAAGATTAGGGAGGATGGTGGAGAGGCAGTCAAAATTCCAATGGTGGTTAACCCAACAATCCTCAACTTTGAGGCCCAACTCTCTAAGAACAACTCAATTAATAGCTAAAACAGCTATCAATGTCAAAATACGACATCTTCTGCAAAAAATAACATTTACACTAATACGATAACATTGTTAAAATTTAATTTATTAACTTTATAATATGATAAATTATAACTTTGACATTCTCATTTGACAATTACTGGTGGAGATGCTCCAATGGAAGTCATACAAAGTAATGACTACCTATCATAGTATTATTATAGTAATAGATCCTCTTTCTTTTTAAGTATAAAATATTTGTATTACTTTTATAGAGGTTGTATTAACATGACACACTATTAATAATGCTTTAATAGTTGTATAATTAGTTTCAGAATAATTTTATAGGTAATCTCATTTATTATGTCTTGTTATTTTTAAACATAAAGTAATATGATTCATATGTATAAATGCATAAATGACTCATATACTTGTGTTATTTAATAAAAAAATAAGATAAAAAATATAATTCCCCATCTCTTTTTAAGTTACAAGTCCATGTGTGATCGTGCAATTAGATAGGATATTTAGCACTGCTAACAAGTGATTCCGAACACTAGTTAGAATTAATTAAATAAAGAATAATACATATCCAAAAATTTTGAGCAGATGGTTTAATCAAATGCATGTAAACAAATAAATCTTTCTTTATTTTTGCTTTAAACTTTATTTGTCTCATTTTCACTTTTATCCTTAGGTTGTGTTGGGAGAAAGTGAGATCTTAGCCAAAAAAATTAAAAAATCACCAAAAAAAACTCTAAGAGGTCAAAAAAAAATCCAAAAACTATATAAAAAGCTCAAATATTATTTTTTTCTCTTTACTTTTTACATGTTTTTCTGTAAAAAAAAAAATTTAAAAAGTCATTTTCAAATACTTTCTATATTTTTATCTCATATTTTAATAAAAAAAAGTCATCGAAAAAGTCACTTCCCAAACTATTTTTTATTTTGATCTGGACTGTAATGTCACCAAAAAGAAAAGAAAAAAAATAAAAAAATAAAACACTTGCTTTCTTTCTAACCAAACTGTCCCTAAGATTTTGGTTCCAAACATAACATACAAAAAAACTACTTCCACAAAAGATGCCTTCACTCGTTACAGTACCTAAAACTCACTGGTTCCAAATCCCGCAACAAAACCCCTATCTCTCTCTCTCCAATTCCAACTATGCATCTATGTTTCTCTCTCTACATTTCGGATGAGTAGCAGAGCAATCGCCGAATAGAGATGACAATGAATTCTCTCTCGCTCTACTCTCCTCTTCCTTCCATCTCCAATTCAAGGCTCGATTCCTCCAAAACCCTGATTTTTCTCAGAACATCTTCCCATGGAAGCTCCAAACGCCTATCCTTGTTCAGAAAAGCTTTGCGAGCTCCAACTATCATCTGTTCTTCTGCTAATGACTCCTCTGATTCAGTCCCTTCCGGCGAAAACATCCCTAGGTTTCATGCTCTGATTCAAACCCTGTTAATTTTTTATTCACTTGTCCGTAGATTAATTATGTAAATGAGAGAAAATTGGTTGTGGGTTTTTTTTTGGGTCTTAAGTTTAAGTTGCTAATTTGAATGAATTCTGGGTTGGATTAAAAATTGGCTGTTGTTAATAATTGTTGGGGTGGATGATCATGATATTTCTACAAAACTGTGATGTAACTGATTTTTTTATTTTTGGTTCTGAAGTTTAAGTTGGTAATTTGAATGAATTCTGGGTTTGGTTGGAAATTAATTATATTTCTTTTGATGGTTAAAAATTGGTTGTTGTTAATATTTGTTGGGGTTGATGATCATGATATTTTTAGAGAACTGTGATGTAATTGAGTGTTTTTTTGGGTGAATTTTTGGTTCTTAAGTTTAAGTTGCTAAATTGAATGAATTCTGGGTTGGATGGAAACTAAATTATATTTGGCCTTTTGATGGTTAAAAACTGGTTGTTGTTATCGCTAATAATTGTTGGGGTTGATGATCATGATATTTTTACAAAACTGTAATGTAACTGAGTTTGTTTTGGCATAAAGAACTGCGTCATCTATGCATTATTGAGGAAAAATTAATTGGGTTTGTTTGTTTGACTTTATACTAGTTAATTCAATATAGAAACTATGAGAGCGCATTATGTATAGTCATATACAAGATAAATCATTCAATGAAAGAGCTATATCAGTTGCATATGTATATTTTCCAGCCATGGACCCACCCCTTTTTGTTTGAGAACAATTGAAGTGGTTTAAACATTGATCTATAACATTTTGTTGGTTATGTATACAAGGCTAACCTTATTGTTGTAATCTTCCTGATATGTTCAAGTGTTTGTACTAATAAAGTATCCTGAGAATACAAGAATCATTGTAACAGAGATTAAAGGTTGAAGAGAGATTTTTACGTTGTTTTCACAGTAGCTTCTGCATTATAGAAGGACCAGAGACTGTTCAGGATTTTGTTCAGATGCAGCTGCTGGAAATCCAAGACAATATAAGGAGTAGGCGCAATAAGATTTTTCTCCCCATGGAAGAGGTAAAATTGACTCAGATTTTCATTCCATGAAATCATTTCTCTTCTGTTAAATATGAAATATCACCTTTTGTATTTTACATTTTGCTTGATTGAATACTTGTTTTTTCTCTAGGTTCGGAGATTACGTGTACAACAACGCATAAAGAGTGCTAAAAAGGTTCTTGATGAGAATGGTGAAGAGGAAGCTGAGATGCCTGAAATCCCATCATCGATTCCATTTCTCCCTCATGTGGTGATTCTCAAATAAATTTTGTAATCTACATGAAATTCAACCAACTATACAAAGCACACGTGGCATTGCTAAAGTGAAGTTGTAATGATGGCATACACGCCTAACTTAACAGCATGCATGCTTTGTGGAATCAGTGATGTGTGTAATGGGCTCTATAGGGGTATATATATGGCTAAGAATAGAAAAGGCAAAAGATTTTAGATGCTTTGTTGTGCGTGCCAACATGGGTGGTAATTGTTTGGTATGGTTTATCTATGCATTTGAGTGATGATTCTTGAGCTAACCTTGTGCATCTCTTTTTGAAGTAGACACCAAAGACATTGAAGCAGCTATACCTGACAAACTTTTTTTTCGTATCTGGGATTATTGTCTTTGGGGTCTTCTGGCACCAATAGTAAGTTCATGAAGCCAACAAGTGATAGTTTCCTTTTCTATTCTCACTTTATGGTTTTATTGACTAGTGCCAAGTTTTATATTCTATAACCATCATCTGGTTTATTCTTTATTATGGTATTTTCTACTGTTTTTTACAATACAGTCACTTGTTTTAGAGTCATTTATAGCTTCAAAACAAAGCTTGAGATGGCTGTGAGGCTATATAATGTATTAAATGTAGGACACGGTACGCTTGGAACATGTTGAAAATTTATATTTTTATAAATGTACTTTATGTCAAATATTCAAATAGTTTATTCAAAGGTAATGAAAACAGGTAACACAATACTAATTAAAACTAAAGGTCATATATTTATAACTTAGACATCACGATATCATTCACGGAACAATTGCAATCTAAAGAATGTAAAACAATTGTAGAACATTGAAATATATTTCATCTTATAAATGTTTCAAAATGTATTTAGAGTGCATGAGTTGCATTCCAAAAAATACGGAACATTGTTTGTTATTATTAAGATATTCATCACATAGATCGTGGTTGGAGGGTTCAAGAAGTGTTGCCGATATGCCGTAAAGTATCCGATATTAGGAATTTAAAATTTTAATTAAGACACTTTTAAGAAGTGTCAAACATGCTTTTCAAGATCATCCGTAACATGCTGTGTCCAACACAACATGCCTTTACCATAGCAGTGTCCGTGCTTCATGACTGAGGTTTGGGAAGTAGAGGGATAGCAAGTTCTTTTTGCCTGGGTCCTGTAGGATATACAGTTATAGGTTTTGGGTTTGTTTAGCTGATTTATTTGGAAAAGTAGCACTGAATATGGAAATAAAGGTAGAAAGGGAGTCAAGTTCCTTCAATTTGGGAAAGTACTGTATCTGTTAATTTTCTAACCTAAAAAATGTATCCTCATTCTAGGAAGGTTATTGTTTTTTTCTTGGATCCCGTTCTTGGATCTGCTCTGATGTAATCCCATACACGGCCTAATGAGTCCTTAATTAATGTTTTTCGTAGTCAGTTTATTTGGACTTTGTGAAGAAACAGTGATACTTTTAATTTCAAGGGAAAAGCAATTATGTTAAGATTGGACTTCCTCCATAGAGTTCTACTTATCAAATAAAAAAATTGAAAGAAAGAGAGTTCAAGCAATTAAAAAGCAGCAGTCATGTTATAATGCAGCGACTGAGAGATGTTGAGATCAATGAGTGGGAACACAAGGATCAATAAAATTAATATTGGAAATAAGAGTTGGAATAGCTCTTAGCTTGAGACTGGTAATATTGGGAAGTAAGTGACGGGAAAAATAGAAAGTAACAATGTTGACTTGTTGAGATGAACAAAGGTATTGTTTGAGTGACTAAAAAAGTTTTAGTTTTCAGGGTGGACTTTTGTTTTGTGATGGGAGCCCTGCCTTGCCCCTTGAGTGCATACAGCCAATGAATTAATTGGTTGGTGGCAGTGCTGCTGCACATGGCAGTAATTATAATTGTGTATAAATGAGATTCTTGCAGACTATAAACGTTTGTTTTTATTTCATTTTATTATAATTTCTTTGATTTAAGCGCGAGTTAGTAACCTGTTTCACATGGCAGTTGGAGTTGAAATGAGGCATAGGAGGCACCTCATATGAAGATTTTATACGCAGCATGCATTTGCCTACGCAATTAAGGTACTTGCTGAAACTTTCTGGTCCCTCTTATTACAATAATTTAATAACATGACCTTCTTAGGATATTCCAAATTTTGTCCCAATATCTTCTGTTAGATTGCTTCTATTTTGTTTTTCATAATATGTCATTATTTCCTAATTACACTTGTTTATCTTCTCAATTTAGTCAGGTCGACCCTATCGTGGCATCTTTTTCAGGTGGGGCAGTGGGTGTGATTTCAGCTTTGATGATACTTGAAGCTAACAATGTTGAGCAACAAGAGAAGAAAAGGTGCAAGTATTGCCATGGAATTGGTATGTGTCAAGTAGTCGCAATGATTTATGCAGACATTTTCCTTGCCCACTTAAAAGACCTATTTGCCATATGATTCTGAGTTCATATGTTCATATGATTCTGTGGACAGGGTACTTGGCCTGTGCCCGTTGTTCCGCAAGTGGTGTATGTTTGAAAATTGAACCTATTTCAGTATCCAATGCTTCTGATCGCCCATTACATGCACCCCACTACTCAAAAGGTGTTTAAACTGCTCAGGCGCTGGAAAGGTATATAATTTGACTAACTACGGCTTTATGGGATGTTTATCAGCATTGGACCAACATTGAGGATATACTGGATTTTTATAGAACTTATCTTTCAGAAAAGGTGTAACGTGACATTCGCCATTTGTGTGTTACTTGATTATTCAGGTTTCTCGTTATAATCACTTTTTGTCTGTCGAGTCATTGATATGACTAGGTTGTGCATATAATATATGCATACAAAGAAGAACATGTTTAGCAAATACTTGCTTTCTTTTATTTTTTTCTGCTGAAATTCATGCTTCACAAGTAAGGATAGTAGAATTATACTATTTTTAATATGATTGACAAAAAAACTTGGGTTTCCTCTTGTCGGTGAGCATACCTGTATGTTGACTGCTTTCATTTGCTGACTAAATCTGTTGTATGTAATTTATTGTAATCCCAACTTTATTCTATAATTGAGTCATGCTGACTAGTTACATTTGGTGTTCACTTAGGTAATGTGCCCGACATGCCTTTGCACGGGGATGGTTATGGCAAGTGAACATGACCCGCGAATTGATCCATTTGATTAGAAGAGATTGAAGATCTTCACCATAGGATGTAATTCTGTTGCTTAATGTAATTTTACCCTGGAAATTGTATTTATTGAAAAGGCAAAATGTTCACCGATATTTGTCTGTACCCAGTTATACAATTTTTAGTACTCTATCAAAATAGGATTTGCATGCATTTGTTTTGAAGATAATGAAGTACTTTCACAAAATATATATTACATGGAATATTGGTTATGCAAAAGCTCTTGATACCTTCCTTCATTACTAGCAAGTTAATAATCCTAATTCTTTTTATGTAATGAATGTGACAATGTACCCAGTTCATGGGTAACTGGAGAGCTCTAGTCCAACTAGTGTGAATGCAACGGTGGGCGTGGGATCAATGACCTTGAACACAACCCATTGCATCTTGAATAATAGGTATTATGAAAAAAATATCATGAAAATAGTCATGAAAGATCTTTCACCGTTAGATCAAGTTCCTCTCTCTCTCACACGGCACCATCATAATCTTGGTTTTAAGAAAACACAAATTTTTGCTCAGTATGATTGCTTGTGCTTGTATGGCGCCCCTGCGGAACTTGAGGGCAGCAGATGGATTTTCTTCCTCCAAATTCGATGTATTTTACATATTGTGTGGGTGAGGCGGAGAGGGGCTAGGTAGAGGTGAAGGGTGGTGGAGTGGTGGCAGAGGAGTAGCGTCGCCTTGGTATTCACTATTTAAAATTGAAACATAATCACGAATCAATATCTTGGGGAGTTTTAGATTTTTCACTCACAAGCATGACTTGTTGAACATTTTGATGGGTTTGTTTGTGTTGAGTCATAACTAGTAACAATGAAACAATTAAGTGTAAAGACTAAAATTATGAGTAGATGCAGAAAGTATAAAGAGTTCTGTAAAAAAACTAATGAGACTTCTTGTAGTAGGTAGAAAGTTACATAGGAGATGAAGGATTCTAGTGAAATATTTCATCCCATGTAGATGTTATAAGTGATATGTATGAAAACTTTTAATGAATGTTTAATATGAATATAATGAAATGGATCTTTCATGAATGTCAAAAAATTCTAGGCATTCAAAAAAGAACTCATAAATTTATCCACAATTTTAAATTTACAGTGCCTGGTTATGAGATCATATCACAAATGAATCTTAGCATTCGATTGTAAATTCTGAACAATTTTATGATTTTTTTTCTTCTAAATTTGTTTAACAAACACCCACTCTTGTGTTGCTGATCACATAATTCTTGTTTGGATCCAGAATTCTATAGGGATTAGAAATAAATTGTACTTTTTGCATTTTGTAAGTATTTTATTAGAAATTTTGTAGTAGTATGGAACAGCCTAAAAGTATTTCCTAATTTAAGCTACTTTAGTTTTTCTGATTTTTAGATTGTTGCTTCGTCTCTAAGATTAATTGCATTTTGTTTATTTTTAAGTCTTAAGAGCAAAATAACTTTTTATTATCAATAATATTAAAAGTTTTTTCGGGAGCTCCTTTTGTCTATTAAACAATAGACCAATGCAATCATTTTTTATTTTATAATTATTTTTAGTCTTCCTATTTATGTGCAATTTGCTCTTTATTAAACCCAATACTATTAATAAAAAATTAAACCCATATTTAAAACAGCTAAACAATTGAATCTCAACCCAAGCAAAGCAATGTATGAAAGGGCAGAGATATACAACACAAAGAGAAGTGAGATCAAAATGTGGGTACGTACAAAATGAACTAAATCTAAAATACACTAATTTATTTTATCAATAATATTAAAAGTTTTTCGAGAGCTCCTTTTATCTAATAAAACAATAGATTATAATGCAATCATTTTTTATTTTCCATCTTTTTGTAATTATTTTCAGTCTTCCTACTTATTTGTGATTTGCCCTTTATTATAAACCCATTACTATTAATAAAAAATACACTACGAGAAAAGGTGGTCCATCAATTGAACCTCTACCCTGAAGGCCATGCTCTCAAATGCTAATAGTTCGAAAATTTGATGCATAATGAAGTAGCCCTTTCTCTTCATCTTATTCACATCTACTCTTTTGGAACAAGTAGATAAACTGAGAGGGTGAAAAAAAAAAAAAACTTCAAAGTAGATGAGGGGGAATGAAAATGTAAAAACAATAAAGGAAGATGAGAATGCTATCAGGATGTTTTAACAGTTGACATCAAAGAGTTTTCTTAATGAAATCAAGTGGAATGGATTCTGCAGAGGTGGCCTCTCTTTTGATAGTGCCACAGAAACTTGTTGCATTGTTGGTCGGCATTGTGAACTGGTGTGCAAGCATGCTAGTGCTAGCTTTGCAGCAAGGACCACTTCTTTTTCCATATGATTCCTAGGAGGTGGGAGGCGTGTATCCAAAATGTCTTTCAACAATATATCATAAGCAGTGGGCGGTGATGATGATGATGATGATGACGATGATGGCAACCGTAAAGATGAGGAAAGAGAAGAGATGAGATCACTTGGATGCTTCCCCATTAACACTTCTAGTGTTAAAACTCCAAAGCTATAAACATCCAACTTCTCGTTCACTTCCATTGTGTAAGCAAGTTCTGCCAGAAAATCAAAAGCAAAGAAAAGAGAGGGATAAAGGGAAAAAAAGAGGGAGAATTTGTTTGTGCTTTATTTTTACAGTTAAGTTGCATTGCAGCAGACCTACATGCTCTTGCAATCATGCATTATTCAGTCAAATCTGGCTCAAGTTAAAAATTTTAATTGGAGGAACATAATGAAACAGGCCGTAAATGTCAATTTAAAGATGAACTTTGTATGCTAATTTGAAGAAAAACCATGCCATACCTGGGGCTGCATACCCAATGGTTCCTGCAAATGAAGTCCAATTGGACGAGTGAGGCTTTAAAAGTCTAGCAGTGCCAAAATCAGAGATGTGAGCCACATAATCTGAATTTAGCAGAACATTCTTGCTTGATATGTCGCGATGAATGACTGGAGGCGAACAATCATGGTGCATGTATGACAAAGCATCTGCTATACCTCTAACAACATTCACCCTCTTAGTCCACTCAAAATCCAATGTCGCTTCATCATTGCTCAATATCTTTTCCAAGCTCCCCCCTTCCAAAAACTCGTACACTAAAAATGAGTGTCGTGGATGTGAACAAAAACCATAGAGCTTTATGATATTACGATGTCGTATCTCTGTCAATGCACGAATCTCACTTGTAAAACTTCTTAGGTTAGCCAACTCACCATCTTGTGAAGAGTGAAGTTTCTTCACAGCAACAACTTGACCACTTGGCAGCTCTGCTTTATAAACAGTGCCATATCCTCCTAATCCAATGCAATGTTTAGAATTAAAGTCCTCTGTCGCCTCGATGATGTTCTCGTACACCATTTTTCCATCGTAGCTCCATATTGCAAACAAATTTTCATTATCTGCTCCTCTAGCTGTAGGCTCATTTTCTGTGTTCTCCACCTTTTTGCACAGAACCAGAAAAATTCCAACAATGATAAGCAATAAAATGCCTAAAAAAGGTGCTATGGCCAAAATCACAACTTTTTTATACTTTTTCCCTTTAGGGTTATTGTTGTTTTTCGGCGAGCATGGCATCAAACCAGTCTTATTTCCACACAAACCATCATTACCTACATATGCCTCAAATGGAGCATCTTGAAAGGCTTTGGTGTTGGGCAAAGGACCCTCCAAGTGATTATAAGATATATCAACAGATGTCAAACTTGATATCCCATTAAAAGAGGATGGAATGGAACCAGACAGCTTATTGTGGGATAGATTTAGTGTCTCTAAGCTTTGCAATTCCCCAATCTGTTGTGGAATCTCACCTTTAAACAAATTGTTTCCAAGGTCAAGACTCCAAAGAAACTGTAATGTGCCTATTTCAGAAGGAATATCCTCCCTAAGTAGATTTTTGCTCAAATTCAAGTTCCATAGTTTCACAAGCTCCCCTATTTGGACTGGAATTGATCCACTTAGATTGTTTGCCGCCAAGTTTAGATCTTCCAAATTAGATAGCCTGCCAAATTCTACTGGAATGTTGCCTGAAAGTTTGTTATCACTCAGAGAAATACTGAACAATAAGGCCAACTTTCCTAAACTCTTTGGGATCTCTCCATCTAGATGATTTGAAGAGAGGTCAAGTAATTGCAACTGACTTGCACCTCCAAACTCAAGTGGTATATTTCCAGAGATTTTATTGTTGGAGAACTTCATACTAGTCAAATTATGGCACTGCCCCAATTTTTTAGAAAGTTCACCATAGAAGTTATTATAACTCAGATCGATATATACCAAGTTTGGGAGTACGCTGAAAATTTCAGATATATTTCCAGTGAGTTGGTTTTGATCAAGCCTAACTCGACGTAATTGACTGCAATTTCCCAAGAATTTTGGGATATCACCTATTAAGTGGTTGTTTGATGCAAGTAGATTGGTAAGTGATCCTCCAACGCAGATACTCGGTGGTATATGACCTATGAGCATGTTATTGCTTATTTCAAAGACTTGCAAATGCGTAAGATTGTCCATTTCTGAAGGAATGGAGCCTGTCAGTTTGTTCTGAAGCAAACCGAAAAAAGTAAGAGAGTTTAGTTTTCCTAACTCAAGAGGGATTGAACCTGTGAGATTGTTTATTGACAAATCAAGTTCAATTAGAGACCTTAGCATTCCAACTTCTTGAGGGATGGGTCCAGAAAGTTGGTTTTGAAAAAGGAGTAGAATGGTCAAGTTGGTCAAGTTCCCTATAGAAGTAGGGATTGAACTTGTGAGATTGTTTGTTGATAGTTGGAGATTGATGAGTGACCTTAGCATTCCAACTTCTCGAGGGATGGATCCAAAAAGACGATTTTCAAAAAGCAGTAAAAGGGTCAAGTTGGCCAAGTTCCCTATAGAAGTAGGGATTGAACCTGTGAGATTGTTTTTTGACAAATCAAGGTGAATTAGAGACCTTAGCATTCCAAAATCTTGGGGGATGGATCCAGAAAGTTGGTTTTTATAAAGGTATAGAATGGTCAAGTTGGTCAAGTTCCCTATAGAAGCAGGGATTGAACCTGTGAGATTGTTTGCATACAATTCAAGTTCAATGAGAGACCTTAGCATTCCCACTTCTTGAGGGATGGATCTAGAAAGACGGTTTTCAAAAAGGTGTAAAAGGGTCAAGTTGGCCAAATTCCCTATAGAAGCAGGGATTAAACCTGTGAGATTGTTTTCTGACAAATCAAGTTCAATTAGAGACCTTAGCATTCCAACATCTTGGGGGATGGATCTAGAAAGTTGGTTTTTATAAAGGTATAGAATGGTCAAGTTGGTCAAGTTCCCTATAGAAGCAGGGATTGAACCTGTGAGATTGTTTGTTGACAAAACAAATTCAATGAGAGACCTTAACTTTCCAACTTGATGAGGGATGGATCCAGAAAGTTGATTATCATAAAGATACAAAATTGTGAGAGAAGAGAGTATTCCTATTTCGGATGGAATTGTTCCTGAAAGATAATTGTTGGACAAGTCAAGGTAGGTGAGTGTTACAAGGCTACCAATCTTCGAGGGGATGGTCCCGTAGATTGAGTTGTTATGAAGTTTAAGGCTGAGGAGTTGAGGGAAGGAAGAGAAGTTAAGATTGGAAAGTGTACCTCTCAAGCCATTACTCTCAAGGTCTATATGGGTGACTCTGTCAGCATTATTGCAATGGATTCCAACCCAATTGCAATGATTGCTTCCAGCCCACGAGAACAAGAGAGATTGGCTCTGGTTGTCAAGGCTAGCTTTCCACGTCAAGAGAGCCACAGCTTCAGTTCTGTCTTCTCCAACTTTAGTAGTTGCAGAAGCAGCATAAGTAGCAGAATTAAAAGAACAGACCAATTCAAGGATCATGAGAAAGACAAACAGGACATGGAACAGAACAAACTGGTTGGAATGCCTCTCCGCTAAGGCTGACATTGTTGGTTTGTAACTACAAGCAATGAGGAACAGTTGTTTGGATGGAGGGATGATGGGCATGAAGTTCTTTGAGAGCATGGATAAGTATTTATAGATAGATAATACCATGAATAACTAAATAAAAAAACTGCCCCAATTCTAAAGTGGACTGCCCCACTGGTTGAAAAATTAGTTTAGTTTGAAAATGCTAAAGTAAATTTTTCCAAGTTTTGGTTTGGTTGAATAATAGTATTTCCACAATTTGATCAAACTCACCTATAAAAATATTTCCCTGTGAAACTGTTCTTCTTCTTTAGTTATTTATCTATTTTTTATGACGAGTGACTGTCTATTATCTGTAACCAAATCCATGTTTTGTTGTTGGTTTTGTGTCCTTAGATTTATTTATTTATTATTATTATTATTTCATGATAACCAATACGATAAAAAATAATAATAATAAAAAAAAAATAACTGATGCGATTTAACCATGTACAGTTTGTGCTTATTGAAATTTGCGGAAGTGATCAACTAAAGAGCTGCTCCTAATATACTAATTAGGTTATGTGTGAATCTTAGATTTGTTTGGTTTCAGAAAATTGAGCTCACTTTTTAAAAAAATTGAGTTTCATGTTTTTAGTATTATTTTTTAAACTTCAGTAAAAAAATTTAATATTTTAACAATTTTTATTTTTTATTTTTTAAATTCACCTAACCTAGATATACTTAAAAAATATACTTTTATGAAAACAATCTTTAAAAAATTTATCAAATACAAAAAATACAAAAGACATACAAAAATTCAGTACATTTTTATATTCTTGTGTATGTATTGAATTTTTAAAATATTTTTTCACAAATATTTAATTTTTTAGGTGCAGTTAAGTTATGTGCAATTAGAAAGCAAAACAAATTATTTAAAAAATTAAAAAAATTAACTAAAACTATAAAAATATATTAAAAAAAAAAACTCAATTTTCATAAAATCAATAAAAACCAAACACTTCATGAGGTTGTGTTTTGGATATGAGATTTGTGAACCAAAAAAATAAAAAAGAAAATTACATGAAAAGAAAATGAACTAGAAGTTAAACTTTTCTTTTTCGTGGTCATCTTCTTCTTCTTCTTTTTGGGATTTGGAAAAATAAAAAGAAAATGAATTGTCAATTAAAAAAAAAAAAATCCTGCTTTTCAACCAATCTATAGAAGTTCTATATGTCAATAAAATCAAATCTATCTTTTTTTTAATTCATAAAAAATAATATGAATAAATAATTTCATTTCCTTTTGATAAATCTAATTATTTTAACACAAATTTCAAGGTTAAAATTTCATTGTCTATAAAAATATTTTTTATTATACAAAAAACTTTGAAATTACAAACTTCACATACAAATTGATATTTTGGGAATATCATATAACATTGTCACATGGTATTCTTAACTAATGAGAAGTCTCAATACACATTCTACCTAGGGGTGTAAATTCGGCACAGCCTAGACCATATAGGGATTGGGTTCGGGCTCGGGCTGGCTTGCCCACAGGCCTATCGAACCCCCGTCAAAAATTAGACAGAGTCGGCCCACCTAGTTTTCAAAAAAATCAAACTCAGGCCCAATCCCAGGGCTTTAGGCTGAAGAGTCGAGCTTGACATTTTCTTTTAAAAAAAATTTCACCAAAATAATTTGAAAATGATGTTGGGCGTTGGGCAGGCCATGGCCGCGGCTAGAAAAAGCATGGCCTAAGTTTAGCTCGGGGGGTTTGGGTTGGGCTGAGTCTCGGGTGAAGTTTAGGCCGGCGGATCATTTTTACACTCACTGACTCTACCTAAAAAATTAGAATGTCCTAACCATGTATCGTGGCCAATCCCGGCCCAAAAAGAAAAAAAAAATTTAAAATTATATATACATATTTTTCAATGAATAACCAAAGAAAAAAATTAATTTTTTAGCAAACAACTAATTTTCGTATCTTTTTGTAATCCGACCAAAAAAAATGAAATTCTTTCATTTCATTTATTTCAAGAAAGCCACTGTGTTTGGTTGTGGTTTTTTGAATATGGTTTTTTGAAAATTTTATACAACTTGTTTGGTTATTCTAAAAAATAAGTTATGTTTTCAAAAAAATAAATGAGATAGGTAGGCTTTAGTAGAATAGGTATATATAGGTAGGCTTTGAAAATGAGATAGGTAGGCTTTGAAAATAAGATAGTAAGGCTTTAGTAGAATAGGTACATATAGGTACATATAGGTACATATATGTATGTATATATATATTTAAAAAATCTGAGAGAATGTTTTGATGTGATTTTTTTTGTGTTTTTTTAATTGTTTCAATCATTAATTTGGAGGAAAATTTGAAATTGTAATGATATATTTTTTGGAAAACCAAACAACCATTTTTTTTCAAAAAACAGTTTTCAAATCAATTTTTCAAAAAAAATTTCAAAAAACCACAACCAAGCATTTCTTTTTTCATTTTTTTCTTTTGGCACAAAAAAGAACATCACTATGTTTTAAAATTACAAAAATGTTACCTATTAATTTTGGGTGAAATACTAATAAATTTCAAAATGTGATCTTGTGAATTATTTAATCCTCTCTTTTTTCTTATGAACCCAAAAGTCCCATTAAAGTAAAAATTACACAAAATTGTAGTCACTTATATGTTTGAGTTTAATTTTTTAGGAATAAAAGTGGGTTTTTCCATATGTGAAATTATATATTTGGGCACTTTGCATTATAGAGGTTTTGGATTTACACTCCTTGAACAAATCCTACATTACGGATAAGAACGTAATATTCCAATGTAACATTCTAATAACGTAACATTCCAATGTAACACACTAAAAAATTCCTTTGTATATTTTTTTTTCTTTTTCCAAATGTAACAATCCAAAACAACTCCATAGTGTACTTTTTTCCAAACGTAACACTTTAATGTAATACACAAAAAAATTTCTTAGTGTACTTTTCCCAAACGTCACACTCAAATTAATGTAATTCCAAACGTAACACTCTAATCAATGTAATTCCAAACATAACACTCAAATGTAATGCACACAAAAAATACGAAAAAAATTCTTAGTACACTTTTCTCAAACATAACACTCACAATTTGAAATTATATATTTGCCCAAAACTTATTAAGAAATTTGTGTACTCATTTTGGAATGGTTTGAAGAATCTCACATCCTTTTGGAATGATTTGAAAAATCCTACATCCTTTTTTTAGAGTGTTATATTGGAGTGTTATGTTTGGCAAAACGTACACTAAGGAGTTTTTTTTTGTATTATATTGGAGTGTTACGTTTAGAAAAGATACATTAAGAATTTTTTTTTGGAGTGTTACATTAGAGTGTTATGTGTAAGTGTTACATTGGAGTGTTGTAGTTTGAATTATACATTTGCCCAAATCTTACTAAGGAATTTTTTTACTCTTTTTGAAATGTTTAAATAATCTCATATTTCAAGTCATTTTTGTATTCATTTTGAAATGTTTGAAAATTTTCACATTTCAAGTCATTCCAAATAAAAAACTATTTTCATGTAAAAATTCATCCAAAATTTGATTTTTATAAGTTGTGTATCATACCTTTCCAGTAAAATTAAAAAAATAAAATGTCGAATTTGGCTAAGGCATCACAATGCCGAATTGCAGGTATACCAAGATTAATCCTAAGGCGTCGGTTCAACTCTATAATCCCCATTATGATTCGGAAAAAATTTGCATTAGGTTGGGAAGAAATTAAATCCTAGTGGCGAAGGGCGGCCCTTAAAAATGGGTGAAGGGAAAAACGGACTCCGCCTTCAACAATTGATAGGAGAGGAAAAATGATTGTACTTTCATCAGTCCTCTCCATATCAATAGTGCTGTTTGTCACGAGTGACAGATGGATGTCGTCGGGGATGGAATAATGGCGTCGGAAACCAGAAATTCGATCCGCAGAAAGGAGTTCTTTCAAGTGTTTTGCCATCCTAGCTAGCCTAAGAATTATGCAAAACTAAAAATAAACAAGGAAATGGGATTTGAAATGAAGGAGAAGAGAACTTACAAGAAGCAGAAGAGACAATGAGAGACAGGAGGAAGTTGCAGAGGTCGCGAAATGGAGGTATATCGAAAGGCAAACCATAAGCTTTGAGTATTCAAAAAACTTAAATTCAAAGGGACAACATAGTTTCAAATCACATTAAATGAAGAAAACATATGAAGAGGCGGGAAGATGTAATGATGCCTAAAAAGCGTGTGTTCTAACATGCGTTGGAATGGGGTTAACCGATGTTCTTTCCTTGTCTTTTCAAGTTCGAAACCAAACACGCCATTCGAAACCAAACATGCCGACTAACTGGCGTTAATAAGATGTTTGGGGAGCAATTGTAGGAGTCGGATATTGTTGGTATACGTGCAATACAGCTGAATGACGGTATGAGGACAGCCAAGGACGGAATTTGTATTCGGCTCCATCCTGGACGATCGCAAAACCGAATAGACTAATCAGCTGAAGAACCAGTTGAACTAAAGCTGAACAGATAAACGTACAATGGATTGAGGGTGGGCCCGACCCTAAGGCTCAAAAGAAAAATATAAATAGAGGAGCATCAGCCAAAGAAAGATATGTGAGAAAAATCTTAGAAACTTAAGTTACAAGCAAACTTGAGAGAGATACTGACTTGTCCGTCGGAGTGCTAATTCCGACACCCCCGACCGGAGTGTTAATCTCCTTTTTTCAGGTGTCAATTAGAGGATCAAAAACGTTCATCAAGATACAAGAGTATTTCCAAATTTACCTCTCCACAGATAATTACATATAATACGATAGAATTAAAATTATCAAAATACACAAATAATTTAACTATATTGGCATACATATATAAGTATTTAAGTAATAATTTTATAAAACGATAGCACTATTATTATCAAAATAAATAATTAAAAACATTCTTTCATAACGCATATTGTACCATCAAATATGTTTTGGAAAAAAAAAATAGTATGTGTATTGCATGGGTCAACTACTAGTTTTAAAACAAATTTCAAGGTTAAAATTTCTGTCTATAAAAAAATTTATTATTACAAATTTTTTTTTTTAAATTACAAACTTTTCACACAAATTGATATTTTCGAAATATCATATAATATTATCATATGGTATTCTTAGCTATAAGAAGTCCGACTACACACTCTACTTAGGGTTGTAAATTCAGGACGGCCCCGACTGCATAAGGTCGGGTTTGGGCCGGCCCGCCACTGGCCTATCGAGTCCTTGCCAAAAATCAGATCAAGCCGACCTGCCTAGTTTTCAAAAAATCAGACCCAGGCCCAAGCCCAGGCTTAGAGGGTAATCGGGCTTCAAACTAGAGGAACGAGCTTGACATTTTATTTTATTTTTATTTTTTTCACCAAAATAGTTTGAAAATGATGGTGGGCATCAGGTAAGCAGGGCCGCAGGCCAAAAAAAGCATGGCCTAGGCTTTAGCTTAGGGTGTTCAGGTTGGACCGAGCCTTGGGTGGGGTTCAAGCCAACGAGCCATTTTTCTACCCCTGACTCTACGTAACAAGTTAAAATGTCCTAACCATGTATCGTGGCCAATTCCGGCCCAAAAAGAAAAACGAAAATTTAAAATTATATATACATATTTTTCAATAAATAACCAAGGAAAAAAATTAATTTTTAGCAAATAACTAATTTTCTAATCTTTTTGTAATCCAACCAAAAAAATGAAATTCTATCATTTCATTTTTTTCAAGAAAGCCTATCACTTTTCTTTTCTTTTTTCCATTTTTCTTTTGGCGCAAGAAAAGAACATCACTATGTTTTAAAATTGACATACATATATAAGTATTTAAGTAATAATTTTATAAAACGATAGCACTATTATTATCAAAATAAATAATTAAAATCATTCTTTCATAACGCATATTGTACCATCAAATATGTTTTGGAAAAAAAAAAAGTATGTGTATTGCATGGGTCAACTACTAGTTTTAAAACAAATTTCAAGGTTAAAATTTCTGTCTATAAAAAAATTTGTTATTACAAATTTTTTTTTTTAAATTACAAACTTTTCACTCAAATTGATATTTTCGAAATATCATATAATATTGTCATATGGTATTCTTAGCTATAAGAAGTCCCACTACACACTCTACTTAGGGTTGTAAATTCAGGACGGCCCCGACTGCATAAGGTCGGGTTTGGGCAGGCCCGCAACTGGCCTGTCGAGTCCTTGCCAAAAATCAGATCAAGCCGACCTGCCTAGTTTTCAAAAAATCAGACCTAGGCCCAAGCCCAGGCTTAGAGGGTAATCGGGCTTCAAACCAAAGGAACGAGCTTGACATTTTATTTTATTTTTATTTTTTTCACCAAAATAGCTTGAAAATGGTGGTGGGCATCAGGTAAGCCGGGCCGCAGGCCAAAAAAAGCATGGCCTAGGCTTTAGCTTAGGGTGTTCGGGTTGGACCGAGCCTTGGGTGGGGTTCAAGCCAACGGGCCATTTTTATACCCCTGACTCTACATAACAAGTTAGAATGTCCTAACCATGTATCGTGGCCAATTCCGGCCCCAAAAGAAAAACGAAAATTTAAAATTATGTACACATATTTTTCAATGAATAACCAAGGAAAAAAATTAATTTTTAGCAATTAACTAATTTTCTAATCTTTTTGTAATCCAACCAAAAAAATGAAATTCTATCATTTCATTTTTTTCAAGAAAGCCTATCACTTTTCTTTTCTTTTTTCCATTTTTCTTTTGGCGCAAGAAAAGAACATCACTATGTTTTAAAATTACAAAAATGTTACCTATATTTTAAAATTACAAAAATGTTACCTATATAATTTTATTTTATTTTTTTTATATTTAAAAGTTTTTCAAAAGAGTGATCCGCAGACCCAAAAAAATCAAGTCAGCATCTAATTACAAGTTTCTTGCCCCAAGTGCGGAGCAGATTAATGTTGAGAAGTTATTGAAATGGCTCGGTGGTCCCACACAACGTTGAATGAAATCAAAGAGGTTAGTTTGGTAGGCGAGACTTAAGTTTAGAGTTTGGTTTTAGGTTCAAAATCTTTTATGTATAAATAATTTTTTGAGATCAGTCTATTCGAAGTGTTATTTGGTTTTAATTGAACTCTTAATTAGTGGACGGTAGTATTAGTTCTTCAAATTAGTTGGTCCATTAGATTGGATATTGAGTTATAAAAAAAGAAAAAAAGAAAAAAATACAACAACGTCCAATATATATATATTTGTTTATTTTATTTTCATAGTCTAGTTTTCGGAATAAAAGTCTAACTAAATAGGATTAATTATACTACAAGAATATTTTGTGGACTTATTGGGTTAGAACTCCACCAAATAGAATTTATAAATAAATCCCACTTTTTCTTTAAAAAAATAAAAATAAAAAGTAATTTAATGAAAAAAGTAATAAATCAAAAACACTAATTTTTATGTAGTGTTACCTTTATTTTTATGTAGTGTTTTTATCAAACTAATTTTTATTATTCATAAAACTAATTCTAAAATTAAAATTAAACATATTCCTAAAGATATTGTTCCAAAGGAGTACCAATGTTACATCGTTCTAATTTATCACTCCTAAATAATCTCTAATGATGTAGCAATGAGGTTAGACCTCACGTGATGAAATGTTTGACAAATTTAAATTTGACACTTGTCAAACACATTATTTTAGAGGTGGTTTTTAAGGGTGATAAATTAGGTATTTCAAGCATTTCTCTTTCAGGAGGCTATTGAAAACTATTGGAATAATACTTGAGACGCCTAATTTATCACTCCTAAAAATAGTCATAATGATGTGTCTGACAAGTGTCAAATTTTGATTTGTCAAACTTTCAATCATGTGGGGTCTAACCTCAATATCACATCATTAGGGATCATTTAGGGGTAATAAATTAGGGAGATGTAGCATTGTTGAAACTATTATCACCAAAAACAATAAAGTCAATCTAATAACTGTAATTATGTTATTTTATTGTATTTGTTTCTCAAAAAATAGATGATTTAATTTTCAAATAATATTTATCGTTCATTTTTATTCAAATAAATGTCATAAACAAATGTGATTAGAGTTATTGGATTGATCAAATAACTCCGTTTGGCAAGGAGGTTTGGGACTATTTTAGCCACAAAAGACAAAATAGGCTATTTTAGCCACAACAAACAAAACATTACATTCAACCCATAATCACTACACTCTTTTCTCACAAAAAAAGTCAAAAAAGCCAAAAAGTCATTCCCAAACCAAGTTTTTAGCCTAGGTTAAAATAGCCAAAAAAAACAAAAAAGCCAAAAAGCCAACCCACTTCCCAAACGGAGGCAGATCTCTAAAAAAAATTTAATTTGATACACAATAATGTTAACTTTTAGTTTGTCACACATTAACTATATAGGACCAAATTCTCCTACTCTATTTTGAGAAGATGGTTAAAAGATGACTTTTTAGTTTTTTTGACTTTTTAGATTTTTTTTGACTTTTTTATGTGAGAGGTGATATGATCCAAAATGGATTAAAAACTGGCTTTTGACTTTTTTTTATTTTTATTTTTTATGTTCCCAAATGATGGTTGGTAACTCAAATTTGAGTTTGCCCGAAAACCTGAATTTGTGCTTGTCGGTCGACCGCCTGAATGACTGGTGCAACACTTGTTTACCGCAGTTATTACCTTTATTGACCGTGACTGTCACCCTACCAAATTACCAACCGAACAAATGCTAAAATTCAAACGATTCGGCAAACTTAAGCTCGTGCAACCCATCAGTGTTGTACTATATTGTGACTATTTGTTATAGCTTTTGAGGGTAATTATAGTTTATTTTGATTTTGAAGTCAGTGTCAGACTGTTTGATACAACTTCTACTTATAGCTTATTAAGCAGAAATAGCTTAATTAAACTAAAAATATTTAATTATTTGGAAGCTAAGGTAAGAGTACTTTTAACTTTTACTTTCTGATTATCAATTTTAAACTTAAAAAAAACTCCATCAAACAAAACCATTATTGTACATAAATTTACTAATTTAAAATTGCAAGTTTCTGACGTTTTTCATGAATGGCTTAGGTCACGCACATCAATCGTTATTTGTTTGATATTCTAGTAAGTCTTTTCTCATTTGGCGTGTAGAAAGGGTGGTAAACCAAGACACGGGCACGAACACCTTTTTTCATTTGTTTGATATTCTAGTAAGTCTTTTCTCATTTGGCGTGTAGAAAGGGTGGTAAACCAAGACACGGGCACGAACACCTTTTTTGATATTCTTGTAAGATCTTTTTATTTATTTATAATTTAAAAATCAATAATGTTAGGTGGCCCGAATTTTTTTGGTTCGAATTCGAACCATTTGAGCCAAATAAATTCGGATTACCAAACATTTTTCTTTAAAAATAAATTGTTTCGAGATATTTTTGTTTTCATGTTTTTATTTTCAAAAAATTAGATTCTATTTAAAAAAAAATTTGAAAATGAAAAAAAAAGAAAAAGGAATCATTTCCTTTCAAAATAAATTTTCAATTTTTTCTCTCTTCACCACGTTTAGTCACCACCTACTGCTAGTTGTCACCACCACCACAATCTTCTAATTACCGGTCATTGGTGGACTGACCTCTAACGATGCATTGACGTGATTCAATAACTTGTTGACACCACTGGGTTTGATGGTGGAGTGAAAATACGCTGACATTTTCATACAAGTGAGTAGGGCTTGATTTTTGAAAGACACTACTAGCCTCTCATTTATTTGGTAAAATTAACCATACTATATTTCGCTTGTGACTTTGCCTCATGTGCTAAAAATTTATGTACTCCTTGGTTTGGATTGAATTAAATTTAATCGGCAATTAATATTTTTCAAAACTAAAATTTATCGATGTTATAGGATTCGTTTGGGATGTTGGTTACCTTTTTGAATTTTTGACTATTTTAACTTGGGACTAAAAAGTTTTGTTTGGAATAGACTTTGACTTTTTTGACTTTTGTGAGAAAAAAAATGAAAGGATTATGATTTGAATTTGACATTTTATCTTACTAAACTAAAAAATTTATTATATCTTTTTGTAATTAAAATAACTAAAAAACTAAAAAATTTAGCATGTCAAAGGAAGGCATGTCTTCACATAGTGCTGTCTTTTTAATGTTAAAAACAAAAAACAAAGACCTGTTGACTGCAATTTTAGTGCCATATCGACAAGGATAGTGAATGACTTGTCAATTCCAAGAAAAACGTCCTCCACCCATGAACGCTCCGTAATTTATTAAAGTATGAAAGAATGACCCCGAGGGCCCCAATAATGTCACGTCTGCAGCATCTACAAATTTCTTGCCCCAAGTTCTCGGTAAATTTGTTTGTATAAAATTTAAAAAATAAATAAATAACAGACAATGTAATTCGAACCATAAAATTGTTTTTAAAAATAATTTGAAATTATGAATGGTTCTTTTAGGATAATTTACATTCACCTTTCATGATATTTGAAAAAAATATAGTTAACCTCATAAATTTAACATAGTTACACTAATTTTCTTTTTAGTTAAGGGTGGAATTCGCACGAGTTCGGATAGGTTATTTAAGTCCAGCCCAAGTTATGTTGAGAGTTGTCCAAGCTTGCCCAAGTCTGAATTATAAACCAAGGTTGTCTACTTAATCCCGACCAGAGTTAAATCTGAGTTGTACATATATATTTTTTTCCTCTCATTATTTTAGGAGAAAATTGGGGATAAATCTAATTTAAAGAGAGTATAAGACATTAGGTTCAATGGATATTTTTCATTAGTGAGAGATCTACCCTTTGTAAAATAGTTTGGTGAGAAGTTTTTTTGTTGGTTTTAGAGGACATTTTGTTTCTAATTTTACTCCTTAATTTATCTGTTGACTTTTTTTTAACTATCTATTCAAATTTATATCTATCTGTTCAAATTTTTTGACAGTCTATTCAAATTTTTTCCCTTTTTTGTTCAAATTTTTGCTATCTGTTGAAATTTCCCCTTACCAAGGTGATGATCTGTTCAATTTTTTAACTATCTGTTGAAATGTTTTATCTATTGAATTTTTATAACCTATTTTTTCTATTTGTTCAAACAAATCAAAGCACAAATCAAAGCAAAATGCACAGTTTGAACATTTTCTTATCTGTTGAATTTTTTTTATCTTTTTTTTTTTTTTTTTTTTTTTTTTTTTTTTTTCTATCTGTTGAACATGCACACAGATATAAGGACATGCTTTTGGACTGAATCAGACAGGTCAAAGCACAAACCTCTTTCTTATCTGTTCAACATACATACAGATCAAAGCAAATGCACGTTAACTAACTCAAACACAAAAAGAGTGATAGAGAGAAAGAGATTGAGAATTCAATACATTTTCGTATTTTTGTATATGTATTGAATTTTTAAAATATTTTTTCACAAATATTTTTACTTCTTAGGTGTATCTAAGTTATGTGCAACTAGAAAGTAAAATATATATATATATATATATTTAAAATATAAAAAAAATTTAAAAAAAAATGAAAAACAAAAAGTTAAATTTTCAGAAAATCAATAAAAACCAACACTTCATTAGGTTATGTTTTGGATATGAGAATTGTGAGCGAAAAAAACAAAAAAGAAAATTACATGAAAAGAAAATGAACTAGAAGTTCAACTCTTCTTCTTCTTCTTTGGATTTGAAAAAATAAAAAGAAAATGAATTGTCAATTAAAAGAAAATCCTACTTTTCAACCCAATCTATAGAAGTTGTATATGTCAATAAAATCAAAACTCACTTTTTTTTTTATTCATAAAAAATAATATGAATAAATAATTTCATTTCCTTTTGATAAATCTAATTATTTTAAAACAAATTTCGAGGTTAAAATTTCATTGTCTATAAAAAAAAATTATTATTATTATTACAAATTTTTTTTTTTGAAATTACAAACTTTTCATACAAATTGATATTTTGGGGATATCATATAATATTGTCACATGGTATTCTTAGCTATGAGAAGTCTCAACAAACATTCTACCTAGGGGTGTAAATTCAGCTCGGCCCCGATCGTATAGGCTCAGGCTGATATTTTTTGTTATACTAATTTTGTGGAAGATTACGCATTTTGAAATTAATATTATGAAAATTTAAGATAAAATTATACATTTTATAGTAGGTGCATATCGTATGTACCCGTAAAGGGTGCACATCATAACATAATAATGCTAAAAGTAAACACAAATCTCAAGTCTTGGGAATAGACAATTTTAGTAATTTTTTAGTTAAAATATGAGGTCAAAAAATTAACATGTTTGAGATTATTTTTTTGACTTTTTACGGAAAAAAAATGTAAAAAATAGAGAGAAAATAAAAAATTTGACTCTTTTTTTTGGTATAGTTTGTTGATTTTTTTGAATTTTGTAGTCCTCGTTTGGGATGAGCTAATTTTGCCTAATTTTTTTTTAAAAACTATTTTAGCTTGGTTAAAAAAGTTGTGTTTGGAATAAATTTTGATTTTATTTTTTATTTTTTTATAGTTGATTTGATAGTTATAAGAGAAAAAATGAAATGATTATAACTTTGATGTGATATTTTGTCTTATTGACTAAATTAATCTATTTTGTCTTTATTGATTAATTTAGCCAAAATAACTCATGCCAAATGAAACATAGTGAATTTTTTACTTTTAAACTAAAATTCAATATTTCCAAACAAGACATAAATTTTTATACTTGACTAGCAGGCCAGCCCATTAGCCCATGCTAGGTCAAACCCATTGAATAGAGTTTGAAGACAAGGCTTTCGGTTCTCGGATGACCAATTCAAATCAAACTATGTATTGGGAAGAGATTTTTACAAAATGCTTGATTTTAATGTAGAAAGAAATGATTTGTTCCACTACCATCGGGAAGATGGGCTTTCTAGCAGAGTGCAAAGGTATAATGACTTTTGTTTACCCCTCAATGGCTCATAAATCACCAGAAGTAACTTGTGGTCCATTTTGTAGAAAAAATGAAATAAAATCCTAAGAGAACACATATAAGTGCTTAGAGTAGATTTTTTTGTACCCAATTGTTCTCTTGATTCCATGGTTGCCAATGTTGTCCAAATAAAAAATTTGACAGATTTAACTTGCTATTAATCTTGCTTACCATGTAACCCACTTTGTAACTGCTCATGGGCCATGATAATGACATGTGTCATCATTATACTTAAGCATTACGCATGACTTACACATCAATATCATGGACGACTCAGTTCAAATTCTGAACTTCTGTTTGACAAAAGTTTTTAAAAAAAGTATCTAAAAACTTGTGATTAAAAAAGTAATTAAAAAAAAAAAAAGGTTCGATCTAACAAAACTAAACTATGCAAAAAAAATAAATAAAATGGCAAAGTGATATAAAGACGATGCTTTTATAGTTAAAAGTCAACCTAATAAGTTTTATCCTAAAGTAAAATATTCTAATTCAGTCATACAAAAATTATAATTAATCTTTCTCTTTGTATAATATTACTTAATGAACAAAGTAAATACAAGCTATAACGATCTCGATTTTACCCCGACCGTTATTGTGTTTCGGACTCAGGTTCCGTGATTGTATGTTGTTGTCTATGTCTTGTTTCCTCCTTTTAATTCTTTGAATTTGAGTTTTGGGACTTGTTGGGTGAGTTTAGAACATGTTGGTTGTCTATTGGTACAAATGGTTGTTGGCCAGATTTTGGCCTCTTCGCTTGAGCGAGGCTTCTTACGCTCGAGCGAGCCTTGTATAGTTTGCTTCTTCGCTTGAGCTAGATTTCCTGCGCTCGAGTGGGAAATGAGGGTCTTCAGGTTTTTCTCCCAGATGCAGCTTTTCTGGGAAGGTGAAAGTGCGTTGCTCGAGCGAGGCTTCTTGCGCTCGAGCGAGCCTTGTGAAATTGTTTCTTCGCTCGAGCGAGACTTCTTACGCTCGAGCATGCGTCTGCGTCTATGGTAGACCTGAAGCTTTGCATTGTGCACTCGAGCGACATTTCTTGCACTTGAGCGAGGTCACTTGTTGTGTCTGGTCGCTCGAGCAACAATTCCTTCGCTCGAGTGAGCCTCGTATATATCAGTTCGCAGTAGAGATATTTTATATCACTTTTTGATTTCTTCTTACCCCAAAACCCTAACCGACTGTCTCTCTCTCTAAAACACACTCTTTCTCTACAAATACTCCATGATCTTGGGTCTCTCTACCCTACTTCCTTTGTTAAAAAGATAGAGTTTTGCGTGGGCTTCCTTTTGATCCGAAGAAGTTTGAGTTTTAGACATCTTCAAGTTTCTCCTTCAGCCCCTTTGGGCTCTACATTTGAGGTAGGGATGTTCTACTCTTTAATATGAGTTTTAACCTAGATATTTGTCATTTTGTATAAATGGTGGGATTTAGGAAGATTTGGGTAAAGGTAAGGTTAGTGTTTTGATTTTTGAAAGAGGGGTTTTCCATATTTGGTACCATATGTGTATAAGAGGTCTTGAACATGATATTGCTTGGGTATAATTGGTAAAATTTGGTCTTGGGTGTAATATTTGTGAAAGAGGGAAGATTGCCCTAATTTGAATTAAATAATTATTTTATTTGAATAATGAAATTGGTGTGGGAAATGTGAAATTGGGAGGATGTGTAAATAAAGGGTGTAGTTGGATTTGATAAATCATTCACCTATGGGATTTGATAAATTATCTGTTGATAGATTTATTTATCTGTTTAGATATATCTGTTTGGGGCTATCGATGGAGGATAGCTATGATTGTTGTAGAAACTGTATGAGAATTAGGAGGATTGAAATTAATCAATTGAATTATGTCATTGAATATGACGGTTTGATTAAACCATTGAATATGTGTTTTGATTAGTCATTGTTTATGACAAAGTGTTTAAATACATTGTATATGTATCATTGTTTAGGAGGAGATAGGGGATGCACTCCATTGTTTGGAAGGAGATAGGGGATGCACTCCATTAATAATTAAGTTGGCCGGAATGTCTATGGTGAAAGTTCCGAAATCTTATATATTTATGGGTGCTGGTTCCCTCGGATGTGGTTCCGTAAAATAGCAAGAAATAGAAGTGTTGGATTGATGAAAGTATTGAATTGTGAACCATTGAGTTGTAGTCTCATATTGGTTGCTTTGATAATAATGAATTTGATTAATTGATTTACCCGAAATGGAAGAATGGAAATGAATTGAGATATTGATTATCTATATTGAATGACCTTGAAAAGAATATGGGTTGGTTAAGAGTATTGCACATTTATCTGATGCTTATATTTTGGTTAATTCTCATATATTGTTTAGCATATCTCTACTGGGCTTTGGCTCACCCTACTTGGGAAACCATTTTCAGGTACAGGTGACATGCCACCTCCAAGGACATAGCTTGGGAGGCTTAGGGGCTGAAGGCTCCACTTTTGTGATTTCGTTTTTGTGTTGAATGTTTATTCAAGCCGAGGGCTTTATATGTATAGAGCTAGGACTCCTCTTTGTTGTAACCAAGCGAAGTCTTGGAAAGATGTAAGCCCGTAGGGCACTTATTCTGTTGTTAACATTCAGAGTTACATGCTATAGTTTCAGGATGAACATTTACGAAAGTGTAATGCATGTAATATCTTTTGTAATATTAACTCTAATGAATGAAAATACAACATTTTATCATGTCTATAGATCTCGTGAATGATTGACTTATATAATATTTTGAGGGTGTTACAACTTGGTATCAGAGTGTACCGGGTTTGAATACTTTGGGTACATAGGAAGCAATTAGTACCTCAATGGATTTGTCTCGCTTGTTAGAGACTTAAGTATGATGTTATGTGCTTATATCATAACATGTTTATGTGATTATGTGGGTATGTGATTTAGTTTCTAGGATGTTGATCGGGTCTATGGGTTTCTGGGAGTCCCGTTGGAAAGGCACTTGATCATTGTCGTTTCTAACTGGAACTCTAGCAACGCCACGGGACGGTCATTATCCGAAAATGAAATTCATATGTGTTTACGTGATTATGTGCCTATGTGGAGTGAATTACTGTTGTCCATCGCATTAGGACATGAGTGAGATAGCTTCGACACATTTTGTAAATGTGCTAATCTCTTTGTTACCTTTATTAGGATGTCAAGACGAGGTCGTGGTGGTAGGCGTGGTAGGCCTAGAAGGCATGAGATGCCTATACCAGATGAGATTCTAGCGCAGGAGGAAACAGTGGGTCAGGCCAACGTGGCCGAGCCAGTAGGTCAACAGGCCATGGGTGCCTTAGCCCATGAAATGGCTGGAGCATTGAGGGAATCTATGGACATTCTCAGAGTTGAGAATCAAGTCCAGGCCAGAGTAACCGAGGCAGGGCCATCTTTTCTGAAGAGGGAGTTCTTCCGGTCGAATCCGGATGAGTTTTTGGGTGACCCTAAGGAGCCACTGAAGGCTGATGAGTGGTTGGAATAGATGATGAAGACGTTTGAGATGCTCGGCATCGAAGACGGAGGTTTGAGGGTGACCTTGGTGTCCTTCCAACTTAAGGGAGACACGGGTCAGTGGTGGAAGTATGCGCAGGGGACGCATTGGAGGGACTTGGAAGGCCTTTGTTGAAGCTTTCCAGGACAAGTTCTTACCTGCTATGGTGAGGGAGAAGTTAAGGGATCAATTCTCCAAGTTGGTGCAGCTGAATACACCAGTGGCCAAGTTTAAGGCCACCTTTACTAGCTTGTCTAGGTTTGCACCGGAGTTAGTGGTGACCGAGAAGCGCCGATGTTTGGAGTTTGAGAAGAGGTTGCGGACTAGACTCATGTTCTGAGTAGCCCGGTCCATGATTGGGGAGTATGGGCACCTTGTGGAGGCTGCAACCCATCTTGAGACTATTATGCATGCAAAGGAGGAGAGGATGAGGGGCTCCAGGAGGAGTCAGGATGGTTAGGGGGATAGTAAGAGGCAGAGGGGTTCTAACCCTCAGCAGTCTAAGGGAGCACATTCGAGATCTACCTTTCCAGTGCCGAGTTCGGGTTCTGGGAGAGGTGGTCAGGGAGACATCACTTGTTACAAGTGTGGTCAGTTGGGCCACAAGTCTCCAGCTTACCCATAGAGGGGAGGAGGGCAACAAGCAGCTTCATCTTCGGCCCGTTCTCAGGGCCAAAGTCAGGACAGAGGCCAGTCGCTCACTTGTTATCAGTGTAGGCAGGCAGGGCACTTGAAGAGGTTTTTTCCGCAGTTGGGTGGCACACCTGGTGCATCTGGTTAGAGGCAGACACAAAGTCACCAGCCAGCTCAGTCGGTACAGGCCTCGAGGGCCAATCAGGGAGCCCCTTCGGCTCGGTCAGTGTAGCAGTCTTATGCTCCAAGAGGTGAGCAGGTAGATCAGAGACCTACAGGGTGTGTGTATGCTGTTACAGCGCCAGATCTTGTACCAGCTCCGTCTATTGTGAGAGGTACCTTTTTGTTTTGCAACTCGGTTGCTAATATGTTAATTGATACAGGTGCATCCCATTCTTTTATATCTTCTACATTTGCATCAGTTTTGGGGTTGGAGTTGGCACAGTTAGAATCTCCTATTTGTGTTGTGTCACCTGTTGGGGGGTGAAATGGTTCTGAAATAGGGGTGTCGGGGTTGTGATATAGAGGTCGCCGATCGTCGGCTTCCCTTTTCTTTTGTGTTGATGTATGGTTTTGATATTATTTTGGGTATGGACTGGTAATCGTCATACCGGGCTGTTATAGATTGCTACCGTCAGAGGGTTACTGTATGTACCTTGAGCGGCGATTGTTTTCATTTCTTGGGAGATCGGGTTGGTAGAGTTTTACCACTGGTGTATGATCCGCACAGGCGAAATGAGCTTAGTTGTCTTCTTGCTAGCTTTTTCGAGTAGTGAGTGTGATGAGGTTCGAGTTGAGCTGCCAAGAGTGGTTTGTGAGTACTCGGATGTCTTTCTTGAGGATCTTGTTAGTTTGCCACCTCACCGAGAGATCGAGTTCTCTATTGATCTAGTGTCTGGCACGGCACCGATTTCTATGGCACCGTATCGTTTTGCACCAGTTGAGTTGAGTGAGTTGCAGGTTCAACTCCAAGAATTACTAGATAAGGGTTTTATTCGCCCTAGTACTTTGCCTTGGGGAGCACCGGCCCTCTTTTCTAAAAAAAAGGATGGGGCCTTGAGACTTTGTATTGACTATCAAAAATTGAACTGGGTTACGGTTAAGAACAAGTACCCTATGTCTCGTATAGATGATCTGTTTGATCAGTTGAAGGGATCCCGTTGTTTCTCTAAGATAGATTTGAGATCGGGCTACCATCAGTTGAGAATTAGGGAGGAGGATATTTCGAAGACGGCATTCCGTACGCGGTATGGTCATTATGAGTTTCTGGTGATGCCTTTTGGGCTAACCAATGCCCCAGCTGTGTTTATGGACTTGATGAACCAAATCTTCCGAGAGTTCTTAGATCGTTTTGTGGTCGTTTTCATAGACGACATCTTAATTTACTCACCCTCTGAGGAGGAGCACGAGGAACACTTGCGAGTGGTGCTTGAGTTGCTTAGAGCCCATAAGCTATATGTTAAGTTTGGGAAGTTGAATTTTGGTTAAAAGAGTTAAGTTTTTAGGCCATGTGGTTTTCGGGGAAGGGGTAACTGTAGATTCATCCAAAATTTAGGCAGTGCAAGATTGGGTACAACCTAAGAATGCCTTTGAGATCTGTAGTTTTCTGGGATTATTACCATCGGTTTGTGAAAGATTTCTCCAGACTAGCTTTGCCTTTGACTAGATTGACGCGGAAAGGGGTCAAATTTGTGTGGAGTGAGACTTGTGAAAATTCGTTCCAAGAACTTAAGGTTAGACTTACCACTGCTCCAGTCTTGATTATTCTGGAGAGGGGTTTGGGCTATTCAGTGTATTGTGATGCCTCACGAGAGGGTTTGGATTGTGTACTGATGCAAGAGGGGAAAGTAGTAGCCTATGGCTCACGGCAGTTGAAAACACACGAGAGGAACTAACCTACTCATGATTTAAAGTTAGTAGATGTGATTTTTGCCTTGAAGATTTGGAGGCACTATCTATATGGTGAGAGGTTTGAGGTGTTTTTTGATCATAAGAGTCTGAAGTATCTGTTTACACAGAAGGACTTAAATTTAAGGCAGAGAAGGTGGATGAAGTTAATAGAAGATTATGATTTCGACTTGCACTTTCATCCGGAAAAGGCCAATATTGTGGCCGATGCCCTAAGTAAGAAGTCCATTAGTAGTGTAGCTTGTATAGCCATCCGGGAATGGGAGATATTGGGTGCTCTTAGTGAGTTTGACTTGCATCTGAGCGAGTCTATTGAGTTTGCAGCCTTGCTCTCTGTAGTTGCACAACCTACTCTTTTGAACCGAGTGTTAGAAGCGCAAAAAGGTGACTTCGAAGTAGAATCCCTCCGGGAGAAGATCTCTAGTGGAAAGGTAAAGAAGGGTTTGACTATGTATCCTGACCTGAGAGTGAGGTACCATGACCGCTTGTTTATGCCGGAGTCTTGCCGAGAGGAAGTACTCCGAGAGTTTTACCATTCACGCCTTGCGGTGCATCCGGGAGGCATAGAGATGTGTCATGATCTGAGTCGCCAGTTTTGGTGGAGGGGTATGAAGAAGGATGTGGCTATGTTTGTATTGAAATGCCTTACTTGTCAACAAGTGATGGCTGAGCATCAGAGGCTAGCGGGTTTGTTGCAATCCTTGCCTATAGTCAAATGGAAGTGGGAGCATGTCACGATGGATTTTGTTGTGGGCCTTCCGGCGACTCAACGGGGTAGTGATTCCATTTGGGTGGTAGTTGATCGGTTGACCAAGTCAGCATATTTTATTCCTATGCGCGTAAGAGATTCGGTAGATTATCTTGATGACTTGTATATTCGGGACATAGTAAGGTTGCACAAGGTCCCAATGACGATTGTCTCAGATAGAGATCTGCGTTTCACTGCTCGGTTATGGCAGAGTTTGCAGAGTGCCTTGGGTACTAGATTGACTTTTAGCACGGCTTACCATTCTCAGACTGACGGGCAGTCCGAGCATACCATTCAGATCCTTGAGGATATACTTAGCGGCTGCGTCCTTGATTTTAAGGCGTCATAGGAGAGACACTTACCCTTAGTGGAGTTTGCTTACAATAACAGTTTCCAATCGATTATTGGCATGGCACCGTCTGAGGCCTTGTATGGCCGACCATGTAGATCTCCAGTGTGTTGGGCTGAGGTGGGTGATACACCTTTGTTAGGTCCAAAGTTGGTTCGGGAAACGACGGAGAAAGTGGCACTTATCCGTAGGAGGTTGGTTACAGCCCAGAGTTGCCAAAAGAGTTATGCCGACCGTGAGAGGAGACCTTTGCTATTTGAGGTGGGTGATCATGTCTTTTTGAAAATATCACCTAGACGGGGTTTGATGAGGTTTGGGAAGAATGGGAAGTTATCCCCTCGGTTTATTGGTCCTTTTGAGATCCTTGAACGGATTGGGGAGGTTGCTTACCGTTTAGCATTGCCTCCATTACTTTCCAGAGTGCATGACGTGTTTCATATTAGTATGCTTCGGAAGTATGAGCCGGATCCATCACATGTGTTGGATTGGACCGACTTAGAGGTAGACGGGGATGCCTCGTATGAGGAGAGACCAGTGAGGGTCTTGGATAGGCGAGATCAAGTTTTACGAGGTAAGACAATCCCCTTGGTCAAGGTATTGTGGAAACATCACAGGGTTGAGGAAGCAACTTGGGAGCGTGAATTGGAGGTTCGAGAGAAATATCCGAACTTATTTATTGATATTTGAATTTATGTCGGAATTTTGGCTTCGTTTATGAACTATTAAAAAAAAAAAAAAAAAAAAAAAAACATTGTATATGTTTTAGATGATGAAAGCATTGTGAAGGTTGAATGTGTTTCGGAAATGCAAGTTTAATGTGAACATTGTATATGTTTTAAATTAATGAGAACATTGTATATGTTGCTTAAGTTTTGGAGAAATTGTAAACTTGTCATAAACATTGAATATGTTTTGGAAAGCATGAGATGTATGTGTTGAAATTAGCTAAATTTTGGAAGATGCATGTTGGTAACATATGTTGAGCTATGTTTTGTGAAATTGATCTCTTGAGAAGGGATGGAATGACCGGTGGACGGATCATGATAACGAGAATTGAATTGTAATCATTTTGAAAATTGAAAAATCATGGTTTTGAAACTTCTACCAAAATTTTGGGGACAAAATTCTTTAGGGGGGGAGGTCATAACAATCCCGATTTTACCCCGACCGTTATTGTATTCCGGACTCAGGTTCTGTGATTGTATGTTGTTGTCTATGTCTTGTTTCCTCTTTTTAATTCTTTGAATTTGAGTTTTGGGACTTGTTGGGCGAGTTTGGAACAAGTTGGTTGTCTATTGCTACAAATGGTTGTTGTCCAGATTTTGGCCTCTTTGCTCGAGCGAGGCTTCTTGCGCTCGAGCAAGCCTTGTATAGTTTGCTTCTTCGCTCGAGCGAGATTTCTTGCGCTCGAGCTAGAAATGAGGGTCTTCAGGTTTTTCTACCAGACACAGCTTTTCTAGGAAGGTGAAAGTGCGTCACTCGAGAGAGCCTTATGAAATTATTTCTTCGCTTGAGTGAGACTTCTTGCGCTCGAGCATGCATCTGTGTCTGTGGCAGATCTGAAGCTTTGCATTGTGGGCTCGAGCGAGGTCACTTGATGTGTCTGGTCGCTCGAGCGAAAACTCCTTCACTCGAGCGAGTCTAGTATATATCAGTTCGCAGCAGAGATATTTTATTTCACTTTTTGATTTCTTCTCACCCCAAAACCCTAATCCGGCTGTCTCTCTCTCTAAAACACACACTCTCTCTACAAATACTCCATGATCTTGGGTCTCTCTACCCTACTCCCTTTGTTAAAAAGATAGAGTTTTGCGTGGGCTTCCTTTTGATCCGAAGAAGTTTGGGTTTTAGGCATCTTCAAGTTTCTCCTTCATCCCCTTTGGGCTATACATTTGAGGTAAGGATGTTCTACTATTTAATATGAGTTTTAACCTAGATATTTGTCATTTTGTCTAAATGGAGGGCTTTGGGAAGATTTGGGTGAAGTTAAGGTTAGGGTTTTGATATTTGAAAGAGGGGTTTTCCATATTTGGTACCATATGTGTATAAGAGGTCTTGAACATGACATTGCTTGGGTATAATTGGTGAAATTTGGTCTTGAGTGTAATATTTGTGAAAGAGGGAAGATTGCCCTAATTTGAATTAAATAATTATTTTGTTTGAATAATGAAATTGGTATGGGAAATGTGAAATTGGGAGGAGGTGTAAATAAATGGTGTAGTTGGATTTGATAAATCATTCACTTATGGGATTTGATAAATTATCTATTGATAGATTTATTTATCTGTTTAGATATATCTATTTTGGGCTATCGGTGGAGGATAGCTATGATTATTGTAGAAACTGTATGAGAATTAGGAGGATTGAAATTAATCAATTGAATTATGTCATTGAATATGACGGTTTGATTAAACCATTGAATATGTGTTTTGATTAGTCATTGTATATGACAAAGTGTTTAAATACATTGTATATGTATCATTGTTTGGGAGGAGATAGGGGATGTACTCCACTGTTTGGGAGGAGATAAGGGATGGACTCCATTGATAATTAAGTTGGCCGGAGTGTCCAGGGTGAAAGTCCCGAAATCTTATATATTTATGGGTGCCGGTTCCCTCGGACGTGGTTTCGTAAAATAGCAAGAAATAAAAGTGTTAGATTGATGAAAGTATTGAATTATGAACCATTGAGTTATAGTCTCATATTGGTTGCTTTGATAATAATGAATTTGATTAATTGATTTACCCGAAATGGAAGAATGGAAATGAATTGAGATATTGATTATCTATATTGAATGACCTTGAAAAGAATATGGGTTGGTTAAGAGTATTGCACATTTATCTGATACTTATATTTTGGTTAATTCTCATATATTGTTTAGCATATCTCTACTGGGCTTTGGCTCATCCTACTTGGAAAACCATTTCCAGGTATAGGTGACATGCCACCTCCAAGGACATAGCTTGGGATGATTTTGTTTTTGTGTTGAATGTTTATTCAAGCCGAGGGCTTTATATGTATAGAGCTAGGACTCCTCTTTGTTGTAACCAAGCGAAGTCTTGGAAAGATGTAAGCCCATAAGGCACTTATTTGTTGTTAACATTCAGAGTTACATGCTATAGTTTCAGGATGAACATTTACGAAAGTGTAATGCATGTAATATCTTTTGTAATATTAACTCTGATGAATGAAAGTACAACATTTCTATCATGTCTATAGATCTCGTGAACAATTGACTTATATAATATTTTGAGGGTGTTACACAAGCAAAACTTTTTTTTGTATAAGTATAATTCTTAATGAGAGGATCATGGGTAATTATTCAGTATTCCTGGAATATGGACACGTGGTACTCCATACGGTTTTGATTAGTAAAGAGGGGTAGGGGCCCATGGTTTATGTTGGAGATGGGGAACAACATGGGCCTAAGTAATTAGTGATTGGTTTGGAGTATCGCCATGTGGTGTTCCGAGATTATTGAATAATTTCTTGAGGATCATATAGAGCCACATCCTTCTATATAAAAATTCTGCTTATATAACATTACTATTTCTCTTTAGTTCTAGGAAAATGTAAAATAAATAGCAAAAGCCAAAACAACAAGTGTTCTTGCAAATTAACAAAACATGGTTGTGAATTTGAGAGTTGAGGAAGATCAAGAAAGCCTTGGTAAAGATAAAATTCAATCTCTTTCTTTAAAAGCAAAGTAAGTTCCTTAATTAACTTCATTGTTTCCTCACACTATATACAATCAAAGTCGAATCAGGAGCCTATACAATATAATTAAGCAAATTTATTGAAGTAACAAATAAAACCATAGAGTGTTGACTATAAATTGGATAGTTCATTCTCTTTACTAATTCACAAGATCATCCCATGTAGTTGAAATAATTCAAAAACTTTCTTATTTTGTCTAGTAAAGGAAATTATTCATTGAATTCAAACAATCTTGATGGTATATTTTTCTTCTTAGTTTGTAGTCTAAATATTTTGGAGCAAAGATATGGCCCCATCACACCTCTTTGGTGTTAGATAGTCATTAATCACTTGCAGATTTGTCCACTTTTTGCAGGATAGAGCAATACTGGAACATCAAAGAAGGGAAGAAGCAAGCTTCGGCTGCATTGGTTGAATGGCAACGATTAAAGGACATCTTTTTCTCTAATGTTAGTTTTTACATGCAATTTATAGTTTACATGTGTCCATTAATGTTAGGAATACAGAAACTAAACACACATATAGAAACAAAGAAACTAAATTCATAATGAAAAACTAATCATCTGTTCTATATTTAGTTTTTGTATTCCTAACAAAAACTCAATCTGTATTAACACCATAATTGGTTATTAGGTTTGGCGAGCATCGTTGGGAGAGCTCCTTGGCATGGCGATCCTTATCTTCATGATCGACACCATAGTCATCTCTAGTTATGAAACGAAAACCATCACACCAAACCTAATAATATCAATCCTTGTAGGACTTACTATCACAATATTAATTCTTGCCATCTTTCATATTTTTGGAGGCCACATCAACCCTATCATCTCCTTCTCTGCTTATATCCTTTTTGTTATACCCAGCGGTATGTGTGTGTAAATTAAATGTGTAAATAAAACAAACAAAAAAATAAAATAATTCATAAAATAATTATATAAATTAAATTCTGAATTAAATGCCTACAGAAATTAAAGTTGAGGCTTGTGTTGGACACAATCTAATTAAAGTAGATTTCTCCCTCGCTCCGGTGCTTCGAGTTTTAACGGCATCTTCTTCTCAGGATGCAACAACTACTACTTGATTTGCAGCACTACAAAAACAAGTCTTGCGAACCAACTATGCTATAACTCTTTCTCTTTCTTTTACTAGAATTAAATGCAGAATAGATGTAGGAGCAACAAGAGGACGAACAGAAAAAGAAAGGGAAGAGTTTTTGGAAAAAATTTCGGTGCTGTAGAATTACTAGATGGCAGACTATTTATAGGACGGATGGTGGCTATTCGAATAGGTGCTAACATATAGGCAACTGTTCGGACATATTCAAAATAGAAAAAAAAAAAAAAAAAAACTCTATTTGGACAGATACAAATCTATCTGGTACAATTTCAATAGGTATGAACTTGTTTTGAACCCTTTGACCCTGTTCGGGTAAGTATGATCCCGTTAGGGATCTCTTTGGGTGAAGGAAAAATCTAGACCAATTTATTTTTGAATTTTGAAATCAAAATTATAAATAAATAAATAAATTACAATTGTTTTTAGCTCAAAAAGATAAGTATTGGACTGGACAAGCCCAACCCAACCTCACACTACGCACTTGCGCCCAAGCCCAGGCCCATCCTAGCCCGCCCGCCTGGCAGCAGGGCGCGTGTGTGGTTTTTGTTTTGGGTCCAATGGGTCTAGCCTATTTTACCCATAACCTCACCCTTCCACAAACTTGGATGCCCCTTGGGGCCCATCCCAAGTATCCCAAGCTAGTGTATATAAACACATTCAAAACCTTAAGCCTTTCCAATGTGGGACAAGCACATTTCACAAATGTGTAAGAAACCCACCTAAAGCCATTTCCACGAACCCGCGTTGAATTCTCATTCATCCGAAAATGGTTTTAAGTAACTAAATACACGATGTTATTCACTACGTGACATTAAATAGGAACCCAATGAAAAATGTTAAAAATACGCTTAGGTCCCACCTTAATTAATGCTTAAAATTAGCAAAAAAATAAGGTTTTACAAAAGCCATTTTCCAACAACCCCCCACATAAATGGAATTCACAATAATGGACATGCAACAAGATGCAGACAAAGAAAGAGTACATTAAGAAGATACGCCACATTGAGATAGGTAGTTTTTGGCTTTGAACCTCCTCTAGTGAAAGCCTATCGGACTTACTGGCTAACCAGTGGACACGATGCCTTGAACTGTTTAGCTGTTTGTGTAAGCCAAGACAATAGATTACACATAGTGTATCCACAGACACAGTTTGGTTCTTACAGTTGTGTTCATTTTGGCCCTGAACAATGCCTGGTAGTTCATGAGTGCTCTAGAGAATTTAGCAGTCTCAATTCTCATAAAATCAGCCCAGTTCACACTCATATAGGTGACTTCTTATTAACAGTATCCTACTATACCCCACTTGGATGTCCAAGCTATAAAAATCATTAAAAGCAAAGTTTATTCTACTAACACTGCAGGTATCACTCTTCGTATCATAGAAATTGATAGAAGTAAACCTCCTTAGTGATACGTAAAGTCATCCATAATTCGATTATCTCTTTGAACCTAGATCTTGGGATCTCCAGTCAACTAGGTTAGGTTTCCATTATGGCGACTTTTAAGTAATAGGCTTTAATTTCATTTCCCTCAATAAATGGTACACTTACTCTCTAAGTAGTCCTTTAGTTAGGTCCACAATATTTTCCCTTGACTTTACATATTCTATGAAAATTATTCCATGTGAGAGAAAATGCCTAATGGTATTATGTCTTCGATGAATGTGTTGAGACTTACCGTTATTCATATGATTTTGTGCCCGTTCTATTGCTGCTTCACTATCACAGTGAATGCATATAGTTGGCACAGGTTTAGACTACATTGGAATGTCTTATGAGAAATTACAAAGCCATTCTGCTTCTTCTCCTGTTTTATCTAATGCGATAAACTCATATTCCAATGTCAACCTTTCTATGCACTCCTGCTTGGAAGATTTCCAAGAGACTGTAACACCTCCTAGGGTAAAGATGTATCCACTAGTGGATTTTGAGTCTTTAGTATCCGATATCCAATTTGCATCATTGTACCCCTCGAGTATTGCTGGATATTTGGTATAATGTAAGCCATAATTATCATAAACCAAACATGCCCCTATAGGTTTAGCATCATAATCGGCCAGTAATCCTTAGATTACCGAAGGCCTCTTAACAAAATGACATATAATAAGGGGCTGTGGAAGCAAAGATAGAAAATAAACATTGTCCATAGAGCTGTGGTAACGTACATGGGACGAAAATCTTTGAACAAACTTACATATATATATATGTGTGTGTGTGTATGTTTGTGTGTGTGTGTGTATGTTTGTGTGTGTGTGACGTTACAAAAACACAGTCTTACGTCACCCAAATACACAGATTAAACAACAAAGGAGCTTAGTCCAATGTACAGATAAACAAACAAAACAAATATTTGAAGCAAGATTACAACGCTAGACATCTCAAAATAGAACCTCTTCGGAAGGCATAGTGGCTGGCTGACCAAAAACTCTAGGCAACAACTTAGGCCTGGTCATGCGTCTGCTCACCTACATACATAATATAAATAGTGAGCCGAAGCCCAATGAATAATAATAGAGTAAATGATTTAAATGAATGATGATGTCCATATTAGATTCAGAAAACGCATTCATATTTATTTCAGAAACAGAAGCAGATTCATATTCATAATCTTGTTCGAATCATATACAGAACTTAAGGTTCATGCTTAAACATACGTAGTACGTCCATTAATGCTAACAGAATAGATACAGAACAAATGTAGAACAGATGGTGGTTATGAGTAACCAGTTCCATAAAGGAACCTCCGGATCCGGGTAACAAATAACAAATATGCTGAGCTCTATGATGGAGCCTCCAGTATGGGTAACAGAGTGCAGACATATTAAGTTCCATAATGGAACCTCTGATACTGGGTAATAGCTAACAAATATCACATGATGCTAAGGATGCCACGAATACATGTCAGAAATTGGACAATCATTCATTGTACAGAACATAACATTTCATAAAACAGATCTTATTTCATCATACAGAAAATAAATAAAGTTGAACATAGCTTTACTAAGTTATTACTCACAGATGGCTCCATTTGCAGAACAGACAAATCATATAACTTGAGGGGCGTGACCTACATACACATAGCAGAAGCATATAATGAAACACACACTCGGTTGGCACTTAACTTCTTTCGGTTCATTCTTAGTGTGTTTCTAAGTCTTAACCTCATATTGAGTCTTAACCATGGCCTAGGAATGTCTAGGATGCAATGTGGATGCCAAAATTCACTTTGGAACCCTAAACAAAACTTACTGAAAACAAGGGTCCCACTCGAGCGCAACTTCCTTCGCTTGGCGGTTTGCAAACTTTGAAAAAGTACTGGTTGTGTGATTTTCATGCTCGATGGACGCTCAATTGTCACTCAAGCGTGAGACTTAGGTCCTCGCTTGAGCACAACTATTCATGCTCGAGCGGTCTGCAAAAACATAAAACTTCTAGGAGCTTGCATTTCACGCTCGAGCGGACTTATGGTCGCTCGAGCAGAAGTGTAAGATTACAGAGTGGTCACTTAAGTGCAGGTTCCCCCGCTCGAGTGGAGAGTAGATGTGGCTCGCCTTTTTCGCGCCCTCTTTCGGAAGGTTTGAAAAGAAAGGCCACACAGTTCGGACTCCTGTGGTTCTGGATCTAATCTCACAAGTGCAATATGAAATTGATAATCACCAAAGAGTCTAAATCCAAGAAATCATTTTGGAAAATCGATTTTAAATCAAATAATGCCAAAATTGGACTGTTTTGCTAGATACAGAATCGCCACCTAAATATTTTTTATTTTGGAGAAATTTAGGAAATCCTGACTCGTGCCAAAGGCCATGTATCCGTCATCAGCAAAGTTGCCTCGGCTCCGGAACTTAGGTATGAGAGGGGAAGGTCATGAATTGAGCATCCCCGCTCGCCCGATCAAAGATCGGCCTCTATTAATCATGATATGATTTTTTTTATCAACACTAGGTATTCTTATTCCGGTTATTAAGCTAGCATAACTATGTGATGCACACAAGCAAGTATAGACTAGTTTGCTCAATTTAGAACAATTCAACTCATGTTTGTTTGCGAAAATGGTTTGAATTTGCCACTTCAAGTGGGCTTAAAGTTTGCGGATTTGCCACCAAACATAGTTGGCTTAAAACATCATTTGCCACTTAACAAAGTGGGCTTAAAACATACGTTCGCTAAATCATTCCAATTCAAACAACAAGCCTTCATCCACAAGCATTCATACAATTTAGCATTTAAGCACATAGCCTTATGGTAAGCATGCTAAACATGACATCATTCACACTTATGCAAGTATGCTAAAGCATAAAAACTCACTGAGTACTCCAAGCTAGGAAAATATGACTTAGAAAATAATACATGATTCCTAGCTATACAAGATGCCTAATGCAACACATGCGAATAATGCAGTTAATAGGCTCGGCTACTAATATGGCATATAAATCGATTTGATAACATGCGGTTTAAACACGTATTCAAATAAGATATTGAAATGGCAATGCAGTTTGAATGATACGCCGAGCCTCGGTATATGCAATACAAATGAATGGATGCAAGCATAAGGCATAAGGTATGCTAATTGAAATACGATGTCCCGAATCTAACCATCAAAAGCGATTAAATAAAAGGGAGAAAGACGTGGGGTTGGAAGACATATACACACGCATGCACACTTATTACAACATTACGCCCTCGCGAAGGAGGGTCCGAATGAATAAGCTAACTAACTAGCTACGCTAATTAAGCTAATTAGACTAATAATTACAACACTTTAACTAACTAGCAAACTAATTAATTAATTTACAACATAAATGCACACAAACTAGGCATGTAAGACATTAAACTATGCTACCACTGCTCCGCCTCGGGAAGTGGAAGATGCACATGCTCGGTTTTGGTCGAAAAAGACCTCTTTATTGCTCTTGAAAGTCTCTGTTTGCAGGGTTGAGAATTTTCAGAATCTTTCTGCTCCATCTTACCAAAATCAAGTGAGGTTCACATCAGTGACCTGCCAGCCATGGATGAATACTACTGGCCCTCTGCCGACCAAAAAGGTGTATTGCCGGCCATAGATGGTGGCCTGCCAGACACTGATGCATTGGATCACCATGCTGCAGCAGAGCACAAATAGAGCAAAAATGGGGTTTTTCCAAGGGTTGTCTGCACACTTTGCCTCTCATTTTCATGGGAAAATCAAAGGACAGACAAAATTTGGTTCATAAATCATTAATCAAGCAATTTCATTGCATGATGGCTTGTGAAACCAATTGTGCAAGTTTAATAAATGAAAAATGAGACCAAAATGACCATCACCCTATCATGCATGATCGAGGGCAATGGAGACATAGGAAAATGGCACATTTCATCACTTTTGAGTATGAAATGTCCCATTTTCCTTGTGCTCAAACTAACGTCCGATTTAAACACATGCAATGCAACACAAACAATGCTTATCTTGCCTCTTTTACTTGCCAATTTTGTTTACTCATTTTAATTACCAAGTCATTCCTTAATCCATTAAGTCCATTGGCGAGTGTCCTTTAATGGAAAGAGGGCTCAAATCACAAGTTGCTTTGGGCATGAAAGAGGCATTACACTGTTGGTAATGAACCCCCTAAGGGATTAAACCATTGGGTGTAGCACCTCCATTTCACACTTAGGCAAACAAGTGGTTTGAAACCACTTTCAAAGCAAAAATAAAATCAAGAAAAGAGGGAGGTTGCAGAGATACTTAAGTGCTGGAAATGAGTGATAAAAGCACTAAAACATGCAATCAACTCAAACTAATGGTGGTTAAAGTCTTAAAACATTAAGCTAGTGAAGGAACTTACATTACAACTATGCAAAACAAGACTAAAAAAGGACCAAACAGCCAAAACAGTTCAAAACAGAGTATAAAACATGTAGGACTTGAGCCACAAAAAGCTAAAACATTAAGCAAATACATGGGGCTAACTAGGCATACAAACAAGATACAAGGAGGGGAGGCTAACCCCTCCAATTTTGGACTTCAAAATGAGTTTTTTACCACTGAAAAACCTCTGAAATTCAGTGGTTAATAGGCCCAAAAAAGTTGGTTTGAAAGTGATGAACAAAGGCACAAAAAACTTGACAAACTAAGAATCAAGAAGGGTGAACCACCCCCTAACTAAAAAAGGGCTCAAACCACCACTTTTAAGCCACAAAAACAAAACTTTTTACAGTTTAAAACCAGCCTCAAAATAGTAAGAAAAGATGGTAAAACAAGTATATTGAAACAAAGTAAACAAGACAAGTGTTATACCTTTGAAGCAAAGCTCAAGTTTAGCCACCAAACCAAGCTAAAACCATCTTCAAGAGCTCAAAACAAGTCCCAAGGAACCTCAGCTCAAAAGTGAGAGGATTTGGTTTAGGATATGTATGCAAAAGTGTAGAGAAACTAGGCAAGTAAGCACAAAATTGCAAGAGAGAGAAATCTAGAGAGAGAGCGAGAGAGATTTTTTGTTCCAAAATTTCTAACCCTCAAAAACGGGTTAGGAACCCCCCTATATATTGAAAATATGAATTCCATACAAAGAGATCTAGCCCTCTACGTGTGGGCAGATGCAAGCCTCTGTGCAACCAGCTGGCACAAAATATTTGCAGAAAACACTGGTGGCCAGCCAGCCATCAGTGATGGCCGACAAGGCACATCAATGGCCGGTAGGCCAAAAGCTTTGGCCGGTAGTCTTCATAGATGGTCGGCAGGCCATCAAAGACTGCAGGGGAGAGGGGCCAAGACATGGTCCAAAAAGGAGACAAAAAGGATGCGGGGTTTGAAAAGCTCAAACCTGTGGCGTTCCGCTGAGGCGAGCAATCAGACTCGTCATCGGATGAACCTGCAAGAACATCCAAGTCTTGAAGGGCCATAAAAAATGGGGTGTCTACATAGAATTCTGGAATTTCCATATTGCTCTTCTCAGCTCAAAACTCAAATTCAAGGCTACAATTCACATCCTTTTAGGCTCAAAACTTGAGGAAACATATGTAAACTTGTAAAATATGAAGGATTAAAGATCATTTCATGAAATCAAGGCCCAAAACTATGTCAATTGTGCAAAATTCAACTTGGAATGTAAGAACATGATGTAAACATAACATGTATTGTTTCATTTGAGTTCATAACTTCCAAAACATGATCAAATGAGGTCCAATGGTGAGAAATGTCATGAATTCTTCAAACCATGCTAGGATTACAACATGCATGTGAGGAAAACTTTGAAAACAACTTCAAAATGCTATGAAACATGCATGCATGAATGGCATGATCTAGACTCTTTCATTCTAGTTCAATTTCAACTCAATCCTCTTGTATTCATGAACTTACTAACTCAAAAGCAAGACCAAAGGCTTGAATTCTTACCTTGGATGCCCACTAATGCTCTAGATGATCAATGGATGGAGATTCCAAGCCAAATTCTCAAGTTCTCTAGTAATCCTCTCAATTTGAGCTCAAAGCTCTTTTCTCTCTCTCTCTCACATTGGTTTGTGTGTGTGTGAGTTCAAGAATGTGTTGAAAATGAAGGAAATGATGAGTAAAGGCACAATAGGTGCTTTATATATGCTTGGGTTAAAGAATTCATTAATTAGGCTTAATTGAGCATCAATTATTTTAATTAAATCGTTCCAAATTGAATTCTAATTAAACCTACCATAATGTTCTAAAAATTCCAACTAACACATAATTCAAGTCAATTTCGTGATCGGATGCTGATAAGGCCTTCAATTCACAGAACAAAACATAAACATGAACGGATCTTTCTACGTTAAATAGATATAGAACAAATAAGGCAACATATGATGCAAAATTTCGCTTTAACTACTTATTAGGCATAATTAAGTATGTATTAACGTTAATCATGAGCCAGGATTGTTACAATAATTCTGGGTATATCTTAGATAACTAAGTACCATAATTATTGCTTTCCAATGATCAGACCTTGGATTACTTGTGTACCTACTCAATTTGCTTACAGCATAGGCTATATCTGGCCTAGTTCAATTCATTAAGTACATCAAGCTTCCGATTATCCGAGAGTACTCTAATTGTGATATGTCTGCACCTGTATTTTTTGACAAATAAAAGCTAATGTCAACAGGTGTTTTAGCAGGACGGTCGTCATGCTTTCCAAATTTCCCCATAATCTTCTCAACATAATGAGACTGAGATAAAACATATCCTTTAGATGTTCTAGTAATTTTTATTCCTAGAATTACATCTGCTACTCCCAAATCTTTTATGTCAAACTTTTTGTTCAACATTTTTTTTGTGTGGATTTAATCATGTCATTATTGCTTCCAATAATGAGCATGTCATCCACATAAAGACAAATAATGACATAACCTTTGTCTGTGCTTTTAACATAGATGCATTTGTCACATTTGTTTATCATAAAAACATTCGAAAGCATAGCGTGATCAAATTTTTCATGCCATTGTTTCGGAGCTTGTTTTAATCCATAAAGGGATTTGACAAGTTTACAAACCTTTTTCTCTTGGCCAAGAACTTGAAACCCTTCTGGTTGTTCCATATAGATTTCTTCATGTAACTCGCCATTCAAAAAGGCTGTTTTAACATCCATTTGATATATCTCCAGATTATACAAAGCTGCAATCGCAATTAGAATGCGAATAGATGTTATTCTTGTCACTGGTGAATAGGTGTTAAAATAATCAAGGCCTTCCTTCTAACTGTATCCCTTAACAACAAGCCTAACCTTGTATTTATCAATTGAACCATCTACTTTCATTTTTCTCTTGAATATCTACTTATATCCAAGAGGTTTACACCCTGGTGGAAGATCCACCAGTTCCAAGGTATGATTTTGCAGTATTTATTCAATTTCACTATTCACAGCCTCTCTCCACAATGGAGCTTCAGGACTTGACATTGCTTCCTTGAAGTTTTGAGGCTCATTTTCTAACAAGTATGTCAAAAAATCTGGACCAAATGATTTAGAGATCCTAGCCCTCTTGCTATGTCTAGGTTCATCTGCTTCATTATCATTGTGGTCTTCACTGCTATCCATAGTAGTATCAAAAGTTCTTTTATTTGAACCTGCCTCTTTAGTTTTCTTGCAAGGAAAAATGTGTTCGAAAAACGATGCATTCCTTGACTCAATAATAGTGTTTACATGCATATCAGGATTTTCAGATCTATGAACTAAAAATCTATATGCACTACTATTATTTGCATAACCAATGAACACACAATCAATAGTTTTTGGTCCTATCTTAGTCGTTTTAGGACTAGGGACTGCCACCTTGGCCAAACACCTCCACACTTTGAGGTAATTGTAGGTAGGTCGTCGACCTTTCCATAATTCATAAGGTGTTTGATTGAGTTTTCTTGTGGGATACCCTATTAAGGATAAAGTTAGCAGACAAAATTGCCTCCCCAAAAGTTTTGAGGTAGCCCTGAACTAATCAACATGGTATTCATCATCTCTTTAAGAGTTCGATTCTTTCTCTCAGCAATTCTATTTGACTGAGGAGAATAGGGTGCAGTGGTTTGGTGAATAATACCATGTTCAAAACAAAATTCCTCAAATGGTGCATCATGCTCATCACCTCTGTCACTTCCTCACTGTCTTAATAGTTTTGCCAAGTTGATTTTCAACCTCAAGTTTAAAAGCTTCTAAGGCTTCATCTTTACTTCTCAATAAGTAAACATAGCAATATCGAGTGCAATCATCAATAAAAGTAATAAATTATTTTTTGCTTCCTTTAGTTTGAACAAATTTTAAATCACAAATATCTGTGTGAATTAAACTTAGAGGTACAGTACTTCTTTCTATTTTATTAAATGATGCCTTAGTGAGTTTTGGCTCAATGCAAATCTCACATTATTAAGATCAAACTCTAAGTTTGGTAAACATTCTAAAGCAACAAGTCTACGCAAAGAATTAAAATTAACATGTCCTAATCTACCATGCCATAAAAAAGAAGACTCAGCAATATAAACAAAAGATGCGTTCTTATTATTAATAGCCAAATTAGGTACAACAGTTATTAAATTGAGCTTAAAAAGCTCATCACTTATATAACTTCGCCCCACATACATTCCACACTTGGAGAGTACAACCTTGTTAGATTCAAAGACTAATTTAAACTCATTCTTGATCAACAATGACCCAGAAATCAAATTCTTGCAAATCTCTAGCACATGGAGTACATTTTTGAGTGTGAGTTCTTTTCCCGAGGCCATTTTCGTCACAATCTTTCATTGTCCTTGTACAGTTAATGTGGAGGAGTTTCCCATAAAAAGTTGTTCTCCACTTTCCACCACTTTGTAGGTTGTGAACATTTTCTTATTTGCACAGATATGGCTGGTTGCTCCAGTATCTACCCACCACTCCTTGGGATTGCCCACCAAATTTTCTTCAGAGACTACTGCAACAAGATTAATGTTTGCCACTCCATCGAAAAGATAAAAATCCTCGACTATGTTCGCTTGTGCGGGCTTTTTGCTTGAACTCCCTTCGTCCTTGCGAACGTGACAATCCTTAACGCGATGTCTATCTTTGCCGCACACAAAACACTTGTCTTTGAACCTCTTGTTGAATTAGTTGTTGATCCCTTCGTTGAGCTTACTTGTGGATCCTTGTTTGGGACCATTGCCGTCATGTTTCCGCTTTTTGTTGTTGAACTTTTACCCATGTTCATGTTCCACAACATTTGCTTTAGCCTACATGACATGGTTTCCTAACTTCTTGTCCGAACCACGGTTATCTTCCTAAATTCTGAGCTGCACTATCAGTTCCTCCAATTTCATCTCCTTGCACTTATGCTTTAGATAATTCTTGAATTCTTTCCAGGATTGTGGCAATTTTTCAATAATTGCCGCTACTTGGAAAGATTCACTAAGAACCATCCCTTCTGCATGTATGTCATGGAGAATTAATTGGAGATCTTGAACCTGGCTAATAACTATTTTGGAATCTATCATTTGAAAGTCCAGAAAATGACTGACAACAAATTTCTTTGTACCAGCATCCTCTATCTTATATTTATGAGCTAAATATTCTCATGGTTCTTTAGCAGTGCTTTTGACACTATACACATTGTACAGTGTATTGTCCAACCCATTGAGGATATAATTCCGACATAGAAAATCACCATGTTTCCATGCATTGACTACGGCAACCACTTGTCGGTCAGTCTCTCCTTCGTTCAGTGTTGGTGTTTTTTCATGAGTGAAGCGAGCCAAATTCAATATGGTAAGATAAAACATCATCTTTTGTTGCCATCTTTTAAAATCATTTCCATTGAATTTTTCTGGCTTCTCCCCATGATTTACCAGCGCCGGAGTCATCATTGGCACAACAGGTGTGGGGTCAGAGTAATAACAGTCTTAGTACTGTTTATTTCAATTATCATAATTCTGACGAAATAATAATACACCAATCATAAATTTATATAGAAAAGAATTTACACACAAAATATACAGAATAATATTTTTTAATAAAATTCCAATGACAAACAGTATATGACTACTATGTTATTAAAGAAATCATTAAACAGTATATTACTACTATTTAAGAAATTAAACGGTATATGATTACTATTTAATTTCCCAAAACAAAATATTCATCTATTTAACCTACAAATTAAAGAACATAAATCTACTTTAAGATTGTTATACCTAGCGGTGTGTGTGTGTGTAAATTAAATGTGTAAATAAAACAAACAACAAAATAAAATAATTCAAAAAATAATTATATAAATTAAATTCTGAATTAAATGCTTACAGAAATTAAAGTCCAGGGTTGTATTGGACACAATCTCCTTAAAGTAGATTTTGCCCTTGCTCCGGTGCTTCAAATTTTAACGGCGTCTACTTTCTAGGATGTAACAAGTACTACTTGATTTGCAGCGCTACAAAAACAAGCCTTGTGAACCAACTATGCTATAACTCTTTCTTTTTCTTTTACTAGAATTAAATGCATAATAGATGTAGGAGCAATGAGGATGAACAGAAGAAGAAAGGGAAGAGTTTTGGAAGAAATTTTGATGCTCTAGAATTGCTGGATGACAGACTATTTATAAGAGGGATGATGGCTATTCGAACAAGTGCCAAGAGATAGGAAACTGTTCAGACAGATTCAAAACAGAAAAAAACCTGTTTGGACAAATGCAGATCTGTCCGGTTCGATTTCAACAGGTATGAACCTGTTTGGAACCCTTTGAACCTATTTAGGTGAGTATGAACCCGTTAGGGATTTGTTTGGGTGAAGGAAAAATCTAGACCAATTTATTTTTGAATTTTGAAACCAAAATTAAAAATAAATAAATAAATTACAAATGTTTTTGGCACAAAAAGATAAGTATTGTGTTGGACAAGCCCAACCCAACCTTACACCCAAGCCCAGGCCGAGCCTAGCCTGCCCGACTGACCGAACGGACAGACTGTAGCGGTGCGCGCGTGTGGTTTTTGTTTCGAGTCTAGCCCACTTTACCCATAACCTTACCCTTCCACAAACTTGGGTACCCCTTTGGGCCCATCCCAAGTATCCCAAGCTAGTGTATATAAACCCATTCAAAACCTTAAGTCTTTTCAATGTGGGACAAGCACATTTCACGAATGTGTGGGAAACAGTAGTTTGACTTTTTCGCTCCCCCTTTCTAAAGGCGAATATAATCCCCATATATCAAACTCCTACAGTTTTGAATCTAATCTCACAAGTGTAATGTGAAATTGATAAATACCAAAGAGTCCAAATCCGACAAATCTTTTGGAAAATCGATTTTGAATCAAATTACCAAAAATGAACTGCTTTTCCAGATGCAGAGTCACCATCTAAATATTTTTTATTTTGGGAAAATTTTAGGAAACCCATGACTCATGCCGAAGGCCACGTGTCCGTCATTACCAAGATTGTCTCGGCTCGGGAACTTAGTTACAATAGGGCAAGGTCATGAATACATTTTAGCACCCCCGCTCACCCGATCAAAGATCGGCCTCTACTAATCATGATATGATTTTTATTTACATTAGATGCTCTTATTCTGATTTATTAGACTAGCATTACTATGTGATGTGCGCACACACAAGTATAGACTAATTTGTAAGAATTGGAACACTCGATTCATGTTTGTTTTTGAAAATTGTTTCAAATATGTATCAAGTGAAAAAGTGATCCCATATTACTCAAATTATTCCAATTCTTGCAATAAGCCTTCATCCACAGGCATTCAAGAAATTATAGCACTTAAACAATTAGTCTCATGGCAAGCATGCTAAACATGGCAATATCAACACTCATGCGATTATGCTAAAGCAAGTAAAGGCTCACCTAGTATTCCAAGCCAAAATAAACAAAAGAGTTATAAAAAATGCATGATCCTAACTTATGCAATATGGCTAACGCAACACATACGATATGCAATCTAAGTAGGCTTGGCTACTTAATGTGGCATATGAATCGATTTTGATAACATGCGGTCTAAGCACGTATTCAAAGAAGTATAAGCAACAACAATGCAGTTAGAATGATGAACCGAGCCTCGATGCATGCAATACAAATAGATGCAAACATGAAGAATGTTAAACAAAACATGATGTCCCTAAACTAACCATCATAAGCTAGTAAATAAAAGGGAGAAAGACGTGGGATTGGAAGACATACACGTTATTACATTGTGCTCTCACGAAGGAGAGTCCGAATGAACTACGCTAATTAACTAACTAATTAAAGCTAAGCTGATTATTACAACAAATGAATCAACTAATTATTCTAGTTAACTAACTAATTACAAAACGAAATTGAATAACTAATTAACTAACTAATTAGTTACAACACATATCAAAATTAATTAGCTACAACTAATTAATTACAACGGATAGCTAAGCTAAGTATTTAAACTTAAAACAAGCTCGGAATGCAAGGAATGATTATGCACATGCTCGGTTTCCACCCGGAAAGCCACTGTTTTGCTTCCGAAGAGCCTCTATTTCACAATAAAACACTAACACTGTTGCCCACTTACAGAATAACTTTGCTTTACCTTAGAAACATATTGTTGAATTTCGCATCAGTGGCCGGCCGGCCAGTGATGAGGGTTGCCGACCACCAGTGATAACCGGCCGGCCATCAAAGGTGGTTTGCTGGCCACCTGCCGGCCATGGAAAGTGGCCTGCCGGCCACTGCTACCAAGTTCTCCTTGCTACAACAGAGGACAAACAGAGCATATGTAACGCCCTCAAAATAATAACATTAAACCCAACAATATAGACATGCTTTGATATATAAAAGATCCACATCCTTCCATTTATCAGAGTTTCATTACAAAAAGTATTACATGTTAACAACAAAAGCAAATGCCCTAAGGGCTTACAGCTTTCCAAGTTAACACTTGGTTACAAAAAGTAGAGTGCTAACTCATTTACACATTAAGCCCTTGGCTTGCATTTACATGTAATACATCAAAAGGAAAGACAACCAAAAAGTCTGTCCGCCACTAGCCTCCCAAGCTAAGTCCTTGGAGGTGGCATGCTACCTGTACCTGAAAATGATGTTCCCATATAGGGTGAGCCATAGCCCAGTAGAAATATACTAAACCAGTTATGAACAATGACTAAAAGATTAACAGTTGATAGATGGTCAACACTTTTACATTCTTTCATAACATAATACAATTCCAAGACATTCAAGTCTATGTTTCCTTTCATCTCCATTTCCATTCCTTTATCTTGTCAATTCATAACCTTGGCTCAGAACCTGGCCAAACATCTCACATGAGACAAACACTCATGCTAACACTTTTCACCCCATCAAAGATAAACATATCAGTTATATCAATACTTCCAAAGACAAGCATATGCGCTCTGTCAATACATTTCTAGATAAGCATATGAGCTCTATCTACGGAGTCCATCCCCTATCTCCTCCCAACAACATCCGGCTTAGAGGTCCATCCCCTATCTTCCCCTAAACCGTGGAGTACATCCCCTATCTCCTCCAACACAATACAATGCATATAAACAACAATTATACACATCACATATCAATACATAAAGTTAATGTATTCTTTCCATCGTCATACTCAATGACACATTTCTATTTCAATTCCTCATTTCTCACAATTAATTATCCAAATTAATTAATCAATGTAATTAGGGCATTTTCCATAATTAACATTACAACCCTTAGGTTCCATTTTCATCAATGTTTCAACATTAATCCCATGTTTCTATACCAAACATGCCTCTAGGTTTATTATAGACAAAACCCCCAACTTTTGTAAAATTACACAATGGCCTAAAGTTTCCCAAATTTACACAACAACTTTCAACATATCAAAATGCTAAAATTTAAAGACAAAACTCATAAAGAGGAGTAGGATATCCCTACCTCAAAGATTTAGCTCAAAAGGAGATGATGGCCAACACCCAACTTGCTCCAAAACCAAACTTGTTCCGATTAAAACGAAGCCCAAGACACCCTCTATCTTTTTAACAAAGGCCTTAGGGTAGGAAATCACCCTAGGTAGATCAAATCTTAGAGAGAGTGTAAGTGTAGAGAGAGAGGCTCTCAAAACAAGGGTTTGAAGAAGATAGAATTTGGAAAAAGTGAAGTTTAACCCGGCTGCTGCCTGCTGATATAAACAGGCTCGCTCGAGCGAAGACTTGGTCGCTCGAGCGACCAGACACAAAAACTAACCTCGCTCGAGCGAAGATACGCTCGCTCGAGCCAACAGCTCAAATCCTCCGATTTGCAACACGACGCTCGTTCGAGCAAAGAACCGCTCGCTCGAGCAAAGAACGAACCAGATCGCTCGAGCGAAGAAAAGCTCGCTCGAGCCAAGAAATGCAACTTTCAGGTCTGGGTCAGACGCAATCGGTCGCTCGAGCGAAGCCATCCTGGCTCGAGCCACCAGACACAAAAACTACCCTCGCTCGAGCGACCAAACCCTCGCTCGAGCGACCAGCCAAAATTCTGGGCAGCAACACTTGGCTCCCAAGCACAACCAACCTGTAACAAACCTGCCCAACACATCCTATAACTCAAATACAAAGTAGGAAAGGATGTAAACAAGACAATACTCAACTACCAACATCAACGGATACATGTCCGGATCACTGTACAACAAGGGGTAAACTCGGGACCGCTATAGCATATACAGGATATTTCAAGGGTTTGTTTGCACAACTCACCCCTCATTTTCACGAAAAAATCAAAGGAGTAGCAAGTTTGGTTCACAAACCATCAATGGATGCAATTTTATTGCATGATGGCTTATGAAACCAAGTGTGCAAGTTCAATAAATGCAACAAAACAAGACTCATACTACCTCCCTTTCATGAAAGATCAAGGGAAGTGATGACCTTGGAGACTTGAATCATTTTATCACTAGCAAGTATGAAATGGCCCAAGTTTCCACATGTTCAATTAACATCCAATTGAACACAACCAAATTATTATCTTTCACCATTTTAATTGCAAGTTTTAATTACTCCATTTTAAATTACCAACCGTCCTTTAATCAATTGAGTCCAAAGAGTGAGTTTAAGTCCTCTAATGGAAAAAGGGCTCAAACCACAAGTTGTTTTAGGCATGAAAGAGACATCCTACCGTTGGTAATGAACCCCAAAGGGATTAAACCATTAAGCATGACATCTCAATCTCATGCTTTCAACAAACAAGTTGTTTAAACAACTTTCAAAGGAAAACAAAAAGCCAAGAAATGAGGGAGGTTGTAGAGATTGTCAGTGCTGAAAATGAGTGAGAAAAGCATAAATAAATGCAATCAACCCAAAGGAGAAGGTGTCTAAGACCTAGAACACCAAACTCATGGGGACTATTACACTACAAACATGCAAAACAAAGCTCAAATGCAACTATCACTCCAAAATAGTGCTAAAATAGGTCTAATACAGTCCTAAGATATGCTGGAATTGAGCTAAAAATAGCTAGATTAACACGCCAAAACATACCATAAACTAGGCTAGTAAGCAAGACATAAGGAGGGGAGGCTAACCCCTCCAAATTTAGACTTCAAAACATGATTTTGGTTATTGAAATAACTCTGAAAATCAGTATTTAAAAGCTCAGAAAAAGATAGTAAAAGGGTGGGAAACGCAAGGGCAAAGGCCTCCAAAACAAGATACAAAGAATGGTGGAACACCCCTCAACCTTTAATGGCCTTAGAACCCAAGTTTCAGCCCAAAAATACAAAAGTTTTATAGCCCAGAAATAGTTTAAAAACAGCAAGAAAAAGAGTAGAGAAAGCAAGTTAATAGGCAAAGTCTTATACCTTTTGAAGAGAAGAAGCAATTCAAGCAACAAAACCAAGCAAACAACACCTTCAAGAGCTCAAACCAAGCTCAAAAATACCTCAGCTCAAAGATGAGAAGATTTGGTTAAGGGTGTATAGGCAAAGATTAAGGGTTTGTAGGCAAAAGTGTAGAAATTTGTTAGCGAGAGAGAGAATTGTAGAGAGAGAGGAAAAATTTTGATCTCAAATGTTTTCAACCTTCAAACATGAGAGAGAGGTCTCTTATATATAGAAAACATGAATTCTCTACAAGGATATCCAACCCTACACGAGGGTGCAGATGCGTGCATCTGTGCAAATAGTTGGCACAACTGTCACAAAATTTCTACAAAACAAACTGGTGGCCGGCCGGCCATCACTGGTGGCCGACAACCAAAAAGTTATGGCCGGCAGCCCATAAGGGTGGCCGGTAGGCCACCAAGGGTTGCAGGCTTGAAGAACCAAGGCTTGGTCCAAGAATGAAGCAACAAGAGTGTAGGGTTTGAAGGGCTCAAAGCTGTGGCATTCCGCTGAGGACTTCGAGCACTTGGCGAGCATATAAACTCATCATCGGGTGTGCATGCAATGGTGTTCAAGTTGTAACGGCCGTCAAAAATTGGGTGTCTACAGAAACCCACCTAAAGTCATTTCCACGAATCCGAAAACGCGCGTTGAATTCTTATTCATGCAGAAATGGTTTTGAGCAACCAAATACACGATGTTATTCACTACGTGACATTAAATATGAACCCAATGAAAAACGTTAAAAATAATGCTTAGGTCCCACCTTAATTAATGCTTACAGTTAGCACACACACAAAAAAAAAAAAAAAAAAAGTTTTACAAAAGCTATTTTCCAACACTTTTTGCATGCCACGGTCTATATTGTGGCCCAATGCCTTGGAGGTACTCTAGGGGCACTAGCACTCAAAGCCGTGGTTAGTAGCACCATTGAGCAAACCTTCTCACTTGGGGGTTGTACCTTCTCAGTCATTGCACTTGGGCCAAATGGGTCCATTGTGACAGGCCTCGCAATAGGCTAAGCACTTTGGCTCGAGATCATATGCACTTTGTGTTCCTTTTTGCTTCAATACGGATTTCTTTCGACGATTGCCAAGCAAAGACATTGGACCATGTCGTTGTGTTTTTCTATCGTTGGATTAGTGATCGGTCTTTTGGTGTTTATCTCAACCACGGTCATGACCACAAAGGAATATGCCGAAGCAGTGATGAACCCAGCAAGGTGTTTTACGCCGGCTATGGTGAGAGGAGGCCAACTTTGGAATGGACACTAGGTCTTCTGGGTTGGGCCAACAATTGCATGCGTGGCATTCTATATATATACCAAGGCCATTCCACGTTAGCACTTCCATTCCATGCCAATGCTCACAAGCATGACTTGTTGAACATTTTAAAGGGTTTGTGTCAAGTCATCACTAGTAACAATGTAACAATTAAGTGGGAAGACTAAAATTATGAGTCGATGTAGAAAGTGAAATAGTTCTGTAAAAAAAATTAATGAGACTCATTCTAACAGGTAGAAAGTCACATAGGAGATAAAGGATTCTAATGAAATATTTCATTCCATGTAGATGTTATAAGTGATAGGAAAATGTTTGGTAGCTCGAATTGAGTTGCCCCGAATGACTCGAATCACTGTTCATCTGTCGACCGGCCGGACGACCACCCAGACGACCAGCTGAAACAGTTGTCTATCGTAGTTGTCACCTTGTCGATCACAACAGTCAGCTTTTTGACCAGCAAGATGAACACTACAACAAAACTGGATTTTTACGGTTTCACATCAACGACATACAGTAAATGCAAGCTGTGGTTTCTCACTTTTACAACTTGTTTTTTTTGCATGTCGTAAAACCACGACGTGTCTATTGCGTAGGTTGTGAATGCTAATAATGATGATTTTTTTACGGCTTGCAATGTTAGCCGTAAATAATAAAACTTTCTATAACGTGCATATGGCATGCCGTTAATACATCAACTATACACGACACGCGTACACTAGCTGTTAAAAATATTGAACATTTCACGGCGTACAAAAAGCCAGCCGTTAAAAATTTCACTTTTCACGACGCACAAAAAGTCGGCCATTTAAAATATTATACTTTCTACGACACGCAATTGCTGTCATGAAAGGTATGACTAAAAAAAAAATAGCACCAAAATAAAAATTTTGAGCGCCAAACACCAAAAAAATTTAAAAAAAAAATCAAAAGCCCTAACTCCCAACATCAATATATACCTAATGGTTCTAATCATAAAGGAAGAACAAAGAACACCATTAGTGGCATGGGTTAGTGAGAGAAGCTCTTCCATCTCTTGGGAATTCCTAAAATTCGAGCCATTCGGGTCAAACTCAAATTCGAGCTACGCAGCAAAGCTCTAAGTGATATATGTGAAAACTTTTAATGAATGTTTAATATGAATATAATGAAATATATCTTTCATGAATGTCAAAAAGTCTAGGTATCCAGAGAAAAACTCACAAATTTATTCAAAATTTTAAATTTGTAGTACCTTGTTGTGATATCATACGATAAATGAATCTTGAAATTTGATTGTAAATTCTGAAAATTTTATGATTTTTTTTCTTCTAAATTTGTTTAACACCATTCGTGTTGATGATCATTCTCAAACAGAGTTGTGGGGCCAACATTCTTGTTTGGATCCAGAATTCTATAGGGATAAGATTTTAGAAAAAATTTATATTTGTATTTTTAGTATTTTGAACTTAGTATTTTATTAGACATTTTAAAACCATTCTTCTACACAACTTGAGACATATGAAAATGTTGCGACTCCATTTTGTCTACTCATTAAGCTGATATCACCTAATAGGCACAAAATTCCCTATTATAAATTTGGAAAAAGGTTAAAATCCCATTTTTTCTTGACCACCACCACCCCTAACGTATTGGGATTGGCCAACTTTTTGCTTTTTATTTTTTTTTTTTCCTCCTATCACTCATTGACATATGTCTGTAGGGGTTGTGGGGGTCAAGAAAAAATGGGGTCTATATCATTTATGTTTAAATTTTCTTATTTCTCGTCTCAAATGCATCCCCAATTGTTAAATCATACTTAAAAATTCATATCTAAAATAATTTTATATAATCTATATATTATATAAGGAAAATGAGATTTTTAACTTACAAGGCTTGTGAGAGTTTCAAGTTCCTAATCTAAATTTCATAATTTTTTAATTTTCAAAAATTTAAAAAATCTTCTATCAACTAGCTCTTTTTGAAGCAAAAATAAATAAATAAATAAATAAAAATTAATATCTCTTGATTTATGACTTTCAAATGGAAAGTACATCAAATCTAAAAAAAATAAAAAGTATAATAATTCATTTTAAAATTCAAATTTGAGGGTCACTAAATATAGAAAGCAATCTATTAATTTAAATTTAAAATTGGCACAATATAAATTTAAAATTATAATGATCTATCTCATGATTTATCAGTTTTAAATATAAATTTAAAATTATCATAATTAGCTCATAATTTTTGTATTTAAGAGCAATAAGAGTGACATTGACATTATTTATAATAAGAGTTTTAAAATCTCATAAAAAAATCTATACACTATTATAATTGAAAAACGTTGTCATCCTATTAAAGCTTAAAGTTGCATTTTTTTTTTGGTTTAATTTTTGTTAATATGTGTCACAATATGATTGGTTTATAAATTAATTTTATATTCTTAAAATAAAATTTTAAATTTAGATTTTTCTTAAAATTATGTTATCTCAATAAGATCAATATATCATTCCTTAATTTATGCATCTTTTATTAAGTTATAAAATAAAATTTTAAATTTAAATTCTTTTTTTAAATTATGTTATTACAATTAGAATGAGATCAATATTCACATGTGTCATAATGATGTGTCATAATATTGTTGGTCTAAATATAATATGTTATTAAATACACGTATTCAAACTATTAATCAATATTAAAAGTTTATATTTTTGTTTTTTGTCATTTTTTGTTTTAAATTTTATATATATATATATATATAAATTATGTTCTTCTAAACTACAAGGACTTAAACAAACAAACAAAAAGCAAATTAATAAAAATATTTTTTTTTTTAACAAAATACAAAAACATTAAGAAGATGAATGACTTTTTTAATAATTACCAATCATAATGGATTCTATAAAAAAAAAATTATCTCAATTCTCAATTAAACAAATTAAAATAAACAAAGAATTTTTTTTTTAGCTTAAATAGTTAAGAAGTGACTTTTGCTAAAATTAAATAGAAATAAACATTTTTTTTTTCTATTAAAAGTGATAGTTGGTAAAACCTATTTTTTTTATATAATAAAAAAGAAAATGGGAGTTACATCACATATGATAATTTATTGTTGCAGCAATGCTACTGTCACGACCCGAACCCGCCCCTATGGGTTAAGGCCATAACCGGCCAGTAATCACGAGATTACCTACGGCCTCAAACCAAATCAGACAAAACTCATCAGAGTAAAGGGACCAAACGGAAGCAAATTAAAACTTTGTCCATAGAGTCGTGCTTATATGCACATCATAACATTCCATACATACATATGTTAATAACTCACAACAGAAAGTATAGTAACATAAAGTTCTATACAGACAGGATCATTCAAATCTAAGTCAGCCAAAACAAAACTATATACAGACATACACCAAAGTCCTCGCCAACATGACAAAATAACATAGAATGGCAAAAGGGCGAAGATGTGTCTCGTGCGTGAGACGCAAGGCTGACTCTTCAAAACCTTAGCTGTTCCATACAGACTTCACTGAGGCTGGGTCTGGACCTCTCTTGGCTCACCTACAAACACATGAATGAGCGTGAGCGAAAGCCCAGTGAATAATATCAAATAAAGAAAATACATTGGAACAATATACATCAGACGGCCTTAGGCCCAATTCATATTCCTATCTAACATATAAATAGATATAGATCATACTGGCCTCTGGCCCATTCATTCTATCATGTTAGACTGGCCTTTGGCCCATTCACGCTTTCATGTCAAACTGGCCTTCGGCCCATTCAAACTTTCATGTCAAACTGGCCTTCAGCCCATTCAAACTTTCAATCATGTCAGACTGGCCTTCGGCCCATTCATTCATTCGTATCAAGCTGGCCTTTGGCCCATTTATACTTTCGTATCAAACTGGCCTCCGGCCCATTTATACTTTCGTATCTGTCAAAACGGCCTCTGACCCACTCATTCATGTCAAAACGGCCTCTGGCCCATTCATTCATGTCAAAACGGCCTCTGGCCCATTCACTCATTCTTGTCAAAACGGCCTCTGGCCCATTTACTCATTCTTGTCAAAACGACCTCTGGCCCATTTACTTATTCTTGTCAAAACGGCCTCTGGCCCATACATTTGGCATAGCAAACATTGTCCACCAATCGAATCAACGAACTTACAAAACTTACATAGAAGCAAATAATTGGATAACAATATATTTCAGATATCTTTGTCGAGATATTACTCACCGTGATCGGTTGGTTGGTTTGCCCTGGAGCTCGACCCTACACATTCCATGAACACAAAAGGGTCACAACAATTCAATCCGTTCCTTAATTCACATATTCCTCTTTAGGCTTCATTCTTATCTCTTTAACTCATTTACAGTGCTCAATGCATGCCTAAGAGTGCTTACAAGTGAAAGAGGACGGAAAACGAAACACAGAACGCATAAACAAAATTTCAGAAAACAGGGTCCCCGCTCTAGCGGACCCAAGAGGTCTGCAAAAGTACTGGATGCATCAAATTTACGCTCGAGCGTGAGTTCTGGCGCTCGAGCGGAAGGCCTCACTACATGGCTCCCCGCTCGAGCGTGAACTTCCCCGTTCGAGCGGGAGTCATGTCTGCAAAATGTGCTGGGAGCCCGTATTTCACACTCGAGCGGCGGTTTCCCCGCTCGAGCGGGCAACAATTTTTCTGGGTTTTCCAGTTAAGTTCTTGAGCTTCAACTTGACATTCCAACCAACATTTCTTGCATATAATAGCTCAAACTTCAAATATACTTGTGCTATCATGGTACCAACATTAAATTACAACACAATGAAGCTCAATTTCTTGTGTTACTTACATGCATGTCCCAAATTAACCCAAACTCATCACCAACACATCACATTCAAACATGCAAAGCTTGCACTTCCATGATTTACACTTGCATGTGGGAGATACATATTATTCTCAACTCAATTGGTGAAGAGATGATCAAACACATGGATTTCAAACAAGATTCAACATGAATTACACACTTTATGCCCAAACATGGGAATTTATAGCAATTTCCTACATACATGCATCTATTGGCTTCAAATACAACAAAATCAACTTAATTTCCTCATAATCAATTTAATCCATGCTTTTGACCATTATTCAAACTTGAATTCACAAGATTACAAACTAGGATCCATAAATTACTCACCTAGAGGCTTAATTCTCCCAATCTATAGCAAAATCTTGAGTTTAATCTTCAAGAGGTTCAAGTCTTGAACCAAAATTACACAATTCTCCCCTTTCTCTTCTATAGCCGACCCTCTCCCCCTTTCTTAGAGTTCTTATCAGCCACATGAGACTTAAAGAAAGAATTTGAGTGAAAGTGGCCCACTATAAGCCCCTACTCAACACAATATTTTACTATAAAGTAATTGGGCACTTAATTCATTAATTTAATCAATTTAATCTGATCCGAATTAATTTTCAATCAAATTTCACCGTAGACTCTAAAAATTATGCCAATCACAATGGCGTAGTCAATTTCGGTTTCTGTGGCCGATAGGGCTTCAATTTAATTTCCAAAGTAGATAATCGAACAGATATTCCTACGGTGAACAGATAGAAATTCAAAACCACATATTTTCACCTAATGGCACACAAAATCATATCAAACACATAATCATATTCGTATTAAGGGCCAATTAGCATAATAGGGGACAGGGTTATCACAGCTACAAACCCACACTTCCGCCCACAATGATGTGACAAGGGAGTTGGGCCCTATGTCAATGAGTATATAGCAAATCAATAATTGACACATATGATACCAAATTATTGTAGATACAATTGTGGGTGTTTTTTTATAGGTCTCAATTTTTTTCTTATTGTTCATCTAGATTTTTTTATCACTTGCGAGAGATGGTGGATCCTGTTAATTTTTTTAAAAAATCTCAGTTGTCAATTAAGCAAACTAAAATAAAAATAAAAAATGAAATTTTTTTTGCTCAAATTGCTAAAAAGTGAGTTTTGTTAAAACAAATAGAAATAAATGTTATTTTTCTAATAAAAGTTATGGTTTGTGAAATATCTTTTTTTATTTAAAAAAAATGAGGGTTATAGGTGATAATTTATTGGTCATCTATAATTATTTTCAGATCAAATGAAAATACCATTCTAAATTTTCTTCTTACCTTTATTTATTTATTTATTTATTTATATGTAGATACTTTTCGATTGTAGAAATTTAATTTTATTATATTCAAATATTTTGTTTTAATTCTTAAATTAAAAATAAATTTTGAAAATTCATATTTAAATAATTTTTATGACATTATAAAATATATATTTTTTAATAACAACTTATTCGATGATCCCTTTCTAAAAGGTGTATTTGCTTTTGTTCATTAATATTAAATTTTTAATTAATCTTATTTATTATTACAAAAAATTAGCTAATAATTTTATATATTTATATATACAATTTTGTTTCGATTACTTAGGTTATTTGGTGTCTCTGTCCAAGTCCATTCAAATTTATTTGAATTTTTGAATTTTACATATGTTCTCACCGAATTAAAAATTATGTTCCACAATCTTTAAAAATTTACAGGCTTGACTAGAGTTGCTTGGCTTCAACTCACCCAAATTTACAACTTTAGTAAAAGGGGTTGAAACTTACATTATTGAAATTGTGACAAATTAAAAATTAATACATAAATGAGAAAATATCATTTCGGCCCCCAAACTTTCACGCATTTGTCAATTTGATCCCTAGATTTCGATTAATATCAATTTTACACCCGAACTTTCAAAATTTTGATCAATTTGGCTCCTGCCGTCACATTCCATTTACAATTAGACGGAATGTGCTAGCGTGGGGGACAAATTGATATTTAATGTATAATTTGGGGGGCAAATTGATTTTTAAGGTAGAGTTTAGGGAGTAAAATGAAATTTCAAATGAACTTTGGTGCCACGTCAGCACATTTCGTCCAATTGTAGACGAAATGTGATGGCAAGGGCCAAATTGATTAAAATTTCAAAAGTTTTGGTGTAAAATTGATATTAATCAAAATCTGGGGTCAAATTAAAAAATGGGTGAAAGTTTGGAGAATAAAATGATATTTCTTCCGCATAAATTGTGATAAAATTGTAAAGTTTAAATTGTAAATTTTAATATGTTTTTTTATTTTTAGAATTTACATACACAAATCTAACTATTTATATTATTTCATATAAATATATTTTATTAATTTTTTCATTCCTATGCATAGCACGAATTTCACTAGTAATAAAGTAATTGAAAGTGTATTGATAGAAAAATAAATAAATAAAGAATTTAAGAGCAGATAATCTTTTGATCTACTGAAACCATTTTTTTCAAAACTTCAAATGCATTCAATTCATACTTTAACAATCCCCAACTCTGAACTCTGGATTTATAATCATTCTCAAACAAAGTTGTGGGGCCCCAACCAAGCATCAATTCTTTTTTGAATCCAGATTTTATGCACTAATGTCAACTTCTATTTGATGAATGAATGGTATTCCTGATCATATCATATGACCAAATGTTTTTGAAACCACAATTCTAAGCACTTCTCTCCTGAATTCAGAATCAAAATGATAACTCTTAATCATTCAAAACAAGATTTTAGAGATTTTTATATTTATATTTTACATTTTTAATTTTAGTGAACGATTATTACGCCAAAATGATAGATTATTAACTATTCAATTGTTGATCAAACATCAACAACAATTTGCAAGGATATTATTTATGGGGAAGAAATCTCATCAAATCCTGTAGTGAATGATGAGAGATACTCAAATCTAAATTCCATTGATGTTAGCTTACAACTTAGAGTTGAGTATTTTTTTGATGTGCCATTAAAATCGTATTTATTTAATTGGAGTTTTATTCTCTTTCGAGTTTTCAGTCTATTTTTAAATCCAACTTTATATCCTGTGAGGCTATGTCGGGAAGGGTGGGTGAAGGGAGGATATTTTTTAATCACATTTTTGCAATCATTTTTTCTTCCCCATCTTTTTTATTATTTTTATTCTTGCCATTTATTTGTAATTTTCCCTTTATCAAACCCGTTACTTAAAAAAAAAAAAAAAAAAAAAAAAAGAAGATTAAACCCATTACATGGATTTCAAACAGCTAAACAATTGAACCTCAACCCAAAAAGACTTGCTTTTTAGCATTCACTAATTGTTGGACATTTAACACAGATTGAAGTACCTTAAACAGCATTTACTCATTCAAGCAACCAATGTACTAAAGGGCAGAGGTATACAACACAAATTGAGGTGAGAATGTCTGTAACGACCCTGACCCCTGATTAATGTTAATCTATGACTTCATGTGCCTAATAAGTCATTAAGATCAAATTTTGGATTAATTGCATGTGTATTACGTTATTTATGTTTTTATCTGTTCATTGTAAGAATATCTATTTGAAATTCCGTTTTATTTTGCGAATCAAAGGCCCTATCGGTATCCAATCATAGAATTGATTTAATTTATGTGGTATTTGGAATTTTTAGAATCTTATGGTAGGTTTAATTAAAATTCGATTTGGAACAATTAAATTACATTAAATTAATGCTCACTTATTTAACCTCAATTAATTACACTTTATCCAAGCCTATATTAGGCACCAATTGAGCCCCCACTCATCTCTTTTCTTTCATTTCAATACATTTTGAGCCTATTCAAGTAAGAAAACGTGGGAGATGGAGAGTAGGGAGAAATTGAGCTCAAACAAAGGATTTGCTAGGAATTATCGACATTTGAAGAGGATTTGAGAGTTTCAACTTCAATCTTTGTGAATTCAAGTCTCTAGGTATGGAATCAAACTCTTAGTTGTGTAATTGGGTTAGATCTTACAAGACTTCTAGTGAATTAAATGAATTCATGTGGGAATTGGGTTAGAAATGAAGAGTGTTAAACCATACCATGCATGCATGCATATTTTCTCACACTTTGAGTTGAATTTCCAAGAATTCCCTCATGCATGTCTTGAATTCACCTTAATTTTGAGAAATCATCAAGTTTCACGATATTTTGTAGCATTTGATCATGTTTTGAGAAGTTTGAGTTTAAGGGAATTCATGCATGTTATGTTCATGAAATATTCATAATGTTTAAGTTGAATTGTTGAACAATTGGCATGCTTTTGAGCCTTGATTTCATGAAATGATCTTCAAAGCATGATGTTTTGTGAGTTTCTAAATGTTTTCTAGAATTTTGGCCCAAGAGGATGAGTTTTGAGGTGTTAAATTCATGATTTGCAACTTGAAGAAAAATCTGGAAATTTCAGAATTTGCACCTACGCTCGAGCGTAGGAATTCACGCTTGAGCGACCACTCTGAGTGCGTGCACTTCTGCTTGAGCGACTTGAATCACGCTCGAGCATGAAATGTGAGCCCTCAGAAGTTTTTGTGTTTGCAGCATGCTCGAGTGACAGAAGTCACGCTCGAGCGAGGGTCTGAGTCTCACGCTCGAGCGAAGATCGAGCGTCCGTCAAGCATAAAAAGCGAGCAACCAGTACTTTTTCTAAATTTACAGACTGCTCGAGCGAGAGAAGTTACGCTCGAGCGAGCCCTCACATTTTTCATGTCCGCTCGAGCAAGGAAAGACAAGCTTGAGCGTGAACCTTGTTTTCAGCAAGTTTTGAAAATTGATTTCAAGTGCATTTTTGCATCCTCATTCCATCCTAGGCATTCCTAGGCCATGATTAAGACACCATAATGAGGATAAAGGGTAGAAACACCCTAAGAACAAATGAAATAAGTTATGTATAATCTGAATGCGTATTTCAAATGTGTATTTTGTTATGTGTTAGTGTAGGTCACGTGCCATAAACCGTTTGATTAGTCTGCTCTGTCTATCTGCCTGCACCCGAAGCCAACTGTAAGTAATAACTTAGTAAAGTTATATTCAACTTTATTTATTTTATGTATGATGAATTCAGATCTGTTTTCTGAAATGATATGTTCTGTACAATGAATGATTGTCCAATTTCTGACAATGTATTCGTGACATCCTTAGCATCATGTGATATCTGTTAGCTGTTACCCGGTATCGGAGGTTCCATTATGGAACTTAATATGTCTGCACTCTGTTACCCGTACCGGAAGCTCCTTCATAGGGCTCAGTATGTTTATTCTCTGTTACCTGGATCCGGAGGTTCCTTTATGAAACTGGTTATTCATAACCACCATGTGTTCTGCATTTGTTCTGTATCTCTTCTATTAGCATTAATGGATATACCGCGTATGATTAAGTATGAACTCTAATTTCTACATATGATTTGAAGAAGAATATGAACGTGAATATGAATATGAATCTGAATTATGGTTTCTGAATCTGGTATGGACTTCATTCATTAAATCATTTACTCTGTTATTATTCACTAGGCGTTCGCTCACTATTTATATTATGTATGTAGGTGATCAGGCACGTGACCAGGCTCAAAGTTGAGGACCTGGCATTTCAGTTTTGTCATCCAACCATTGTGCCTCCCAAGGAGGTTCCAGATTAAGTCGAGTTTAGTGGCTGTTTTTTTTTTTTTTTTTTTTTTTTTGTGAACGAACTAGACTTTGTTTCTTTGAATTACGAGCCAAATTTCTGATAATATGTTCCTGAAATGATGTGTAAATACTGTATCTTTTGAAGTCACTCGCAAAGTTATAAAAGTTTTGAAATTATCTGTCTCATGTATGTTTTCACGACTCAATGGACTATGTATGTTCAGCATTTTTGCTTCCGCAACCCCTGCTTATATATTATTCTGTTCAGAGACATTTGGTAATCCAAGGATTACTAGCCAGTTACAATGCTAAACCTATAGGGGCAGGTTTGGGTCGTGACAATGTCAGTATGTACAAAAAGAATTAAAATACACTATGAGAAAGAGAGCTGCTACAGACTCAAAATTTGCACACAAAAAATATCCAGAAAAAATAAGAAGTGGTCTAAATTCATTTTAAATATGGATTCACATAAAAGAGTTGAATTTGGACCACACATTGTATTTCTAAATAAATTTTGTATATGAGTTCTATATCGGTAGATTTATTGGTTCGAGATAAGTGCAAAAACTTATAAAGTTGAAAATCTAATATCACCAAACATTTGTTCCAATGAAATCATGTGGAGTGGATTTTGAAGGGGTGGACTTTGTTTTGATAGCACCATAAAAACTTGTTGCATGGTTGGGCGAGACTATGGACTAGCACGCAAACATGCAAATGCTAGCTTTGCAATCAAAACCACTTTCTATGCCACTTGATTCTTGGGAGTTGGGAGGCTGTTGTTCAGAATATTCTTCAAAAACATGCCCTGGATATTTGACTTCGACGACAACAATGATGACCACAACAGTGAAGGTAGGGAAGAGATGAGATCGCCTATTTTAAGTTTTTGTTCTTGGCAAACTCGTTTAACAAAACTCTTTTCTGTTGTAATTTTATTCGTTCTTTTATTTCAGTGAGGCTATGAGTATTTAGATGCGAATCCAACCTAAATTGTGCCTATGTAGAGGAGTTTGTAATTTTAATCCTATCATGTTTGTCACTTCACTGACTATGTCGGAGATCGAGCTGCTCGGTCAGCTCAGAGAGGTCCAGGGGGCAGCGCCCAGACGGGGTCGAGAGGCAGTGCCCCCGAAGCAAAAGGAAAAATTGCAATCGAAGTTGTTTGTCCGCTAGAGCAACCGATTGTGTGCTTGAGTGGAGATCGCAACCTTTCAGAAGTTTCATTCGCCTGCAAAAGTACTAGGAGTTGTTTTTTTTCCGCTCGAGGGGCCATTTCTGCGCTTGAGTGTAGACCCTGTTTAGTCACACATGTTTTAGTCAGTCTGCTAGAGCGGCCATTCCTACGCTCGAGCGGAGATTGCGGATCTGTTTGCTATAAAAACTGCAATTCAATCAAGTTTTAGGATACGGCTTCCAGATCTTCTTCTTGTGTATTATGGTTTTCTTCTGGAGCTTCTTTGCTTGTTTCCTTTGATATCTGTAAGAGTTTAATCATAAATTGAGTGGATTATATCAAAGGGTTTGTTTAGTTTGTTTATTCACAAAAAAGAGAATTGTTCTTTAGTGGATTCCATGGAACTTGAGCCTGAAACTTTGGTGGATTCCGGAGTGGCTTATCGTCGTGGCGTTGTTTATTCAACGTTGGACAAGACAATTCCGAGGTAAAAACGGTGATGGAAGAGGAACATTGGAGTCGGTTCGATTCGGGCGTGGATTCGCTAGATAATTGAGAGTACACTTGTGTAATTCCTTTGTGTCTTTTTAGGGTGTGTTTGATTGAGGGGATAAGGGTGGACTATTTACTATGCGAATTGTAATCCATTGGAAGCATCCAATCTGGCATTTGTGTTTTTTTTAGTCCGCTGGACATGGAGTCCGATCGGACTCCTTATCCCCCATATGAGGGATTACACTATCTTGGGGGGAGGGGGGGTACGAGACAATTTTCATGGGATTATTTACTGTTGGGATTAGGTGATGAAATAAGCATTTTGACCCTCTACTATTTAATTATGTATTATATTTAGTAAAATTCAATAAAAATTTAAATGTCTCAATTTAAAAATAAATTAATTTTATTTAACTTTTTATTGATGTTTTATTTATTTAAGTTTTTAAAATAATTTTTTATAGATATTTTATTGATATTTTATTTTAAAATTTTGTTTATATTTTATTTAATTTCATTATTTAAATTTTAATAGATTTTTTTATTTAATTTCATTATTTAATTATTATTATTTTTTAAAATAAATTTATTTAAAATTTGAATTAAAAAAATAACATATATTTTTTATTGACATTTTATTTATTTAATTTTTTAAAAATAAATTTATTTAATTGTGTAAAAAATAAAATAATTTTTTTATTTTATTTAATCTAGCTAAAAATAATTAAAATATTAAAGATATGTTTAATATTGCTATTACTTAGTAAACAATTAAAAAAGGGTAAAATAGTCTTTTGTTCATTTATCCTATCTAATCTGTCTAACCAAACATTGAATTCACTAAAAATAATCTTTTCTAGATATCTAATTGCATGAGAAAACAAATACGAGATACATATCTAATTCAACCAAATAGTTCGGGGATTCACAGTCCCCGGATTCAAATCCGATGGATTCTAATTCCCATGGTTTTTTTCTCACAATTGAATGTGCTCCAATTGTGATTTTTCCATGTTAAAATCGTTGTGTCCATTTGTCTTAATTATTTGATTGAGATTGTTATTTACTGATTAAAATTGATTGATAATCACAAATCAATATCGCTGAGAATTTGAGACTTTTCAGCCTAGATGCTTCCCCATAATCACTTCTAATGTCAGCACTCCGAAGCTATTCTCAGTCACTCGCATTGTGAAAGCAAGCTCTGCCAGCAAATGTAGACAAGTAGATGAAAGGAAGAGAGGGGAAAAAGGAAAAAAAGAAATAAACAAGAAACTGGTTATGCGCTACTTTCAAGTGTATTCTAATTTGAATTATCATGACAGATGCATGCAATTGGAGATGTACATTATGACTATGACATGTCAAATCAATTAATCAGCTGCTAATCAAATGCCTTCTTTCTTTCTTTTCTTTCTTCTTTTGACTTTGAAATTTTTTGTCCTCTGTTGTATTTCTACTTACGTACTAAAACTAGGTTAAATAAATGAAAAAATAAAAAATAAAAAAAATTGATTATTGAAAAATGGTGAGAGGGTATTTTTACATTCTGCTTGTAGATTATCACCATTCAACTTGGATAAAACTGCAACCATACTCTAAATCACATGATTCATAAGGAGATCTATTCAGTTGAATTACTGAGTCAGCTACCAAAAAAAATTGATCACTTTGGTTCACTAAAGTACATAAAAAATTGAAAGGAAAGGAAAACGAAAAGGGGTAAACAGTTCTCTAAAAGTCACATTAGGCAAAGACTACATTGCCCAGGCTAGGTTTATGAAGAAGCCAAGAATTCAACGATCCCTATAAAACTTGGAACTGAAATTGGAGCTAGATCAACTTACAGGTAGACCATACCAGGTTTCAACCTCAGCGAGTTGGACTAGCTTCAAAATGTGACGTTTATTACTCAATTGGATTGACAATTTTCACCCTTGCAAAATTCCATGACATGGAGAGAGAGAGAGAGAGAGAGAGAGAGAGAAGCATACAATCTCGCAATAGAAAAGTAAGTACCTGGAGCAGCGTATCCAAAAGTTCCCGCAGATGAAGTTCGATTTGAGGAGTCAGGGTTTATGAGTCTCGCTGTGCCAAAATCAGAAACGCGAAACATTATTGCTCGATATGTCCCGATGAATGATATATAGGAGGGGAACAATCATGGTGCATATAAGACAAAGCATTTACCACACCTTGAATGACATTCACCTCTTGGTCCATTCAAAATCCGTTGCTTAGTATCTTGCTCAAGCTTCCCCCTTCCAAGAACTCATAAACCAAAAATAGGTGTCATGGGTGTGAACAAAAACCATAAAGCTTCACAATATTACGATGTCGTATCTCCGTTAAAGCTTCAATCTCACTTGTAAAATTTTTCACAACCAACTCACCATCTCGTGAATTATGAAGTTTCTTTACAGCAATAACTTGACCACTTGGCAGCTCAACTTTATAAACGGTACTGTATCCTCCCATTCGAATGCAATGTTTTGTGCTGGAGTTCTCTGTCGCTTCAATGATGTTTTCATACACCAATTTTCCATCATAGCTCCATATTTCAAACAAATTTTCCTCCAGATGTATGTCTTGGCTCATTGACTTTTTTCCTGGCTCTTTTGTGAAGAATTCAAAAAATTGCCAACATGACAAATAAAAACAACGGAATACCCAACACAAGAACTATAACCAAAACCACAACTTCGTTCTGCTTTTTCCCCTTCACCCTACTGCTCATTTTGGGAGGGCAGGCCTTCAAACCAGTGATATTTCCGCACAAATCTTTATTATTTTTGAATGCCTCAAATGAAGCCTCTTTGAAAGGCTTTGGTGTTGGGAAGAGGTCCCTCCAAATGATTGTGAGATATATCAACAGATGTCAAACTTGGCATATCATTGAAAATATGCGGGATGGAACCTGAAAGCCCATTATTTGATAGATTGACTGTCTCTAAGTCGTGCAGTTCTCCAATCTGTTGTGGTATCTCACCTATTAGTGAATTTTGGCAAAGATCAATAGTTTGAAGAGAGTGCAACTTCCTTATTTTGATCAGAATATCTCCCCCAAGTTTATTCTTGCTCAAATTCAACTTTAGTAGCTTCACGCACTCCCCTAATTGTTTTGGGACCTAGCCACCGAGATTATTTGCTGCCAATTTAGTCGAACAATGAGTGCAATTTTCCCAGATTATGTGGGATCTCCCCAACTAGATGATTTGAAGAGAGGTCAAGTACATGTAGTCGAGTTGCATTTCCAAGTTCAGATGGTATCCTCCCCAAAATATTATCATTGGAGATCTTCAGGCTTGTCAGATTATTACAAAGTCCCCATTTTTGAGATAGCTCACCATATAAATGATTATAACTCAAGTTGAAAAATCTAGAAACCCTAGATGTTGATTTGTGATTATGTACCAAATTTAAGCAAAATAAAACAATCCCAATCAAACAATCAAAAGAAAGAGACACAAAGATTTTACGTGGAAAAACCACAATTGGACACCTTCCAATTGTGATCAAAAAACCACGGGCCAACTGCCACAAGAACAATCCACTAAGAAGATTTAAAGGAATTACACAGGTATCACTCTCAATTATCTAGCCATAACGCCTAATTGAACCAACCTCTATCTGCCTCTTCCAACCCCATCTTCAGCACGGAATTGTCTTTCTGATGAGCCACTCCAGAATCCACAACTGAAGCTTCAGGCTCGAATTCTTCAGAATCCACAACTGAAGAACAACACTCTTTTATGTAACAAACAAAAACCTTTGATGTAGTCTTTTCAGATCATGAGTTTAATACTCAATAAGACATCAAAGAAAATTAACAAAATATCCCCAGATATAAACTTTTAAGAACCAAAAAGAAGATCTGGAGGATTTCAATCAATTAAATCCATAGCATAGATTTGTGATTATGTACCAAATTTAAGCAAAATAAAACAATCCCAATCAAACAATCAAAAGAAAGAGACACAAAGATTTTACGTGGAAAAACCACAATTGGACACCTTCCAATTGTGATCAAAAAACCATGGGCCAACTGCCACAAGAACAATCCACTAAGAAGATTTAAAGGAATTACACAGGTATCACTCTCAATTATCTAGCCATAACGCCTAATTGAACCAACCTCTATCTGCCTCTTCCAACCCCATCTTCAGCACGGAATTGTCTTTCTGATGAGCCACTCCAGAATCCACAACTGAAGCTTCAGGCTCGAATTCTTCAGAATCCACAACTGAAGAACAACACTCTTTTATGTAACAAACAAAAACCTTTGATGTAGTCTTTTCAGATCATGAGTTTAATACTCAATAAGACATCAAAGAAAATTAACAAAATATCCCCAGATATAAACTTTTAAAAACCAAAAAGAAGATCTGGAGGATTTCAATCAATTAAATCCATAGCATAGATTTGGAAGAAACCCAACTATTTATAGAAAAACCAAAGCAATCCTAGTTGGAAAAGAAAACCAACTTCTTGCAGAAAACCAACTTCTTGCAGAGTTCCAACTTCTTGTAATCAACTTCTTGTAGAAAACCAACTTCTTTCAGAACTCCCAAGTAACCTTGTTTTTGAAGGAAACCAACTTCTTAAAGAACTCTTGTTACAACCTTGGTTTTGATCCATGGAATTTGACAACAAAAGGTCCTAACAATCTCCCCCTTTGTCAAATCCTGGATAAAACCAATCTAAAACAAATTTCCTAACAAAATCTCTCAAGCAGCACCACCAACTATGAACCAACACTCAAATCTATGCTCTTGAACAATTATCCTCTAATAAAACAACCACACACAAGCCAACCAAAATATGTGGAACTGGATTAAATAACAAAATATAAATCCATCCATAAACAAAATACTAACAATCCAACTGTACCAAAGAATGATATAAGCAAAAGTAAAAACACTTTACCATCAACCAAACTAATGTACCATCAATATACATCAAACACTGGTAATGATGAACCAAACTCCCCCTCATTAAAAACAACCACAAACACTGAAAACAATGAACAAGAAGAAAAACGACAAAAAACAATATGGTGAAGCAAGCAGGGAATTTCAGATTTTGTACCTTGAAACACACAAGATTATCCAAGAAGCACCATTACAAGAAAACACAATGTGCACAGTCTGTAGAAGATTCCTCATGAAAGAAAGTAATGCATTATGTGAAAAGCATAGATCCCATGATAAAAGTGTGTGTGTGACTCTTGGAGTTCGACAAACACTAGATTCAAATCCTAGTAGTGATATGAAAACTGGACCTCCGACAAGAGAATCTAAGCACAACAAAGGAAAGTCAAACCACTAGGAATCAAGGGGTATTTGGTGAGTAAAGGCGGAGGCTCCCCCTCAATCAATGAATCTTTTTCCTTTTTTTTCCACATTTTTTTTCTCTTTTCTTTCTTTTGCACATTTATTTTCTTTCTTTTCTTTCTTGTGCACATTTTTTTTTTTCTCTTTTCTTTTGCACACTCATCGGCGGCTGACACGCTCAAGAGTATGGAAACCGAACCAGAGAAGCATGGATATAATAATGATGGCCTGGTTGGTGACTCTGAGGTAGCCTTTTCCTCATGCCTGGACTACAAAGAATAGAGGGGAAAGCCGTGGAGATGCAAAAAGATGGAAGATGGTTAAGAGACTCAACATCACCCATGATATGCTAGTATAGGTCAATTCCTCTAGAAAAGCAAAAGATACAATGCCAGAAGTCCATAAAAAAAATAATCACTAAGGCGGAAGACTCCGATATTTGCTAATCCAAGAGTGTGGACAGAATGAGACATACTAATCAAAGAACACACACTCCAAAATGAGTAATGACCACAGAAAGCACACACATATTAACATGTAATGGATATTCTCATCAATTTCAACATGCACTAAGGACATCTCAAAAATTTCAAGCTTGCAAAAACCATACTAAGAAAATCTTTTTGAATTTTTTTTTATTATTTTTTTTTTCCTTAACCAAAGCAAGACAAAAAAAAACAAAAAAACAAACAGACACACAATTTTTTTTTTTTCATAAAAAAAACACACAGAAACCCAAAAACTAAAACAAATAAACACATTAACACAAGTCTAGTTTTCTTACCCAAATCTTTTTGGTCTTAACAAAATCAGGTCTAGCGGTCTTGGTAAATGTCATGGTGTTGTGAACACCCTCATGAATCTTGGTATTCCGCCTGGATATGTAAGTCAAATTTCTACCCTTTTGCGGTACTCTCCCATGCAACTTATAACAATAAGGGCGAATATGACCATGCATACCACAATGATGACAAATAAAAACAGGGTGTACCTTCTTTTCTTTTACCTTACCAACTCTAGGGAGTTTGAAAAGTCTTTCATCTTGTTGAATCTTTTGTCCTCCCTTTCCTTGAGTTCTTGTATCATGAGATGTGGAAGCACTCTGTTTTTGCTCTCTCTTATCTCCAAAGCCATTGCCACTCTTGTTTGAACAGATTTGTTGAGATCCAATGATATCCTCCAAAGTTTTTGATCCTTTGTTCCAAAGACCAATGGTGACCATGGCACACTTGAGCTCTTCCTCTTTCTTGATCATTAGTTCTTCCAAGGCAACTTGTGACATCTCGAGAGATTCAATCTTTTCTTCATATATGGCATGAGTTTCCTGTAGCTCATTCCTCTCTGTCTCACAAGTCAACAGTTTTGCACAAAGGAATTGTTGATCATCAGCTATCTTGATGGCATTGATCCTAGCCTCAGAAATCTCCTCCTTAAGTTTGACATTCTCACATTCACATGCTTTGAGTTTCTTTGTGAGTTTGTCATTTAATTTGAATAACTTAAGAGACTCCTTATACAATTTTTCATAAGCTTGCTCAAGCTCTTCATGATCACTCTCCAAGGATTCATCATCACGAATTGTATCCATTGTCACAAATCAAACAAGATCTCGTTCTAAAAGGATTTTTTTTTTTTATAAAAAAAAATAGAGTGTTCTAAAAAAATTTTTTAAAAAAAAAATAGAACGACCCGCTCTGATACCAATTGAAAAATCTAGAAACCCTAGATGTTGATTTGTGATTATGTACCAAATTTAAGCAAAATAAAACAATCCCAATCAAACAATCAAAAGAAAGAGACACAAAGATTTTACGTGGAAAAACCACAATTGGACACCTTCCAATTGTGATCAAAAAACCACGGGCCAACTGCCACAAGAACAATCCACTAAGAAGATTTAAAGGAATTACACAGGTATCACTCTCAATTATCTAGCCATAACGCCTAATTGAACCAACCTCTATGTGCCTCTTCCAACCCCATCTTCAGCACGGAATTGTCTTTCTGATGAGCCACTCCAGAATCCACAACTGAAGCTTCAGGCTCGAATTCTTCAGAATCCACAACTGAAGAACAACACTCTTTTATGTAACAAACAAAAACCTTTGATGTAGCCTTTTCAGATCATGAGTTTAATACTCAATAAGACATCAAAGAAAATTAACAAAATATCCCTAGATATAAACTTTTAAGAACCAAAAAGAAGATCTGGAGGATTTCAATCAATTAAATCCATAGCATAGATTTGGAAGAAACCCAACTATTTATAGAAAAACCAAAGCAATCCTAGTTGGAAAAGAAAACCAACTTCTTGCAGAAAACCAACTTCTTGCAGAGTTCCAACTTCTTGTAGAAAACCAACTTCTTTCAGAACTCCCAAGTAACCCTGTTTTTGAAGGAAACCAACTTCTTAAAGAACTCTTGTTACAACCTTGGTTTTGATCCATGGAATTTGACAACAAAAGGTCCTAACACAAGTCAATTTAATTTAAATTTGGGTATATACCGAATTCTTTTGATATATTTGCTAAGTTCATTTTTGTCAAGCCTAAGTCTGTACAATCTAGCACAAACTTTCAAGCTTTTTGGGATCAAGCCTGTGAGATTATTATCAGATGCAGAAAAATATTCAAGTAATCCATCAAGGCATACATTGTGTGGTAAATGACCTGTGAGCCTGTTAGAAGCTGACTGCAAGTTTTGTAAATGTGCAAGATTATTAAACGACAGATGAGTGGAGCCTGTGAGTTTGTTCACAGGCAAAATCAATTTATCAAGGGAGTTTAGCTTTCCCAATTCTGGAGGAATGGAACCAGATAGTTGATTATCATGTAAATTCAATTTTTTGAGCTCAGTTAAGTTTACAAAACTAGAAGGAATGCTTCCTGAAAGTCGATTTTCAAAAAGGTGTAAAAGAGTTAAGCTAGCCAAGTTCCCCATAGAAGCGGGGACTAAACCTGTGAGACTGTTTGTTGACAAATCAAGACCTTATCATTCCAACTTCTCAAGGGATGAATCCAGAAAGTTGGATTTTTGCAACAAATTTGATTTTCTTCACAACGTTGTCAATAATACTAAAAGTAAGCACAAATATCAATTTTTGAACTTGACCAACAGGCCGGTCTATTAGCCCACCCTAGGCCAACCCCATTGGACAGAGCTGGGATTTACAAATCTAAATCTTATTATTTGGTCTCCTCCACTCCAACCATCAACACCCTCGTCAATGGCAGAGCCAAAAAATTAAATCAAAAAGAGATGCTTATTAATTATAATTTTAAAAATCTTTACAAAAATATTTCACATAAACTTTTATAATTAACTTCAAGAAAGATCAAGATAATGTTGTTTGTAACTAGTATATTATAGACAATATAAAAAAAATTATGTATATAAGTCTTAAAATAAATTATATAATGATAAAATAATTTTTTTGGGTACAACTTGAGTGAAAATTTAATACAATCGTGATACCATATTATCATTGACATGTGATATCACCAACCAATAGTAAAGCAACCCTACATGTCAAATATAATTAACAATCCAGTAATAGTGAGATTAATTATGAGTGTCAATAATGATGTGTCAATGACATTTGTGAAATTACAAAGACAATAGTGGATGCTTTGATTGAAAATGAAGATATTACAAGATGCCAACTCATTTTGTATCGAATTTGTACGCAAACATTCTGTTTAATGTGCCAATGAAATTTGTGAAATTACAAAGATTATGGTATATGGGTTGATTGAAAATGAAGGTATCACAAGATGCCAACTAATTTTGTACTGAATGTCTATACACACATTCTATTTTATGTGTTAGTGGCATTTGTAATACTAGAAAGGCAGTAGTGGATGTTTTGATTGGAAATGAAAGTATCACAAGATGTCAACTCATTTTGTATAGAATTTCTATCAAAATATTATGTTTGTATATCATTACTCTTTTCTTAAAACATCATATAGGGATTATTTTTGAAAAATTAAAAGCACCTTGAAACAATTAAGGAGGGGCACTAGTATAATTTTACAAAAAATATATTAGAAATATTCTTAATATTCATGTGTACTAGTATAATTTTTAAAAAGTGAGGGGATCACGTGCCCCCTAGTCCTCCATTGCATCCGTCCCTAATCCTCGTTGATGTAAGCCCATCAGCCTGCCTTGCAGTGTCTATACTTGAAGATTTGTCCACTTTTTGCAGGACAGAGCAATACTAGAGCATTGAGGAACGGAAGAAGCAAGCTTCAGCTACATTCATTGAAAGGTTGCGATTAAAGGACATCTTTTCCTCTGACATTAGTTTTACATGAAATTTAGTTTACAATGTGTCCACTAATGTTAGGAACGTACAACTAAACACACATAGAAATAAAGAAACTAAATTTAAAATGAAAAACTAGTCATCCGTTCTATATTTAGATTATGTATTCCTAACAAAAAAACTCAATCCGTACTAGCATCATAATTGGTTATTAGGTCTGGCGAGCATCGTTGGAAGAGCTCTTTGGCACAATGATCCTTTCCTCCTAAATTCATAACCCAAACGATAACCCTTTGGGATATAAAATAAGATTTTAGGGATTTTTATATTTTTATTCTATTTCAATTTATGGTTTGAAGGGAAGAGAGGAATGGGAAAATGTCAGAGACAATGAAGGGTACTTTTTTCATATTTTTTTAATAACTATTTTGCATTTAGTTTACAATCCTCCATATCTAATGCAATCATTTTTTTCATTCCCCATCTTTTTGTTATTGAGTCACCTACTGATTCAATTGATCACTTTGATTCACTAAAAGTATATAAAAAAATGTACAATAAAGGAAAATGAAAAGGGGCAACCCTCATCAGTTCTCTAAAAACGAAAGTAGCCTTCTCTTGGAATAAGTTTTATTTTCAAACAGTATTTCAATGTCTTTTTAACTTTGAACACAGAAAATGGTAGAGAAATAGATAACAAAAAGAGTGAAAATCAAAATTTCAAAGCAGAAATGAGAGAACAATGGCATATAACTAATGAAGGGAAAATGAGAATGCTCAGGATGTCAAACAGTTGACATCAACGAGTTGTCCCAATGAAATCAAGTGGAATGGATTCAACAGAGGACGCCTCTGTTTTGATAGTGCCATAGAAATTTGTCGCATTGTTGGTCAGCACTGTAGTCTAGTGTGCAAACATGCCAATTCTAACTTTGCAACAAGGACCACTTCTTTTTCCACATGAGTCCTAGGAGGTGGGAGGCGTGAATCCAATATATCTTCCAACAATATACCATAAGTAGTGGGCAGTTATGAGGAAAGAGGAGATGAGATTGCCCGGATGCTTCCCATTAACACTTCCAGTGTCAAAACTCCAAAGCTATAAACATCCAACCTCATCCACTTCCATTGTGTAAGCAAGTTCTGTCAAAACAAAAAAAGAAAAGAAAAGAAAAGAAAGAAAAACAAATAGAATAAAGAAAATAAAGGGATAAAGGGTAAATGAAAAGACAGTTTGTTCATAGAAAATTAAGAAGAATAGAATAAATGGCTTTGCATACTGATTTAGAGAAAAACCATGCTATAAAAGCTTGGAGGGGGGGGGGGGGGGGGGATTTGAAGAAAAGTCCTGCTATACCTGTTACTGCATATCCAAAGGCTCCTGCAAACAAAGTCCAATTGGATTGCTTTAGAAGTCTAGATGTCATTTAAATGAATATTTAAATATTAAAAAACCTCCAACTGAGATTTTGTTTTAGGCCACAGTGCGGGTAGCTAGCCTTGTGGGTCGCACATGAGACTTAATCGATTAAGGAATTTTTCGTAGGGCATAGTCCACTACAAGATCACAATATGGGACATGTGAAATTATTTATATCATCCCGGAGAAAGCAGAGAAACGCATCATAAATAAAGTGAAATAGAAAAAGGAAGAAGAAAGACATACAATACAAGGAAGGTGCGGCAGTCAGAAAGTTGATTTGTTGATATCATCAAACAATTCTCCAACAGTAATCTTGTAGAATTGATTTTGAAGAGGTGGTTTTTCTTTTGATAGATCTGCAGAAACTTGTTTCATGGTGGGTCGCAATTTTGGACTAATACGCAAACACGACAATGCTAGCTTGACCATAAAAAGCACTTCTACCATCAATTGATTCCTGGGTAGTGGTAGGCGTTGGTCCAAAACATCCTTCAGTAATATACTATCGGCAATTGGTTTTGACCATGATGGTGATGAATATGATGGTAGAGAAGTGATGAGATTGCCTGGATGGTTTCCCATAATCATTTCCAATGTCAGCACTCCAAAACTATAAACATCACAATTCTCATTCACTTCCACCATGTAAGCAAGTTCTACAAAAAAATATATATATAGATAAATATAAATAAAATAAATTAATAATAGTAACAACAATGATAATGATAATAATAATAAATAAATTGTTGGCCATACTCTGTTTTGAAACTTGAGTAGATTGTATTATCATAAAATTGATAACACTAACATGCACATGAGGACAAGCTATTGATTTATGGGGTGAGTTCATAGATGAAGCTTCAGTTCAAGGAAATTTAAGGAACTGATGGATAAATGCCAAATTGCTAATGCTAAGATTCAAATATCAAATCATGATTAGCATGAATATAACTGAAAGGAACAAACTTCTCTCTAGTCCTTAATCGGATTGGAGAGGTCCAATTGGCTCATTGTAGGCCCACGTCAAGCCCACTTCGGTGATCCAAACTGCTCATCTAATAGGGCTCACCCAAAGAGATCATCCATGGAAAAATTAGCTTGATCAGACATCAGTAAACATATAATTAGAAATGGACACCCATTTAATTCATTCATGTGGAAAGCTTACAATCTTTCAACATGTCATTATAATTAGTAATTGAAATAAACTGTATATGAGTGAGTGAGCTGCAGATAAATCATGCCAACAAAAAATATATACCTGGGGCAGCATATCCAAAGGTCCCTGCAAATGAAGTTCAATAGTATGAATCGGGCTTTACAAATCTAGCTGTGCCAAAATCTGAAATGTGAGCTACATATTCTCCATCTAACAAAACATTCTTGCTAGATATGTCCCGATGGATAATCGGAGGCGAACATTCATGGTGCATATAAGACAAACCATTTGCCACACCTTTAATAACATTGACCCTCTTAATCCATTCAAAATCCACAGCTTCTTCCTCATTGCTTAGTATCTTTTTCAAGCTTCCCCTTTCCAAGTACTCATAAACCAAAAATGAATGTCATGGATGTGAACAAAAACCATAAAGCTTCACGATATTAAGATGTCGTATTTCTGTCAATGCACGGATCTCACTTTCAAAACTTTTCAAATGAGCCAACTCACCGGCCTGTGATACTTCAAATTTCTTCACAGCAAGAACTTGACCACTCGGTAAGTGAGCTTTATAAACAACACCAAATCCTCCCTCCCCAATGCAATGATCGGAGTTGAATTCATTTGTTGCATCAATGATGTTGTTGTACACCAATTTTCCATCATAGCTCCATATGGAAAACCAATTTTGATTGTTTGCTCCTCTAAGCTCCGTTTCTTTCGTCCTCACTCTAGAGTGGAAGACACAACTACAGACAACCGCACAAAAGATAAATAAAATGACAAAAAATGGAAGTAAAATCCAGACAATAGCTTTGTTGCCCTTTTTCCCAACTGTCTTGTTAAGTGAGCAAGCTTTCAAACCTGCGGTGTTGCCACACAAACCTTTATTCCCTCTTAGTGCTTCAAATTGAATTTCTTGGAAGGCTTTGATGTTAGGAAGAGGACCCTCCAACTGGTTGTAGGATATGTTGACCGATGTCAAACTTAACATTCCATCAAGAGTGGATTGGATGGAGCCGCGGAGTTCATTGTGGGAAATATTCAATATTTCCAAGCTTTTCAATGCTACGAGTTTTTGTGGAATCTCACCTGTCAGTAGGTTTCGGCTGAGATCAAGACTTTGAAGTAAATGTAAATTGCCTAATTCAAATGGAATACCTTCCCCAAGATTATTTTTGCTTAAATTCAAGTTCAATAGTTTCGTGCAATCTCCTAATTGTTTGGGAATTGGACCACTTAAATCATTTGCTGCCAAGTTAAGGTGTTCCAACTCAAATAGCTTGGAAATTTCCAATGAAATTTTTCCTGAAAGTTTGTTATCACTTAGACTGAGATGAAACAACGAAATCAAACTTGCCAATTTTATTGGGATCTCCCCAACTAGTTGATTGGAAGAGAGGTCAAGTACACACAAATGTGTTGCCTCTGCAAGCTTAGGAGGTATGCCTCCCGAAATGTTATTGTTGGAGATTCTAAAGCTAGTCAGACCACGAGACTCACCCCATTTTTCTGAAAGCTGGCCATAAAATTTATTATAACTCAGATCAATGTAATTCAAAGCAGGGTACGTACCAAAATCTTCGGATAAATTTCCGGTGAGTTCGTTTCTTTGAAGCCTAACTCTATATAGATTAGTGCAGTTTTTTGTCAAGCTTTTAGGAATTAGGCCTTGGATATGGTTGTCATTCGCTGCCAAAAATAAACCACCGGAGCATATATCTCGTGGTAAATGGCCAGTAAGCTCGTTTTGAGATACCGCAAATCCAACCAAAAACGTGAGATTATTCAATTCAGGAGGGATGGTACCAGTTAACTGATTTTGAAATAAGAACAACACCTGGAGCTTCCTCAAATTCCCAATATTGGAAGGAATATGTCCGGAGAGTTTGTTGGAATTGAGATATAAACGGGTACTTAAGCTACTCAAGTTCCCTATAGAGGCAGGGATTGAACCTGTGAGATAGTTGCTATGCAAAGAGAGGTCATTGAGACTGCTAAGCATTCCTATTTGTTGGGGGATTGAACCCGAGATTTGATTCGACATGTCAAAGAAGTTAAGATTTGACAATAGGCACATTTCAAATGGAATTGTTCCAGAGAGATGGTTGAGGGACAAGTCAAGGAAGATGAGTTTGGAAAGGTTACTGAAATGTGGGGGGACGGTTCCGGAGAGTGAATTGTTACCAAAGTCCATCCGGAGAAGACTGGGGAAGGATGAGAAGTTAAAATTGTGAAGCGTAACTCGTAAGCCACAACCTGTAAAGTTCATAGATGTGACTCTTCCAACATTGTTGCAACCAATGCCAACCCAATTATTGCAAGGGTTGTTGCCTCCAACCCATGATGATAGGAGAGATTGGCTTTGATTGTCAAGGCTAGCTTTCCACTTCAAAAGAGCCACTGCTTCAGTTCCTTCTTCTCCAAAGGAAGCATAAGCAGCAACATTAGAAGAAGAGACCAATGCAAGGACGATGATGACAAAGAAAAACATGACTTGTAACGGAATGAACTGGTTGGAAAGCCTCTTTGCTAACAATTTCATTGTTGTGTTTGTTATTACGAGGTATGAGAAGCAGTTGTTGGATGGAGGGGTGGAGAGTATTTATTTCTTTGAATGCATGGAGAGGTATTTATGGGTAGGTAACTTTAAGAGAAATATAAACTTTTCGTACAAAAATTTCATATATAACTATCCTTTTGTGTTTCACATCAAGCTAAAACACTTGCTCAAAATTACAAAAAATATAATCGTCACATCATTCTATATAAAGTTTTACATATAAAAATTAGAAAAATGCAATATATGATGGTCATTACTATTGTTATTATTACTATTATTATTTAAATGATGTGTACAACTGCTTGGGAATTCTCATGTAACTTGTTCAAAATTTGGAAGTCATTGGCGTGCATAGACCGGAAGGGAATAGAAATTATACAAATCTTAAACACATCGTAATCAAAAGAATATAAGTGAATTAGTTAGGAGTATCTGTCCCAATTCAAATCAAGCTAAGACGCCAAATTTGCTAATGCACATGAAAATTTCTATTCCCTGTTCTCATCTTCATGCCTTTTATTTCTTCCCCATAATAGTATAATATACGGGTTTAAAATGCCAAAACAACCACTCTCCATGTGAAATAATCCTCTGTACATCTTATACTTTTAATTAACAAAAAAAAATAATAATAATAATAATAACTAAAATTACAGATGGAGAAACAAACAGAGAGTAGATTTTCACAGACGGGTAAATGGTGTACACTGAAAATAAAAAATGTGTAATTTAAATCAAAATAAATAAACTGTAATGAGTTCAAGCCATTGAAACAAATTGAGAGAGAGAGAGAGAGAGAGAGAGAGAGAAGAGCAGAGGACTTATGGGAGACTATTTATAATAATTTTGAATTAATAATATAAAATTCGTATTTACAAATGTTATAGGAGCTCAGATTTTATTTAAGATTTTTTAAATCAGTAAATATTAGTTAATAAAATTGAGAATATTCTCAGGTTTTTTTAATTTTTAAAACTAAAAACATTTTGCATAGTAATATTTCAGATAATTGTTTCACTAACTGAGAAAAAAAACAGAGCACAAGATTAAACGTTTTTGCTTTTCTACTTATTGGTTTGATTCACCTATTTAACAAAATCTAAAATATTATCAGTTATTTTTAGTTTTAAAACTGAGAACATTATCAATTTTTTTCATTTTTTTGTTTTTTGTTTTTTTTTTTTCAATTTTACACATCAATGTTCCATCACCATGCTCCTTTATAAAAACAAAATTTTCAATTTTGCAAAAAAAAAAATCATTTTTTTTTGTTGCCCATCAATTTTTTTTTTTTAAAAAAATTTCAATTTGAAAATTGATATTTTAAAGTTTTGAAAATCAAAATAAATGTCAAATCATCATATTCTTTTATAGATAATCGTAAATGATGAACTGCTACTATTTGAAGAGCAATCCTGACTATTAAAAGTTTAATGGATTTGAAGATCCAAATAGTGAGGACTTGATGGAGTAGAAATTCATAAATTAAGACTTGTGTGTAAGTGCCCCTATTCATTTTTAATGTTAAATATTATGCATTAAAATTTAACTAATAATTTTTACACTCCTTAATTTTTTTTTTTAAAAAAGGTAAAATATAACTATATAAATATTGCATATTATAGAAATGTGGTATATGAATCATATATATATATTACTATTGCAATTAATTAACCATTAAATATTATGAATTAAAATATGACTGATAATTTTTACACTTTAAATTAAAAAATGAATAAATAAATAAAATATAAGTAGGATAAATTACACTGTACTTCAAAAATTATGATCTAAAAATATGCATTAACCTCCTTATAGTATGTAGTGAAATACAAAAATAACAGATTCCTGCTAACTGAACACTGCAGGTGTAACACGCACTAAACTAGCATGTGTAACAAATTCGAAAGGCAGTAGCACTTAAATAGACGTTTTTGCCCTCTTATTTTTCTTTTATTTTTATTTTTTGTTCTTCTATTCTTCTTGTTCCTCTATAATTGCACAGCAGCGACTGAACCACTCTCCCTTATCCTTCTTCTGAGCATTGCTTATCTCCACCTTCTCATATCTATTTGCTTCTCCCTCACTTCCTCCAACAACACAAGTCATTATGGGACCACCGCTACCTCACCATAGCACACACAGAACACATCCACTGAAATGGGTTATTCATTTGGAATAATTTATGATTCATATAAATTTTAACAGATTGTGGTCATTCTAATGCTTCCATCATCCCAATGGATATTTTCATAATTCAATTTATGCCCAGAGTCATGACTCTTTGTTTGTACCGAATATGATATCCCAATGGGAAATTACCATGTGTCTTGTTAGTGACTAAAAGTGGATAACTTAACATTTCAAACGGAGAAAAGTTAGGGATTATGAAAATTTTTTCATGAAAATGATCATGAAAAATTTATGATCCTTAGATTACCTTGATTAGTGTGTGGTGATTTATTCTAAATGTAATCCAAATGTCACAAAGCTTTCATGATTGTTTTCATGAAAGGTTTTTCATGATACCTAACATTGTTGATTTCAAATGGTGACAAATTTGGTGGTAGATTTACTGCAATCATGGTTTTGATGGAGATAAGATCAAATCCCTATAAAAGGGGACATGATCGTGTGCTCCTTTCTCTCTTTCCTTGTCTGGATGGAGCACGAAAGACACTTTAGCTTGTCCTTATTGTAATGCATATACTCGTTCTTGATATTTGGAAAAATTCTATTCCACACACCTAATTATCTCAGTGCACATCTTTTCTCAGTGCATACACTTAGTAATTTGATTATTAATTTTTGTTCTCATTCCACACAATAATTATTCCAATCATATTCTCAACTCATATTGTAAAACCCAAGTTGTGTGTAGGATTATTTTATTGGGTAGATTAGTAATTAAATTAATTTATATGGGTCATTTATTAATATCAAAGAATTAGTTATGAGATGGCATTATATTTCCTATTACTTAGATGGGTAATTTTGTAACTTTGAGAAATTAGGTTAATAAGCCCACCTATTGTGGCTTTAAGTCTTGGAAAACAAACAAAACAGAGGCTGTGAATTGCTCCATAGGCGGCTAGGGTTTGAGAAGGTAAAAGAAAAAGAGAAGAGAGGTTCAAGTGAGGCTACAATAGGGATTGAAGGCAGCACGTTGGTGATTTTGGGACACCCATTGGTTAAGGTAAAATTTGTCTTTACTGTTAATTATTAAGTTTATGTTGAGGAATTTAACAATCAATGCATTAAAGGGATTTGGAAGATCTATAGGTGCCTACTTAGGTTTTGAGAATTGGGTGCAATGTGTAAGTATAACTTTGGGTGGGTAATAGAAACAATGGAATTTTGTATCATGGATCAGGGTGTGTTTTGACTTTTGGGTTTTCTACATTGGGTAAGGTGTGTTTGGCTATTGAATTGGGTGGATTGATTTGGTGTCTCTTGGATTTTAAGCGCATATATATATATAATGGGTTCTTGTTAATGTGTGAAAGACATCAAAATATTAATTTATGTGAGGTTCTATTTATTAGGTTTATGTGATTGAAGTGGTGGAGTTGGGTGTTTGGAGTTGGTGATTGGAGTGTTATTTCTAAGCGTTTGAGGTAAGTAACCCTCTATCACTGTTGGTTCATTTTTGTTTCTATCGAATCGTTTAAAATCATAAATATTCATTTATAGCCTTCATGTTCTCTTAAAATAAAATATGGGTCAAGTATAAAACAACATCGAATATTATTATGAAAATTATTTGAATATTTGATGAAACTATTCTGAAAATTGTACTAAATGTTTATTCTGAAAATATCGAATGTTTTATTTAAAAGTTGTGTATTGTTTGAATTTTGAACATCACTCTAGTCTGACTATGATTTGGACCCTAGCCAATGGGGGTTATTTATTGGCACAGAAACTAGTTTCTTTTGGGGCTTTACCACCTGCCTATGTGTGGTTCTGGGCCTTGTCACGGGCTAAGTGACCGTAGTCATTAAGACTTGGGTTTTGTGAATCGAATCATTGAACTATCTGAATATCGAACCATCGATTTGAACAACGAATTATTTTGAATTATCACATTGGCTTTTTATTTAAAATGTATTGTACATTGTTTATTTTTAGCTTTGAAACCATCTTACAAATAATTGTTCATTTATTGAACTGTAGAAAAATTATATTTATTAGTTATCGATTTATTTATTTATTTTTGTATACTTGATCCAGCTAGCAGTGATGGTTGGTTATTTACTGGGCTTTCTAGCTTACTCTTATTTTTTTTTTCAGATTCTGAAGAGTAGAGCTGCGTGGGATTTTTACATGTGAAAGTGCTGAGAGTAGGACTATGATTTAAGTACTTAGATTATTGTTTTGTTAGTGGATTAAATTAGTGGACTTGGTGGACTTTTTCATATAAGAACTATTTATTTTTATGGATTTTGGCATTATGACAATTAAGGATTTAATTTGAGTATTTTACATTGTGGGTTATGTGATTGGATTCTTAGCCTTGCATGCTCACTTATATGAGTGTGCGGCGTTGTCTCGGAGCTTGGGGCGTGACACATATTTTGTACATACACTACATCAACCTTCTTTCCACATACCTATTCAAAACTGAAGAACAACAATCTGCCCTATTTCGGTTCACAGTGAGGGAAACTCCATTGAAGAAACTGAAGACCGGAGACCCTCCATTGAAGAATCTTCATTGACACTAACTCCATTGAAGACCCTTATCCTCCATTCGACATTCTAGTTCCGAAAGCTGTTGAAGGTAACTATTACTTTGTTTCGATTTCGTTATCGCATTTGGTACCATTTCGTTTTCGCTGTTGAGTGCATTAACAAATTAGAACAAACTCTTGTTTTTTCCTTGAAGAGTTGTGATTTCGAGAATTTGACACTGGTTTTCCGAAAATCATTTTTTAATTCAACGCTTGGTTTCCGAAATAGATTGATTTGTTTGACATTGTAGTTTTGAAATATATTGATTTGTTCAACACTGTAGTTCCAAATAAAATATAATATTTCAGCACTGGTTCTTCGAATTAATCGCAGGAAAAAAAAACTTCTACACAAAAAAACTAACCCTTTCATTATTGTTTTTGCTATCACCAAACATATCTTTATTTGATTTTGAGTTTCTAATGGTGTAACAGATGAATTACAACTTACACGGTAGTGTCTATTGGGAGGCTTTGAAGGAACGACGTGCTTTTCTGGTATTATGAAAGTGATAAGTGATAAGGAAATGATTATTTCCTCTTGGAGTTGGACAATCTCAATAGGGTCTGGTATTATTTGATAAAGGTTTATATTAATCCTCAATCACAACTTCTTGCATAAATGTGGGACCAGGCTATGAATTGATTGGACCTGCCAATGAAATAACTCACAATCTTGTATAAATCTGTTGTTATACATGATATTAAAAGTACAACGAATGGATGGACATCAAAAAGTGAAAAACACATTAAAACGACAACAACAAAGTAAAATAAAACAATATTAGAGTTGTTATGAGAGTATTATTTTACATGTAATAAAACAGTATAGAATTTGTAGCAAGTAAAGTGAGAAATAATGGAAGAAGTAACAAATAATGAAGAAACTAGGGTTTATTTATTTATTTTATTTATACTCAAAATATGTAAATTGAGATCTTTTTTGTTTTTAAAAAATGCGTACAGAGAATATTTTGATATAATATTATGGGTGTTGGTGGATGTCCATTATAGCCATTTTAGTTTAGGGTATAATTGTTATTAAAATAATATTTTATTAAGTGTGTGGACTGAGATAACTAAATGTGTGGAAATAGAATTTCCCCGATATTTGAAGAACAAAAGGAAATTTTGTTATAAGGGCATCGTCGCTGATTGAATGTGGCTCACAAATTTTGAAAAGCTGGTGCGCTTTTTGATGGCACTCTTGAATTCGAACCATGTCCAACTCGATTATCAAGGGCTAATGTGCTACGACAACTAGGCCTAAGCCTAAGTTCAAATTGAATTCTAAGTGTTAACAATCTAGCAAACGAAATAGAAAAGGGAAGGGAAATGAGGAAAATGAAGAGGACTCTGGTCATAATTGGAAGAAAAAGAGTATTTCTTTGAACTGTCATATTGGGAGCATAATTTGATTCGCCACAATCTTGATGTGATGCATATTGAGAAGAATGTGTATAATAATGTATTGTGGACGATACTAAATGTTGATGGGAAAAAGAAGGACAAATTAAATACTCGTTGAGACTTGCAAGATATGGGAATTGGAAAGGCACTACATCATTAGAAAATGGTTTGGAACAAGTATTATTTGCCGCCTGCATGTTTTGCCATGAACAACAGAGAGAAAAGTCTATTCTATACACTTTTGAAGAATATCAAAGTTCTAGATGGTTATGTATCCAATATCTCTCGTTGGGTTAACCTCAAACAACATAGCATATCTGGACTAAAAAGTCAAGACAACCATATACTCATGCAACAAATACTTCAAATAGCAGTCAGAAATTTGTTACCGAAGAAAGTGGTTAAACCATTGATTGAGTTAAGAAATTTCTTTAGGCAATTGTGCTCCAAAACCCTAGAGGTAGATGGTCTAGATCATCTTCAGTTCCAAATTACTGTTACACTTTGCCATCTTGAGAGAATTTTTCCTCCATCATTTTTCAATATAATGGAGCACTTGCCCATTTACCTAGCAGATGATGCAAAGATTGCTGGTCTGGTGCAATATCGATGGATGTACTTTGTAGAAAGGTGTGTAATTCTACTCCAATGTCCATTTTGTATATATTTGCTTGTTTATACTTGGAAGTCATACAAGTAATTTTTTGTTTGTAGGTACCTTATGACACTTAAATCATACATGCGTAATCAAAGTCATCCTGAAGGTTCAATTGCACATGGATACTTAGTCGAAGAATGTACGACATTTTGATCAAGGTACTTGCATGACGTCGAGTCAAAATTGCATCGACCATTAAGGAATTGTGATATTAGCGACAATCCTAAGATATTAATAGGACAAGCTTTGGGAAAAGGAAAAGGGTTTGTGCTTGATAACACAACATGGGTATAGGCTCGTCGGTATGTGTTATTTAACACTGCTATGGTTGTCTCATATCGAGAGTAAGATAGACACAACCTCTGTCTCATCGTGAATTTATTTAACACTGCTGCGAACTAATATACACACAGTCCGCTCGAGTGCAAGAGTTGATGCTCGAGCGTCAGACACAATAAGTTGTTCCGCTTGAGCGCAAGAAATGTCCGCTCGAGTGCAGGATACACACATCCAGTAGTTTTGCAGACAGAAGAATATCACTTGAGCACAAGAATGGCCGCTCGAGCGCACACTCGCTCGAGCATAGAATACACTCTCCCAGCATTTTTTTAGACCTGCAAAAGTATTGAGAGTTTGCAAAGCCCGCTTGAGCGCAAGAAATGCCGCTCGAGCAAAAGAGCAAAATTCTAGGCAACAAGAGTTGGGAAAACGAGCAACCAACCTATTCCAAACACAATCACAACAATCCCAAAGCCAAGTTTAAGGAAAAAGAAGATAAGAAAGACATATCCAACAGTATGAAACCAAGAAACCCGTATCCAGATTATAACAAAGGTCGGGTCAAAATCGAATTGCTATAACCTACATACATATATATAAGAGTGAGCTAGAGCCCAGTGAATAACATCAAAGTAAAGGGTTTCATGAATGAGCTCCAATGCTTAATCATAATCATTTTCGTATCAAGTTCTTTACATAGCGGAACAACCTCTAGTTCAATACATAACAGAACGACTTCTGGTCCAACATATAACAGATGTACTGAACAGAACAGATCTTAACTTGACAGAATGACCTTGGGTCTGATTGATTACAGTTGTATCAAATTAATATAACAACCATTTGGTCAAATACGTAACAGATATCACATATATTTTAGATATGCAGAACAACCTTAGGTCTATCTCATAAGATATATAGAACAACCTCGAGTCTATCATACACATTTGTACTCATCAATTCCATTTATAGATATCATGTTAATCAGACAGATGTGAAACTCATTCATATTCACAAAATCATAAGTTCAGAAAAACTTACCACAATAGAACATTTAGAAAGTAGATTATACAAAAAGTATCTTTACTAAGATATTACTCACAGTGATTAGATTGTTGTCACGTCTCCGTGAATCAACCTACACAGCAATCTAAACAATTGTCGATGGATCTAGGTGATCGAAACAATAAATTTTTTTATCGTATGGCTTCGTGAAGGAGAATTTGAAATCATATTTATTTTGTTCATCACGAGGTGGGTAATTTAATTTCTAAACCACTAGGCGTTCAGAAAGCTTTTATGGACCATTTCAAGCTACTTTTTTCAAGATCGTCGGCTAGGGTAGTTGGACTTTTGGATACAGGTTCATAACCTACTAATTTTAATATTTTAAGTGTTGTCAACTGTAAGATTAGTTCCTTACATGTTGAATTGTTAGAACAACCATTTACTATGGAGGAAATTGAAAAGGCTATTTTTCAAATGGGCAAATTTAAGGCACCTGGGTCAGATGGGTTTATTGCGGGTTTTTATAAAAAAATATTGGTTAGAGGTGGGCGCATCAATTAGTGAGTCTGTCCTTAGTTTCCTTAATTTGGGGTATTTGCTTAAGCACATTAATATTAATCCCTAAGAAGAAAAGTCCGTTGACAGTGAATGATTATCGACCTATTAGTCTTTGCAATGTTCTCTACAAAATTGGCACTAAAGTTTTGGCTAATAGGTTAAGAGATATTTTACCAGACTTGATTTCTTTCAGTCAAAGTGCATTTTTAAAGGGGCAATTAATTTCAGACAATATTTTGTTGGTACATGAGCTTGTTGAATATATTAAGAAAAAGAAGGTTGGGCAGAGCTCAGTTTTTGGGTTGAAATTGGATATGAATAAAGCATATGATAGGGTTAATTGGGAATTTCTACTAGCTATGATGGGAAAAATGGGTTCTCTAGGATATGGGTTTGGCTGATCTCACAATGTATTTCAACGACCGCTTTTTTGGTTTTGTTTAATGGGACTGAATCAAATTTTTTTGAACCAAGAGTTGGCCTTACGTAGGGTGATCCTCTATCGCCTTATCTCTTCTTGGTTGTAATGCAAGCTTTATTAGATGGTTTTGAACATTTGTCGAATCAAGGCATTTGTCGGGGTATTGCTTTAGGCAGGTCTTCGCCTGCTATTTCGCACATGTTATTTACTGATGACTGTTTCATTTTTCAAAAGTATGAAATGTCGGAAGTGTGGTGTTTATAGTGGTTTTTAAGTGCCTTTTACAATCAGTCGGGTTTGCGTATTAATTTTCAAAAATCTAAATTTCATCTTAGTCCGAATTTGCCTTCGAATGATAAACAGTGGATTGAGTCACTATTGGGCGTGAAAATGGTAGATGAGTCAAGGCTGTATCTTGGGGCTAATCTAGGTTTTAGGGGTAGATCGAAAGGTGAAATTTTCCAAGCTATAATTGACAAAGTTCAGCAAAAGTTACAGGGTTGGAAATGTGAATTCTTGAATTTTGCTTTAAGGGGGGTGTTAGTCAGACATGTGTTGCATTCTATTCTGGTTTATTTAATGTTTGTGTTTCAAATGCCTTCATCTTTTTTAGCGAAGCTGACATGTTTGGTTAGGAATTTTTTATGGAAGTCTAATTGTGAAATGGGTACATATTGGAAGAAGTGGTCCTCTGTTTGCTTGCCAAAGGAATGGGGTGGTTTAGGGTTTAGAGATCTTAGATGTTTTAATCAAGCTTTATTAGCAAAGCATGCATGGAGATTACTTTCTAATTCTGATTTGTTGGTATCTAAAGTTTTGTTAGGAAAATATTGTCATAGTCAATCCCTTTTGCATGTTCTAAAAACTACAAATTCTTCATGGGGTTGGCGTAGCATTTTGTGGGGGAGGGAGCTTTTTAACATGGGGGTACAATGGGTAGTAGGTAATGGTAAACTTATTTTGCCTTTTGAGGATCAATGGATTTCCATGATATTAAACCCAACCAGAGGGAGAGAGCTAACTTGGATGTTTCCATCTATGAAGGTATAACATTTTATTGACTATAAACATAGATGTTGGAGAGAAAGCCTAGTTAGACTCTTTTTTTCCTATAGAGTGTTGTCAACACATTCTAACAATTCATATTCTGAGTTTTTCTCGTGAAGACAAATTGGTTTGGCGCCTTGTTTAGAGTGGGGAATATTTAGTTAAATCAGGTTACCAACAGGCCTTGCTTTGTTATTATCCGTCTTATGGTCATCTAGATCTGGATAAAATAGTATGGAAAAAGTTATGGAAGTTAAGGTTACCTCCAAAATAGGCTTTATTTATATGGAAGTGCCTTCATAGAATTCTCCTAGTCAAATGGGAGTTAAAAAGACGAGGAATGTTAGATGAAACAGCGTGTCCCTAATGTAAAACAAAGGATGAAACATTAGAACATGTGTTTTTTGACTGTTCATTTTCTCAAAGGGTATAGCGGGGATCAGCACTGGGGTTGGATTTTAGCATTGGGGCACAGGTATCCTTTTTTCGGTGGTTTAAAACATGGGTTGAGCAAGTGAAGGGTGACATAGTCATTATTCAATCCGTTGTTATTCTTTGGGCTATATGGCGACAACGGAATAGTTTTATATTCAATCATAGTCCTAAGAGTATTAAAGACACAATTGAGGCCGTGAAAGACCTTTCATCTTTGGCTATAAATATTGCACATCATGGTCATTATGTTCATATTATTGATAATGCAGGTCCTGGGAATCATCAAGCTAACCTCCGTGTTTTGCAACAAGCACAAGTAAAGAAGCAGTCTATTGGTTTCTCTCCTTAGGTGATCATAATAGATGGAGCATGGAAAACATCTAACACAGGTGCAAGTATTGCTTGGGTATGCATGGACAATGGGGGTCAAAATCTATATCAAAATGCTCTAGCTATGAACCCAGTCCCTAGTCCATTAGCAACCGAGGCAAAGGCATGTGTGGAAGCTCTAAAATGGGTGAAGCAAAATGGGATAAACATTTTAACTATTCAAACAGATTGTCAAGTCTTGGTCAAGCTACTACAGAACAAAAGAGAAGTCCAACATTGGCAAATTATGTCTATAGTTAGTGATATTATTAATTATAGTAAGGATTTTGAATTTGTTTGTATTTGTAAGGTCAGAAGGAATGTAATCCAACCAGCACATAAGCTGGCAACTGATGTTATTAAGTTATTTATCTAACATATTTTGATGCTTAGTCCTAAAAAAATAAAAATAAAACAAAATTCAATTCTAACTTATTAAGTCATTTGTGAGGTTTAACTCATGTGTAATGCCCCAACTTCCAAGCCGTTAATAAATCAAATCAACCTCAAAATTAAAATTCTAACTAATTAATAACCTCAAAAATACAAATTGACTCCAAAATAATTACACAAATATCTATAATTTATAATTTATACAAATCTCCAAAAATAATATATAGTTGTGGGTCCAAAAATCTCCAACTCAATAATCCTTTAAATGCTTCAACTCCAATCGCCACTAGATTTGCTCCACACCTGAAAATTAAATTAATTCGGAAAGTATATTGTCATGACCCGAACCCACCCCTATGGGTTAAGGACATAACCGGCCAATAATTAAGAGATTACCTATGGCCTCAAACCATATAAGACATAACTCATCAGAGTAAAGGGGCCAAACGGAAGCGAATTTAAAACTTTGTCCATAGAGCTGTGCTTATATGCACATCATAACATTTCATATAAGTATTCGTTAATAACTCACATCAAAGGGAAGTTAATATATAAATTGTACATACCGGATCATTCAAGTCTAAGTCAGTCAAATCCAAAGTTTATATACAAAAGTAATCCAATGTTTTTGCCAACATAACAAAAACTATAACAAAAGAACAAAAGAGGCGAAGACAAGTCTCGTGCGTGAAACGTTGGGCTGACTCTTCAAAACCTTGACTGTTTCTCACATGTTTCACCGAGGCTGGGTTTGGACATCCCTTGGCTCACCTACATACACATGAATGAGCGTGAGCGAAAGCCTAGTGAATAACATCAAATAAAAGGTACACGAATGAGATTCACATATATCAAACGGCCTTGAGCCCATTTAGTATTCTACTTTGTGTATTATTCAGTACATTAGGTAACTCAAGCCTGGACATATCAAACGGCCTCTGGCCCACTTCGTTCTTAAACGAGCGGCCTCGAGCCCAATTCATTCATGTATATCAAACGGCCTTTGGCCCAATCATTGGCCCATTCATTCATATCCAACGGCCTCCGGCACATTCATTGGCCCATTCATTCATATTCAACGGCCTCTGGCCCATTCATTCATATTCAACGGCCTCTGGCCCATTCATTTCTCCATTTATGTCAAACGGCCTTCGGCCCAATCAATTGTATCCGATGGCCTTTGGCCCAATCATTCATGTATAACAAACATTTGTCCACAATTCAAATTAACAAACTTATAAGACTTATAATAAGCAGTTGGACAATTAACATACTTCAAAATATCTTTACTAAGATATTACTCACAGTGATCTGCCAGTGGATTTGCCCTCGTGCTTGACCCTACACATTTCATGAACATAATGGGTCACAAACGATTCATTCTGTTCTTAATTTGTATATTCCTCTTAGGCTTCATTCTTATCCTTTTAACTCGTTTATAATGCTTAATGCATGCCTAAGGGCGTTTAGAGATGGAAGAGAATGGAAAATGAAACTCAATTCAACTTTACAAAATTTCAGAAACAGGGTTCCCCGCTCGAGCGCAGGTTTCCCCGCTCGAGTGGACCCCCTTTGGTCTGCTAAAGTACTGGTTGCCTCATTTTTACGCTCGAGCATGAATTCGGACGCTCGAGTTGAAAGTCTCACTACATGGCTCCCCGCTCGAGCGTGAATCTCCCCGCTTGAGCAGACACCCATGTCTGTAAAACTTCTGGGAGCTCATATTTCCCGCTGGAGCGGAGATTTCCCCGCTCGAGCGGACATGCCAAATTTTGGAAAATCCAGAATTGTTCTTAAGGCTCAAACTTGATATTCAAAGGCTCCAAAGCTCGAATTAGGTACCAAAAACATGAGAAATGCATACATAGCATGAGAGCATAGGAGATTTGGGACCAATTGTTCAAAACCATGATCAAATTCTCAAATTAACCGACATTTCTCTTCATAGTTTCAAAACATGTGCACTCAACATCATATTAACTCCATGTCTTCATTAATCAAACATGCATGTAATCTTTTAACTCCAATTCCATTTCAAATGGCTCAAGTGATGCTTACACACATAAAACTCATCCAAATCATGCTTGCATGTATGATCCAACAACTTAATTTTTCATAATTAACAAGCCACATGTTAGATTATGCAAATTCATGGCAATTCATAGCAATTCTATGCATGCATGTGCATATAGGCTTCAATCTCATCAAAATCAACACAACTCATGTTCTTGATCACCATTCAACTTGAATTCACCAAGTTACAAACTAAAATCCATGAATTTACTCACCTAGGAGCTTTAAACACCCAAATTTTAGCTAATTCTTTGAGTTCAACCTCCAATTCTCGAGCCTTGAGCCAAAATTGCACAATTCTTCCTATTTCCCTCTCTAGCCGACCCTCTCTCTCTTTCCTTAGAGTAATCTCAGCCAAATTGAATACAAAGAGAGGTATTGAGTGAAAATGGCCCCTTTTTATAATCTCCCTTAATCACATTTATTAATACTAATTAATTGAGCACTATATCATCAATTTAATCTATTTAATTTGATCCGAATCAATTTTCAATTAAATTTCACCGTAGGCTCTAAAAATTACGCCAATCACAATGGCATAGTCAATTTCGGTTTCTGTGGCTGACAAGGCCTTCAATTTTCAGTTTATAACAGTAAGTTGAACAGATATTCCTACGATGAACAGATAGAAATTCAAAACCACATATATTCATATAAATGGCACTCAAAATCATATCAAACACATAATCACAATCACAATTAAGATTAATTAGCATAATACGGAGTAGGGTTATCACATAAACAATATGATAGGAATAACAATGCTCAGATAGAGAATAAATCAACAGGGATCCAACAATTTACGACATGACACAAACGATTCGATTTGAGATACCAAGCAATTTACCAAATTGCACAGACAAGTCAATTCAACATATGATAATTTATCTAGGACCAAATACCTGGTTCTACTTGGTACATGACCAGTGACTAACCTCATCCACCTCACCCAAGAAATCACTTATCCGAGCTATTGGTCCAAGCTATTGGCAAGGTCCACTCAATCCATGTACGGAACATTTCCACGCCATTTAGCCAGACAAATCAACACTAACCACATAGAACAACTTCACATAATTTATCAAATGACTAGAATAATCAAACGTATCAACAAGAATGATTCCACATAATTCAACATATGACCAGGTTAATCAAGAGGAGCACAAATGTGAAGTAATTAAGATAAAAACTCTTTGCAAAGAGATTTAGAGGAAGCATATTGTATACCACCCGAATTACCTCAAAACAATTCCATAACCACTTGATGCAAAATCCCTCCAACACCAATGCTTTAATTATCTGCTATATCACCATAAATCTCCAAAGGTTGTGGATCCAAAATGTATGTAAAGTTTAACAAAATCTACAAATCTCCTCTTGAATAAAATGCTAACTCTCACTCTAAATACTCTTAATCTAAACTCTAAATTTCTATAATTTAAGAGAGAACAATATGAGAGAGAGAGAGATATGGATGGACCAAGAAGAAGAATAGAAAGAAGTTGAGAAGATGAGTTCCAAATTATAGGCAAAACAAAGAGTAGCCTCAAGTAAACTTGGAGAGAAAGAAAGATAATTGACTTGTAGACAAAGAAAGGTTGCTTGGAGGGAAAGAAAAGAACCTTTGCGTAGAGGGAAAAAAAAGAACCTTTACATGGAGCCCAAGCAAACTAAAATAAATAAATAAATAAAAGGAATGAATAATGATAATAATGAAATGGAGGTAAAAAGAGATAAAACAAATAGAGAAAATAAGTTAGGGTCTCATCTAAAATCTCATCACCAAACTACAACCAATATTTCTCACTAAAATATTAATACCTAAAAAATACGGGATTTCACAATCTATCCCCCTTAAACAAATTTCATCCTCGAAATTCACAATCTCTAATACTCCAAAATTTAATAACTACTAACTCCTTAAATACCACGCTTTCACTATACACTCTGATATAAACAACGATTTTTTTTAACCTCAAATATCAATCATTTTTTTTACCTCAAATATTGAACCCAAATATTAATCAGCCAACAGATCACATGTAAGATGTAAGACGTAATCCCTATGCTCTGATACCATTCTGTAACTCCCCAGCTTCCAGGCCATTAATAAATCAAATCAACCTCAAAATTAAATTCTAACTAATTAATAACCTCAAAAATACAAACTAGCTTCAAAATAATTACACATGTTATGAGAATAGTAGAGAGCGAGAAAATAATATGTATTATATATATTCAATCTATTAATTACAATAGGAGAAGCATGTATATATAGGCCAAGAAACCTTGGTGTATAGGAAACCTAGGTGTACAAGAATACAAGAATCCTAAGTACATTAGGAATAGAAAGAAACCTAACACCCCCCCCCCCCAAGCTCAAGGTGGTAAGGCAGATAGTAACTTGAGCTTGGTAAGAAGATCAGAGAAGCGTCCTGGAAGATGGGCTTCGGTGAAGAGGCCGGTGGTTTGCTCAGCAGAGGTAACAAAGAGAAAACGAACAGTGCCCCGAGTAACATGCTAGCGTATAAAGTTGCAATCTATCTCAATATGCTTGGTGCGATCATGGAAGACATCATTATGTGCAATTTGAATAGCACTCTGGTCGTCACAATAAAGATTGGTGGCAGAAGAATGAGAAACTCCCAAATCAGAAAGAAGCCAACGAAGCCACACAAGCTCCTGAGTAGTGTCAGCAAGAGCACAATACTCAGCCTCGGTACTAGAACGAGCAACAAGAGTTTGCTTCTTACTATGCCAGACAATAATAGAGGTGCCCAAGAAGAAGCCGAGCCTAGTAGTGGAACGACGGTTAGTAGGATCCCCCACCCAATCTGCATCAGAAAAGGCATGAAGTTGTAGAGAAGATTGTGCGGAGTAGTGAAGACCATGAAACAAAGTGCCTTTGAGATAGCGCAAAATGCGAATCAGAGCATCATAGTGTGGAGAACGGGGGGCAACCATGACAATGTTGGGACGAGTAACCGTGAGATAAACAAGACTACCAACTAGTTGACGATATTTGGTAGCATCAGACAATAGGGAACCTTCAAGAGGTGTAAGACGAGCCTGAGGATCAACAGGAGTAGTGGCAGTTTTGCAATCGGTAAGGCCAGCACGAGCTAAAAGATCAGAAGTATACCTGACTTGGGTAAGAAAGTAACCAAATGAATCTTGAAAAATTTCCAAGCCAAGGAAGTAGCTAAGCAAACCCAAATCTTTCATCTCAAACTAACGACAGAGAAACTGTTGGAGACTAGAAATACTCATGAGGTCATCTCCAGTGATAATCATATCATCCACATAGAGGAGAAGGAGAATAGTACCACGCTCCATCTTACGTATAAACAAGATGGAATCATGGGCACTGGAGGAAAAGCCAAAGTCACAAATGGTAAAGCTGAACTTGGCAAACCAGGCACGTGGAGCTTGTTTCAAACCATATAAAGCACGACGAAGTTTGCAGACTTTGTTTGATGGAACAGAAGAACCAGGAGGAGGTTGCATATAAACTTCCTCAGTGAGATCACCATTGAAGAATGCATTCTTGACATCCATCTGATAAAGACTCCAGTGGCGAGCAGTAGCTACTGCAAGTAAGCTGCGAACGGAAGTAAGACAAGCAACAAGAGCAAATGTTTCTTCATAGTCAATGCTATACTCTTGAGTAAACCCTCGGGCGACAAGGCGAGCTTTGTAATGCTTAATGGAACCGTCAGAATGAGTTTTGAGCTTATAAACCCATTTGCAACTAACAATACTCTTGCCAGGAGGAAGATCAATCACATCCCAGGTATGAGTTTTATCGAAAGCCTGCAGTTCATCAGTCATAGCTTGTTGCCAAAGAGGATTAGAACAAGCTTCTTGATAGGAAGTAGGTTCATAAGAGGAAAAGGCAGTGGAACCAATAATATAATCACGGAGAAGAACAGAAGGTTGCCTTACCCGTGTGGAATGACACTCTGGTGGAGGAAAAACCTCAACAGGAGAAGGTGTAGGGCCATCAGCAGACACAGGATCCCTAGGATGGACAATAGGCGTAGGCGATTGTGAAAGCATGGAGCCAGAATCTACATCAAAGTCATTAGAAAACAGATCTATAAAGAGATCAGTAAAGATCAGTGAGTGGGTGGACTGTGGTAAGTGAAACTTGGAAAGAGTGGAGAACATTTTATGTTCCCAGAAGACCTCATGACGGGAAATACGAAGTCGCTTGGAGATAGGATCCCAACAACGATACCCTTTATGTTCCATACCATACCCCAGAAAACAGCAAAGACGAGAGTAAGGTTCTAGTTTAGTGTGTTCGTGAGACTGAAGTAGAACAAAACAAGCAGAACTAAAAACTTTAAGAGTGGTGTAGTCAGGAGGAGAACCATACAAGCGCTTATAAGAGGAAATATTAGCTATGATAGGTGTAGGTACATGATTTATGGTGTGGATGGCAGTGAGGGCAGCTTCCCTCCAAAACTATTTAGGACAAGAAAATGAGATGAGAAGAGCCCGGGTAGTGTCTAGAATATGACGGTGCTTTCTTTCGGCTCGTCCATTTTGTTGGGACGTGCCTACACAAGAGCGATAAGATAGGGTACCATTAGCCTAAAGAAAATACAGAAATTTAGAATCCAAGTACTCTTTAGCATTATCAGAATGAAATATTTTAATAGTACGAGAAAACTGAGTGCGAACCATGGCAAAGAAATTATAATAAATCTGTTTAAGTTCAGATCGATTTTTGACAAGAAAAAACCAAGTATAACGAGAAAAATCATCAACAAAAATCACAAAATATCTTGACCCCCCCTATGGTCGGTGTGGGGAAGGTCCCCAAATATCTGAATGCACAAGATCAAAAAAAGCAGTAAACATAGAAGTACTGTTATTAAAAGATAAAGCAGGTTGTTTAACAATTTGACAAGATAAACAATCGACATCTTCAAGAAGGACATGACCTAACTGACCACTAGAAACTAAAGTTTTCAAACGACTAAAAGTGACATGTCCTAAGCGACAATGCCAAAGTTGTAAATAAGACAATGAAGAAGTAGATGCAATAGAGGAAGCAATGAGAGCAGTAGTAGTTGATGTGGGGAAAGCAGCAGTAGATGATTTATAAGGAATATGAAGATGGGTAAGCTCGAACAGACGTCCATGCTTGCAGCTTATCCCAAAAATCTGTCTCGTCTGAGGGTCCTGCACCAAACAACCATTAGTAGAAAAGGTAATGGTTAAACCAAGTTCACATAACTGACCAACAGAGATAAGGTTCAAGTGAAGAGCAAGAATGGGATAAGCATCAGAAAGAGACACAGTAGAAGTAGAAATGTGGCCAGTGTGACGGACAATCATATGAGAACCATCAGCAGTGTATATGATGGGGACATAAGTTGATGATGATATAGAAGAAAACATAGTGGAGTCAGAAGTCATATGATTACAGCATGCAGAATCAAAATACCAGGGAGAATTACCTGAAGTCACGAAAAGAGCAGTAGAGGGAGGAGTACCGGTATTGGCAAGCACCTGTTGGATGAGGGACTCAACATCATCTATAAAGAATGAAGAAGTAGCAGAATCAGTGGAGTGGTGAGTAGAAGAACCCTCAGAGGCAACAGCAGCAGAGCGAGAACCTTGGCCAGATTTGAACTGATACCTAGAACGAACGAGAAGACCCTTTCTTGGAGGGAGCTCGAGGACAATAGTGTTAAAGATGACCGGGAGCAATCTTATGACAAGTAAAGCATTCACGAACCTGGCACTGAACAAAAGAATGAGTGGCTGGCAAGCCACGATTGAGACAATACTGGCATGAACTAGCGGCCTGTGAAGATGAGGAACTCTGTGATGATGGCGTAGCAAGAACAGAATCCATATTCTGAGTTTTGAGAGTCCCAAAACAAGTCTCCTCTGATTATAGTTCAGTAATGGCTTGCTCTAAAGTGGGCAAGGGCAAACGATGGAGCAATGAAGCAGGTATGGGCTCAAAAGTGCTATGAAGAGCCATAAGGAACTGTAATAATTGCTGATGATTCCGATAAGTAATAAACAGCTATGCATCCTCAAAAAATGCCCATGGAGGCTCAGAAAGAGCTAGCTAGTCCCAAACAGACGACGTATAGGATAAGAAGTCATTGATAGACTGACCGGGTGCTTGGCTCATATGATGAAGAGTCTATAACAGTTGATATTGATAAGCATGGCCAGTGGTCTGATAATGGTCTCTCAAGAAATCCTAAATTGCTTTGGCAGGGGAAGTAATGTGAACATCATCCTGGAACCGGCCAAACTGGAGACGAATGAAGGGAATTGAGGTAGCTCGGAACCAGGTGATTATTTGATAATTCTTACTTTCCCATTCGTCAAGACGGTCATCAAAGGCAGAGTCAGTCTCATCCTCTGTCTGGTTGGGTTTGGGAAGAGCACCAGTAATGATCCACCAAAGACGTTTCCCTTTGATGAAGTTGGAGAGAGCTTGGGCCCAACTAACATAATTTGACCCATCAAGGATGATAGAAACAGAGTGGATGTGCTCGGTACGATCCATAATACGCAAACAGGGAAAAAAAAAGAAAACGGGACTGTGTAGAGGCTGATTTTGCCAAAATGGAACCCACTAGCGGATTCAGGAGGCCGAAAATAGGTGGGATATGGTCTGAACAGGCCAAAAACACACCAAAAAAGGTAAGAAAATGGCTGGTCACACTGGGTGACCAGTCTGGTCAAGGAAGGGCTGATGTCACAACAAAAGGGTGACGTCAGCGTGCGTGGCACACGTTAGCAAAGAGGCGTGCAGTGTACGATAACAACAGCAACAACGACGCACAAGAAACCAGGGCTGACGTCAGCTGACGTCAGAAACACGTGGCTCACGTTAGCAGATGAGGCCGCAGCGCACGATAGTGCAAGACAATTGCAGGAGGCGCGTGAGGCGCGTGGGAAAATAGTACAGCGCTCGCCAAGCCTCTAGAGGCGCATGACGGCGCGTGGAGCATCGGATGACGATGAAGCTGGTGGCGTTGGCTTTGTTGTGAAGAGAGGAAGAAGATGGTATAGGATAATTGTTGAAACAGAAAAGAACGTGATACGTAGAAACAGAAGGAAGCAATTTGCTAGGAAAAATAAAAAAACGTGATGAAAAAGAAAAGGAGGCTAGGAAAAAAACCTAGGCTCTGATACCATGTTATGAGAATAGTAGAGAGAGAGAAAATAATATGTATTGTATATATTCAATCTATCAATTACAATAAGAGAGGCCTGTATATATAAGCCAAGAAACCTAGGTGTATAGGAAACCTAGGTGTACAAGAATACAAGAATCCTAAGTATATTAGGAATAGAAAGAAACCTAACAACACAATTGTCTATAATTTATAATTTATACAAATCTCCAAAAATAATATATAGTGGTGGGTACAAAAATCTCCAACTCAATAATCCTTTAAATGTTTCAACTCCAATCACCACTAGATTTGCTCCACACATGAAAAATAAATTAATTCAGGAAGTATACGATATGACAGGAATAATAATGCTCGAATAGAGAATAAATCAACAAGGATCCAACAATTTACGACATGGCACAAACGATTCGATTTGAGATACCAAGCAATTTACCAAATTGCACAGACAAGTCAACTCAACATATGATAATTTATCCAGGACCAAATACCCAGTCTTACTTGGTACATGACCAGTGACCGACCATACCCACCTCACCCAAGCATAACTGCTTATCCGGGCTATTGGTCCAGGCTATTGGCAAGGTCCACTCAATCCATGTACGAAATATTTCCACATCATTCAGCCAGACAAATCAACACTAACTACACAGAACAACTACACATAATTTATCAAATGACTAGAATAATCAAACGTATCAACAAGAATGATTCCATATAATTTAACATATGACCAGGATAATCAAGAGGAGCACAAATGTAAAGTAATTAAGATAAAACTCTTTGCAAAGAGATTTAGAGGAAGCATATTGTATACCACCCGAATTACCACAAAACAACTCCATGACCACTTGATGCAAAATCCCTCCAACACCAATGCTTTAATCATCTGCTATATCACCATAAATCTCCAAAAGTTATGGATCCAAAATGTATATAAAGTTTAACAAAATTTACGAATCTCCTCTTGAATAAAATACTAACTCTCACTCTAAATACTCTTAATCTAAATTCTAAATTTCTATAATTTAAGAGAGAACAATATGAGAGAGAGATATGGATGGACCAAGAAGAAGAATAGAAAGAAGTTGAGAGGATGAGTTCCAAATTATAGGCATAACAAAGAGTAGCCTCAAGTAAACTTGGAGACAACGAAAGATAATTGACTTGTAGACAAAGAAAGGTTGCTTTGAGGGAAACAAAAGAACCTTTGCATAGAGGGAACGAAAAGAACCTTTACTTGAAGCCCAAGCAAACTAAAAATTAATAAATAAATAAATAAATAAAAGGGATAAATAATGATAATAATGAAATGGAGGTAAAAAGAGATAAAACAAATAGAAAAAAAAAACAAATAGAGAAAATAAGTTAGGTTCTCATCTAAAAATTTCACCACCAAACTACCACCAATATCTCTCACTAAAATATTAATACCTCAAAAATACAGGATTTCACATCATGCCTAAGAATGCTCGAAAAGAAATGAGAACGCAAATACAAATATAATGCAACTTTTCAAAATAAGCTGAAACAAGGCAGTTCGTTCGAGCGCACAATTGGTCACTTGAGCGGACCACATGGTCTGCAAAAGTACAGGATGGTCAAAATGTAGGATCGACGATCACTCAAGCCAATGTGCGAAGAAAATTGAGGTCGCTAGAGCTGACTATTGGTCGCTCGAGCGATATGCAATGTTCTGCAAAAATACTAGAAGCCCTCATTGTGCGCTTAAGAGATGAGGCTGAATTCTAGATTTTCAAAACATGAAGAAAAATGCTCCAAACTCAATTCCAAAGCAAAAGATCTTGCATGGCTTGTCCAAACACTTAGAAATACTTTGAAACACATGAATGCATAGTCAATTTCAAACCCTTAACTCAAAACTTCAAGAATTCTTCAAAATGAAACTCAAATCTTCATGAATATTGAAATATTTTCAAATTCTTCTTCCACAATTCTCCAAACATGAAAGTGAACTTCGAAACTCTATGAATCATGGATGCATGTATGATACAACTTCTAAATTCAACATAGATAACATGATTCATGCTCAAAATGATGAAACTTCACAAAATTATGCTTGTATGTATGCCTAACTTCAATTTAACTCATCCTTAAACTCATTTCTTCCAAATTACTTGTATTAATCACAAATCCTCCATGAATTCATTAGCTAGGTAACTTGATTACATGAATTAAAGATCAAATTCTTACCTAGAGTCTTGAATTTAGCTTGTTCTAGCAAAATCTTGAGTTCCTCTTCTCAATTCTCCAATCTTCTAACAATTTCTCCAAGATCTCAAGTTCTCTCTTTCTCTCTCTCTCTCTCTCTCTAAAACTTCAATACTCTTTTACTCTAGAATTCTTCCAGCAGAATTTTTGAGCTCAAAAATGACTAACTCTCCTCTTTTTAACATATATATAAATGCGATTAGTTTAGGTTGCTAATTAAGGATTAAGCTAGTTAATCAGGACTGAAGCTTGATTAATCAAAACTTAATTTTACAAAACTTAATCAAATTTAAATCAAATTTCTCAAAAGGATCTAAAAATTATGATAACCTAATTAGACTCATCAATTTCAGTTCTGAAGTCACTAAGGCTTTCAATTTCAAATTTAGAACAGAAATCATGACATATAATTCACCAAATGAACAGATATACACAAATTACACACCAAATACATAATTAGCATTCAATAAATAAATGTAAGTGTATTGCATGGTAGGGTTATCACAATATATATATGCTTTGAAGGGATATTATATTTGTGCTTTGAATTGGCATCAATCCTTTGAAAGAAATTAAACAATTTTGTTTTACTTGTACTTTAAACACTTTGAAAACTGGGAACCTTTTGAAGTAGGTTGGTGTTGCATGCACTTAGAATCATTCAGAACCTTATATTTTCAAGGCAAAGCCAATCCAAACATGATTCACCTTAACAAGCTGTTACACATACTAGCTATTATGGACTAGTAACAAGCTTCGAAGGTGGTATAGAGGACCAAAAATCACCATTTTATGGTCAAAGTGTATAAATGACAAAATTCATCATTCGAAGGTCTTGCGGCAAAGTTTCGAAGGATCAAAATCACCCCTCAAAGGTTGGAGACATTAATATAAGATGAACATCATCTTTTGAAGATACTTACAACAAAGTTTCAAGGGGCCAAAACCTCCCTTCAAAGGTCAAGAGTGATGCTAGACGAACAAACTTTGCTTCAAAAATGTCACCACACGCTTTAACAAAAGCTTCAAGGGAAGACCTTTAGAGTTTCAAATGTGGGTTTTCAAAGCTAACATGTGTTCTTCATAGATGCAATGTATCATACGTCATGGAACTTTATGTTTGCATGCAACCCCAAATAACATCATACACTCAAAAATTCATTATAGGCCAAGTTAGGAACACTTGGCCAACCTATTTGACATAAACATATGTCCAGGAATATAGACATGTGACCTTGGAAGTGTAAACCACAAACAATTTTGCATGTAAAAATAATTTTTTGGGTGGCCACTATTAGTAATGGACCAATATCATGCTTGGAGGTGTCAATAACATATGAAATCATGCTTCGAAGAAGTCAATAGTAGGCCAAAATCATGCTTCAAAGGCACCCGTGGCATGCTTTATAGGCCTATGAAGCTTCAAAGTTGTTTTAAGGCCATATAAGAAGACTAAAATCACCAAAAGATGTGGCTTCAATACAAAAAAATCATTAATATTGACATTAATTAGTAAATCACTTCGAAATATATAATGGTGTGGTAATGAAGTATGCCAATACATATGGCATGTGACTAGTCTTCGAAGGTATTTTTTTTATTAAACCAATGATTTTTTTTTTTTTTCATGTAAATCTTCGAAGGTAATATACTCAAACCAATAATTGGGTGAATACTTAAAGATCAAACCAAAAAATTGGTTTCTCATCTTCAAATATAAAATACCAAACAAATTGACTTTGTGAATTTTACAAAAAAATTCTTTTGCTTGGAATGAGCAACAAACTTGCTTAAAATACCATTATAACACCAACAAAGTGGTTTGAACCACATATTCGACCATTTTTATTAATATAATGATCATGTAATAAGTAGTCGCCACATACTAGAACATTCTCTCATCTTACAATATGCTTCTAAATTTCAAAGAGACGAACCAAAATTAGGTTATTTTAAACAACCAATTGCATATTTATGCATGTACATATATATATATATTCGAAAGTAATCTTACTTCATGATATGATTTGAAGTTTTATAAAGCTTTGAAGGTGAAGTAATCAACGTCCAAAACAACTCTTGATGCTTTGAATGCAAGAGCCATTGTTTGACTACAACCGAAACACACATACTGTCATTATTTTGCACCTTTAAAAAAAATAAAAAATAAATAAATTGGCCATCAATTTGAAAAGATAAGTCATTCTCAACCGCTGATTTAAATGCATAGGATTTTCCTAGCCAAGTTAATGCATTTTAAATGGCCATCTCCTGTTCTTAGTGCTTTGAACTCATAAGAACAATTTGTTAATTTTATTAGCCACGTCATCAAAATTATATTTTGGTGCAATCCACAAATCCAAAGTAAGTTTTGAACAACGAAAGTCATTAAAAAAAGGGGCTTTGAAAATTCGGACTCTGAACGTTGGGTTGTTCATCATTCTTGGCTATGTTTGGCTTAAGAATATATTCTTCGGCCACTTGAATTTCATCATTTCTTGGCCTAATGAACTGTTTTTCTATTTTAGCCATTAATGGCTTATGAATTTCTTCTGTAAACATGTGAGATTCATCATTTCTTGGCCTAATGGGTTGTTTTTCTATTTTAACCATTAATGGCTTATGAAAATCCTCCATAGGCATGTTGTTTCCATGGTTTAACTCTCTAAGAATGAGTTTTTCAACCCTTCGAGCCCTATATGGAACATTATTTTAATCATATTTGGCTCAACAACATGCTTTTTATCTATGTTATTTTCATAAGTTGGCTATTTAAAAACGGGTTTTTGACCCCCCAGGCCATTGATGAAATCAACTATTTGCTTCCGCTATATTCAACCATGGAAAAATTTTGAAAAAATTCATCAATTCCAGGCATTAAAGTCTCATTTAAAGACTTGGTAGTGAGAGTTGACAACTCATCATTCCATTGGCGAATTTTCATATCAAGTTGAGGAATTTCTCCAATTAAATGGTGTCTTTTTTCTTCCACCAAATAACATTGTAATAGATGAAAGTTTATTTCATCAAGAACATGAATCTCTTCTTGAAGATCCAAATTTTTTTGTTTACGCCAGATTATTTCATTTAGGCTATTTGGAATGGATGAATCCAATTCATTTTTCGTTTCTCACACTTGATGTCCCACCAGGCGTGCCAAAAAATTGTTGGGTTATTTTTCCTACAAAGGAAAATATCATAAATGTGAGCATCCCAGCAATGATTTCAAAATTCCCAAGTGTAGAGAAAATAAAAATTAAAAGCATAGCGAGGGAGACGGAGAAAGACAATTGAGTGAACAATCAAAGTAATCATTAATTACCTCTTCTCCTATTCTTCGTAAAGAAAGTGCATAAAATAAAGTTCAAGAAAGATAAATGAGAAGAAGAATAGAAATCAATTGTCTTTGATTTTAGTTGGATCATTACACTGTAGCCATGAATAGCTATTTATAGGCAAAGACTTGTAGGAAAAAAAACTACCTAGTAACTACTCTATTCTTCTATCTCCTCCATTTCATACTCCATGATCTTCCATAACTTTCTTCAACCTCCACTTCATGCTCCATGTTCTCTACTTTGTCCTCCATCATCTTTCCATGTGTGTTTAATACTTCATAATTTCTCATAACCTCCAAATAAGTAGAAGGGTGCCACATGTCCTGCAATTATATAAATAATAAATAATAATAAAATTATAGATTTATGGTGCCAACAGATATACAAACAAAAAATTCATACATAATTTCTATCTGAGCATTGCTATTAATCCCTATCTTTCTTCTTAGAACCCCCACGTTCTTTATTTTTTTTTAATTCCAATTTTTCCCAACCTAAAATTTCATTTTTACCCTCATTCCTAATCTTCTAACCCTAATTTTCCAAACCCTAACCCTAACCCTAACCCCAATCACCTCCGGCAATATCACCATCTCCGACCACCCCTTACCGCCGCAACCACCACTTCCTCTATTGCAATCAGCCACCACCTCCACCGACAAGCATCTCCAGCCCCTACTGCAAATCTGAATCAGAGAAGAGAGAGAGAGAGAGAGAGAGAGAGAGAGAGGAAAATCAATCTCTATTGCGTGCGCTGTGATCGCAACAATAGTAGGGGTAGAGATCACGATTGTGACGTTGACCTATTCAACACTGTGTTACTAAACTAAAAGGATTCTTTCAGCACTGTGTTTCCGAACATTCAAGATTCATTCAGCGCTATGTTGTCAAACCCACTCCACCATCGTGACCTCCCCATCCATTGCGAGAGAGAGAGAGAAAGAGAGAGAGATGAAAACCTAGGGTTTTCAAAAGAAGATGAAGAAGAAAAAGGAAAAGGAGGGCAAGACATATGACCATGAAATCACTCGCCATATAGCCTATGATAGTGATTTTAATGGTGGCCATTGTTGATGGGTCTTTCCTCTTGCTCTGTTTCTCACTCATACTTGATTGGAATGCAAGAAAACAGAGAGAGAGAGTGTGTGTGTGTGTGTGTGTGTGTGTGTGTGTAACATGCCTGGGGGGTACCCATGCGCATTAAACAATTCGGACCCTCAGTCTCTTTGATCTAGTCTCACAAGTGCAATGTGAAATGTAGACGAGAGTCCACATTTGGCAACTTTTGGAAAATCCATTTTATTGCAAAAACATTTGTTAGAAATGGATTGCGTTGTCAGATCTCAGTGCCACTACCTAATATTTATTTTGAAAAAATTAGGAAACCCGTGACTCGTGCCAAGGCCACTATTCGTCGTAACCAAGGATGCTTGGCTTGGAACCTTAGGTATGAAGGGAGAAGGTCTTTAATTGAGCACCCCCGCTAAAAGATCAGCTTTTACTAACCATGATATGATTTTTATTTCCTTTATGTGTTCATATTCCAATTATTTAATAAATCCTAAAAAATTTACTATGTAAAGCATACAAGTATAGACTTTGTCACCCACTTTGAAACAACTTGATTTCATATAGTTTTGAAAGAGTTTAGAAGATGTACAACCAAAATAAATTGAGTTTACAAACATGAAAAAAATGACATCATTCCAAATTAAGCAACACAACCTCCATCCACTGGCATTCATATAGTTATATCAAGTAAACAAATAACCACATAGTAGGATGCTAAACATAATAAGAAAATTATGTATAAGTGGAATGCTAAAGCATAACAACTTATATATTTACCGACGTTCCGCGAATAGCTACAAAGAAAAATTAGTAAATTATGCATGATCCTATATATCCTAATGCAATACATACACAAGAATGCTTCTAAAGATCCATCTTCTAAAACATGACATGTGAAACATTGCAAAACATGCAATAGCGCACAAAATCATGTAATAATCAATTAAAGTGCAAAGATGCAAATTTAGCCGGATCTAGGCATGAATCATGTATGTAAAAGCATGGATATGCATGGTATGCAAGATATATACATATGTATAGTTAGGGAAAGTGATTAAAGAATAGGATAGACAAGAAGTGGGGATGGGAAATTATTACAACACTTTAAATATTACAAATCCGAGGGAGATGAATAAATATTACAACACAATATAAAAATCCTCACAAACACTTAAAATAAAATAAACATAAGAAAATAGCAGCTTTAAGTGCCTCAAAGACCATCAAAGGTTGATCTTCTTAACGTCGGCAGGCTGTCCGATTTTGCCTACAGGTCGCGGGTATGGTCATAAAGGTCACGAGCGCGATAGCGTACTTTTAGGTGGCTACCCAACCAACTAACTGGCCGGGTAGCCCAGTAGGCTCAGCGAAACTCTGTTTTCTTAGATTTCCACAACAAAAACAGAACTAAAAGCAATACATATGGGAGCCTCAACTCACCACTTTTAATTAGATTACAACAATATATAATATAATGAGAAATCAAAGCAAAATAAGTAAGAAATGCAATGGGTTTAATATGACGTCTGATTGAACCTAACTCAATTTTATTATCTTGTGCCTCTTTTAGTCCAATTTTATTAGCCCTTTTTATTGCCTTTCCATTCTTTAATCATTTTGTCCAAAAGTAATAATTACATCCACTAATGAAGAGAAGCGTCAAACAAGAAGTTTGTTCTTAGCATGAGAGAGATGCAATGCCCCGGTAATGAACCCCCAAAGAGATTAAACCATTAAGCGTGGAAGGTCTTTTAGTCGTGCTTAAAACAGAACTAAAAACAATATATATGGGACTTTCAATTAGATTACAACAATATATAACATAATAAGAAATCAAAGCAAAAGAGTTAAATAAGTAAGAAATGCATGAAAATGAAATAAATTGAAAATTCACCTTTTCAAAAAAGGATAAACTTCATGATTTCCAAAATTCCTTTCGATCACCCTCAAGTGTATGAATTATATTCTTAATCCTCAATTTGAAAGCTTGGAATTCTTGCTAGAATGATGCTTGGGGGTGTATGTGGTAAAAAGTGATTATCTCTCTTGTTTTTGTTCACTTTTACCAATACCCACTCTTCTTCTTGATCAAAGCTACCGAAATTCAAGTATTTCAAAATTTTTGGAGGAGTTTTGGGTGTAGAAAAGATAGAATTTTAGTTTATATGGAAGGTATGGGGTGTATATGGAAGATATGAGTGTTTTTAACTAAAAAACTCAACTTTTCTCTAGCTCAAATGTTCTCTCCTTAATCTATCTACTTGCTCCTCTCAACAATGTGATGTATACATATAGGCTAACAAAATGGAGAAATGGTGGAAGACAAGGTGCACTATGCCAAAATGGGGCTTTAGCAGCAGTTTTTTACCGCCGTTAAAGGCTGTAAAACCGCCGTTAAAGCTTTTAACGGCGGTATTAACGGCGGTTTCATTACCGCCGTTTATGCGCGTGTCGGAAAAAGTGAAACCATCGTAAAAAGGCAAATTACCGTCGTTAAAAGTCAACCAAAAACGGCGGTTTTTTACCGCCGTAAATAGGTTCAAGTTTTTCAAAAAATAATTCTTTCTTCTTGGACTCCCCAAGTTTTGAACCCAAGACCTCTCATCCACCCACACCAACCACTCTGCCACAGCCACTCTTCATGAAATATATTCCCTAAATAAATATTTAAACATTACTTTTACTTTATTGTAGATGGTTTCGCCGGAGTTTCGCCGGAGTTTCGCCAGCAAAGACCGCCGTTATTAACAGCGGTAATATTGGGCATTAGCGGCGGTTTTGTTACCGCCGTTAAAAGTGGGCATTAACGGCAGTTTCGTTACCACCGTTAAAAGTGGGTTTCATTACCGTCGTTAAAGACACTTTTAGTGGCAGTTTTTTTAACGGCGGTAACGAAACCGCCGTTAATGATACATTAACGGCGGTATTAACGGCGGTTTTCGTTACCGCCGTTAATGCCCTGTTTTGGCGTAGTGGTGGAAGATAAGATAGAGCATAAAGGAAGATAATAGAGCTAATGGAAGACTAGTAGAGCTAATGGGAGACAAAAGTGGAGCCTTATCTCCAATGGATCAAGCACTAGATAATGGAGACTAAGTGTATATGCATTTGGTGATGAATATATCAGAAAATGGGTCAATGGGGTGTCCCAACCGAACCAAAACCAAAAAAACGGGGCTGTCTCGGGCCGGATCAACAAAATCTGCTCTTAAGCCTGACTTCCAACGGGCATATCTCCTTTATCCGAACTCGATTTTAGGTGATTCTTGAGTCTAAATTAAAACCCCAGAAGTCTACTTTCCAATGGTGGTGGCTTTACATCTAAATTCCAAGTGTACAAAGAAATATGCATAATTTAGTGAAGGCTATTCATTTCTTTCTTAACGATTTGGTGTTTATCCTTTTCCTAAACCAGTTTTCTTCCATCCCCTCCTATTTCCTTCCACTCCAAACCTATAAAGAAAATGTTTTAAATATTTTTCAAAGAGTTCACCTCCTTTCCATTTATTTCCACTTTGTCCTTCCTTAGTTTATTGAAAAGTGCAATATTTTAATTGAAATAGTAGCCTCGGAACATCGTAAAAATATTTGGAAAAATATTTTGAAAAGAGGGTTTTAAGGTCTAAAATAGTTTGGCCAAAATGGGGCATAAGATTTTTTTGAGAGAAAACCAAATTCCATTTTTCTTGTTGAGGATTTTGTAAGAAACACCTTCTTGTTATTTATCATAGGGTAGATCAAAAGAAAGCGCTCAAGTCTTAGAGCCAGTAAAAATAGGGTGTCTACAGCGAGAGAGAGAGAGAGAGAGAGAGAGAGAGAGAGAGCCCATATTAGAGAGAGAAGTGTAAGGGGGTCGCAGTGGTGAGAGATGGTAGGAGGATGGCTGCTGGAGAAGGCTGCCAATAAGAGAGGAGTAGAGGTGGAGGTGGGGTTGGGGTTAGGGTTAGGGTTTGGGTTTGGTTTTGGGGTTAAGGGTATAGTTGGTATTAAGGCAGAGTTTGAAAGAAAAATGGAGGAATTTCATTTTGCTAGGTGGAGGTTCAAAGAAGTGGGAGAGCTAAAGTAAAAAGGTATGGGCAAATAGCAGCTCTCTTTCTATACATAACGATGTGGCTTAATGTAAGTCATTCACTTTAAATCAAAACACTCACAAAGATGACATTTATTTACCAAAATGGTATTGCCAAACCATTCTTGTGAGACTTTTTGTATGAATTTTATGTATGGATAGTATTTTTGTTATAAAAATATCATTGTCACATCATTATGTGTAAATTTATATAATTTTTATGTATATAATTTTGTTTGTAAAATATTTTTCTACATATATATATATATATGAAAACTGAATGGCTCCATCTTTTTTTCCTTTTTTTAAGTATCAACCTTGCCACAATTTATTTTTAGGATACAATAAATAAATGAAATCTCTCTAAGAATCCTAAGATGTAGAGTAAATTTCATTTCAACACAAATTATTTCTAAAATTCAATCTGACAACTTTAAATTACTTTCCAAGTTGACGGGTATAGATAGCAACACACTGTATAAAATTTAAAATACATTTTCATGATGCATAATATTTTTGGTCAACAAAAATCCATACTAAAATATTGCACATAGACTTGACTTTTTGTTTTTGTTTTTTGGCTTTTTACATACTTGACTTTGGGGATGCTTCGGTCACCTCAAATCTGTTTATTAGCAAAGCTTCTCATTTTGAATGGAATTTTTTTTGATAATCAACAAAATGGAATTGAATGGGACCTATTATAATTTAAATGAAGTTCATCAAACTTTATTCATATATTTTACAATATAATTTTCAAAATTTTCTTATGAACAATGTGAAAAGTCCAAATTATAGTTATTGATATAATTACTGAAAATGTGTACAAGGTTGGTTTAAAAAAGTGATTATTTTGTTTTTTTGTCTAAACATATAAGGTGAAAAAAATTGAAGTATCTGTGAATGACTTTTTGACTTTTTACAAACAAAAAAATATCCAAAAAAATAAAGAAAATGGGAAGTATTCTTTGACTTTTCTGCATGATTTTTTAAATTTTTTAATAAATTACAAATACACATCCTCTTAAGATTTGTTTAAAATACAGATTACTCCTTATAGTTCTAAAAATTACATCCCGTCTTTTGAAAATTTTAATCGCATAACAAATTATCTATTTTTTTAATAAATTATCAACTCAATTAACAGTTTTTAATAATATCATAAATATATTTCAATGAACAATTCAGATAATTTTATTATTATATAAGAGAATAACTACAAATTTTATTTTTTTTATTAACTTTTTTAAATAAAAAATTCTGACAAAAATATATTTATAATTTTCAAAATTACAAAAAAAAAAAAAAAACAATTCACATTTTAAACAAATGTGAGGAGATTTATTTGTATTTTACCTGAGATTTAACATCACATCAGATTCTTTGAATGAATTCCTATGGTTTGAATACTCGCCTATGACAGGCTCAGTTTGATCAACTCGACAATAAGATTTTACATCACACATCAAATTGAGCAATAAGATTTCTCCTCACACATCAGATTCATTGAATGAGTTCATTTGGTTTGAATTATCACCTATGAGAAAAATTATTTCTTGGTCCAAGGGTATCACGTGGTCATACCTCTGGCCTATCACAAACTATCATGGCCTCTACACCTAATACAAAATCGTGAATTTCGTTATTTCCACCAATTACAACACATCTGAAACACTACATGACCATACCCCAAGAGCACCAAATAACTTCTCCACCTATGAAGTATATGCTCTGTTGTTTGATCAAGTGAAAAATAAGATTTCACATCACCCATCAAACTGAGCAATAAGATTTCACCTCACACATCAGATTCTTTGAATGAGCTCCTATGGAACAACTTGCATACTTTATTTTCGATTGGGTTTTATCTGATCAGCATTTTACTCATGATTTTACAGGTCTTTGACTTTTATTTTCTTTATTTTTGTTAATTGATAGGGGAGTAATAAGCACAGGTCTTAAACATTCAGGAATTCAAAGCAAAATTTTATAATTTGAGGTCGTATATTTTTATATATCACTTAAAAAATAAAATTAATGTAAAATAGTTATTAAAGAATTTCAAAAGGATAAAATCTAATATTATCTATATAATAAAACATGATGGTTTTTGACTTTATCCTACACACATTTATTCTACTATGACATTTGTATGACTCAGATCTATTCAAACTATAAAACAATGGCTGAGATATATTTTTCAAAAAATATCTTACATGTCATTTTCTATTTTCCCGCTTCTCTCTCTTACCTTTTTCTTCTCTCTCATCCTTCTATGATCTCATGATCCCACCTTTTCACTCTTTTCATTTTATTTTTTTATTTTCTCCTATTTTTATTTTTCTCTCTATTTGTTTATTTTTTTATTTTCTCCTTTTTGTTCACTTATTTTTATTCATATTATATGGAAAAGTCTGCGATCCCAGAATTAGTAGCCAGATTTTACTGTGTGTAGTGGAGATTATATTAATGAATTTTTTAGCCCACAAATTAAATGAATTTGAACAATTAATTATTATTTTTAAATATATTCAATACCTGATAGACTTCGTAAATTTAGACCTCATACGAATCTTCAACATCTATGTAATAGAGCAAGATGGTTTTTGAATTTATCCTACACATATTTGTCCTACTAGGACATTTGGACGGCTTAGATCTATTCAAATTATAAAACAACGGCTGAGATATATTTTTCAAAAAATATCCTACATGTATATTTTTTATTTTCCCGCTTCTCTCTCTTACTCTTTCCTTTTCTCTCCTATCATTCTATGATCCTATGATCCCACCTTCCTCACTCTTTTCTTTTTATTTTTTATTTTCTCCCATTTTTATTTTTCTCTCTATTTGTTTTTATTTTTCTCCTTTTTGTTCACTTATTTTTATTCATAATATTTGGAAAAGTCCGCGATCTCAGAATTAGGAGCCAGATTTTACTGTGTGTAGTGGAGATTATATTAATAAATTTTTTAGTCCACAAATTAAATGAATTTGAACAATTAATTATTATTTTTAAATATATTGAATACCTGATAGACTTCGTAAATTTAGACCTCATATGAATCTTTAATATATTTTAAAAAGCATGACAGTTTTTGAATCTTCAACATATTTTTGTCCTATTACGACATTTGGACGGTTCAGATCTGTTCAAATTATAAAACAATAGCTGAGATATATTTTTCAAAAAATGTTCTACATATACATTTTCTACTTTCCTGCTTCTCTCTCTCTCTCTCTCTCTCTCTCTCTCTCTCTCTTTCTCTTTCCTTTTCTCACACCCCTCCTTCCATGACCCCATGATCCCGCTTTCCTCTATCTTTTCTTTTTATTTTTTTATTTTCTCCCTTTTTATTTTTCTCTCTATTTATTCATTTTTTTAATTTTCTCCTTTTTGTTCAATATATTTTACACATATTTCCATACAAATGTATGTATGCCCGTAATACAATAGGACATTACGGGCATACATACAATTTTCATATAATTATATAAACAAAAGTAGTATTGTATGTATGCTAAGCATATCTATCTATCTAGCTATATATTACATAAGCAAAAGCGAGTTTTCATTAGAAATTTTGTGAGAACTCCAAAATTTTATAATGAATTTGTGATTTTATCAAATTAAAAAATAAATTTAAATAGTGTTGGGATTATAATTATATTATAATCTTAATATTATTTACACCGTGCCTTCAGGCACGGGTATACGCTAGTTGTTTTATATTTGAACCATTTATGCAAAAAAAAATAAATAAATAAAAATAAATAGTACACAAAAATCTAGAGTACTAACATAAAAAATAAAAAATAAATAAATAAAAAATTTGAACGCATAATTACTTAACTATTATTGTTCTTGCATTTCTAGTTGTAAAATTGAACCAAGGGCTCTTGGTTGAGATTCAATTAATTCTTCTACATTTTCTAGGAAATATGATTAAATAAATAATTCATTCCATAATTCAACAAGCAATCGTTAATTCAATTCTAGATATTTCAATTTTTAAGTAAATTAACAAACACTTGAAGTAGATATTTAAATGATACAAAATCTAAAGTCATCTAGAGAGAATATTAAGACCAAGGAAGTTTAATATCAAAATGGTTAATTTGTGATGTCGCAAGTCCTTTTAAAGCAAGTTGAGTATATTAATTTGAAATTTCTATCCCTTTTAATTTTCCTTGTTACCACTGAGCCCTTCTAGTCTGATGTTGTTACCAATTCTTTTCCTAGTGGTTGTTCATATACATCATAGTGTATTCCAGGGTGTCAATATGCAACTTTGGGTGTAGGAGTGAATCTAGGAATGGTGGGAATCTTCTAAGGTTGTTTTTTTCTCACTTTTGAGTTGAGACTACTCGAGCAGTCATGTCATTCTTTCAGTTCTTGGTCCTGAAGTCTAAAATACTAGGAGTATGTGCTTTCACCGTTCGAGTAAAGGTTCCACCGCTTGAGCGATCTGTTAGAGAAGAGAGATTCTGACAATTTGAATTAACTGTTTGAGCGCAAGTTTCACCACTCGAGTAGTTTGTCTGAAGTCAGTTCCAAGAATTGTGTCCAATCACTTAAAAGTTGAGCCATTACACTTTCTCCTTCACTTTTCATTTCTATATATATATTTCATTTTCTCACTTTTCTCTCATCTCTCTCTAAAAAACACCCACCAACCTTATTAAATTCTTTGATCCCTCCAAATCTATTGGAGCTTTGACCTTCATGTCTTCATTAATATTGGAGAGCTCGTCAAGAGCTATGTCGTATATGGTGAAGATCGGATTTTGACACTGTTGATTTTAAAACTTTTCTCATCTTTTTTCCTAAAATTTGAGGTAGAAAGTTTCTTTGAGTTATATATATATATATATGATTTTAGCATGTCTTGCTTGTTTTGGGATGATTATCAAAATTGAGGGTTTGAGATTTAAAGTGTTGGGTTTTGGAAATGTTGAAAGAAATGATTTTCTTATGATATGGTTCAAATAAATTGTGTTGTGAACTTATGAACATTTGGAAATATGTGGAGGAGGAGGAATGTCTTTGAAAATGGAGGAAAAACCCTACTTGAATAAAACCCTAGATTTTGGGGAAAAAATTGGGAAAAAATGGACTTTTGTGAAGGACATATGAAATTGTTGGAATTTTTTTCAAATAAATGATGAACTTTCACATGTTGCTATGTTGTTTAAAATTTCCATAAGATGGATGGGTTGTTTCGAAAAGTTATTGAATAACATGAGTTGCCTATGCTTGGACTATGAATTGAAAATGAATATTGATTGTGAATATGAAATGATGTCATATGTCACATGGCTATGGACTTTGGTTATGACTTGAGAAATGGAGAAATGTATTGAATATCATATTTCATATCGAACAAAAGTTGAGAATTGCAGAATGTTATAGTGAAGTCTCATAATTGCATCTCATTTCATTCATTTTGCATAGCTTTGAATATTGTTTATTATGGCTATGCCTTAGGAATTGATTTATTGTTTTGAGAAAACAATGAAAATCTTGAAATCTTTTGGAGTATATACATTTGGTAAGTCAAGATAGGGGATGTAGATAGTATTGTTTAAGTTGGCTTGAGTGTTCAGGGTGAAAGACTGAAAACACACACGAATGAGGTACCAAGTGCCTTCCAATTAGGAGTCAGTAAAGTGGGGGATTAGTAGAGCTTGTTATGCCCACTTACAGAGACCAGCCTAGGGATTACCTAAGTCGTATTTATCACCTTGTATTTAAATTTTGAAATTTTTTTAGATAAGGAAATGTCTTTAAAAGAATCATTGCATATGATTTTCAAAGGAATAAAATTTGTGATTTTGGAGCATGGCATAGTGTTGCATTCATGTATATACGACTGCTTAAACATATATACTTTGTGAAGATATTTCTACTAGGCTTTGTGCTCATTCCTGATGGATTTGTGGAGGAAAGAATGTGGTGATCTCGCCTAACTAAGGGCATGGGAAGTCTTTGGAGAGCACAAGGCTCTTTCTTTTGTTCGTTCTTTTAACAAGCTAAGGGCTTTACTTGTGTGGGTTTGATAACCACCCTTTGTGTAACAAGTAAGCCTTAGAACTTGTAACCCATGAGGCATTCTTTTGTTGTTATTTCATTCATTTTAACTATCTCACGTGCTATGGATTCAACTTTAAGGGGATTGAATATGTATTGCATGTGGACCCCCTTGTAAATCTCTTACAAGAATAGAATACAAATATAGAGATTGATCACTTGAGTTAAGTCTACTATGATTGATTGAATTAATTAGATCGACCTTTATGTCAATTATTTGGGAGCATTATAGGTTAATTGGGTTGGAGAGAAGTTTGGTAAAGTGAAATCAATTACTTAGAGCCCTCCAATAATAAAAATACTGTTGTTTTTGGGTTTGGTATCAAGCGACGTAGTTGGGCTTTGATAAGTTAAAATCAAAGTAATGGAAATCCTCCATATATAAAAACATTTTTATTTTTTAGTTTGGTGTTAAAGGCTTAGAGTTAAGTGAGTTTTAATAAGTTAACAATCAAAATAATTGAGGCATTCGAGGTCTTTGAAGAAAACCCCCCCCCCCCCCTTAATATTATAAGAATTAATCCTACATAGGCTTTATTTTTTAGCTCAAATCTAGGGCCAAAGCGGCGGCTTTGCCAACTTAACCTTAGAGTCGGCCCTGGGAGCAATTATAAATATGAAAAATATTTATATTATCAGACAGATCAATAGCATACAATAGGTAGAAAGTAAACAAAGCTTAACAACCAATAACCAAGCCTAACAATTACTGTCAATTTCTATGAAAATGAGTTTAATATTTCGCAGAAATTGAACCCATAATCTCACACTACAAAGATTTATAGTATTACACAATTGTTAAGTCAAATGTCTTGATTGTAACGCCCCACTTTTAAATTCATGGATATCATTACCAAATCCTTTGTTATATTACAATTTCAGAGATAACGTTTGAAACTTCAATATATTAATAAGGACAATTAGGTGAAGGTTCTCTCATTCGAATATATAATGAATACAACATGAGTAACAATTGAATAAGTTGCCCGTAGGTTTACATCATTACATATAAAAGGAATGGTCCAACCCTTTTACAACAATGGCGTTCCGCCAACAAATAAAAGGCCCTGTGGCCAACAGATAAAGAAGATCCTTGATCTTGAAACACTTCTCGACGTTCACCTGAAAAAGGATTAGCAACGTAGAATGAACATAAAGTCTAGTAAGGATCCCAACATGATCTTAAACAATAACAACTTACAGATAGCTATGATCATGAATGCTTAGTCTCATACTATATAAGTAACGTGACGGTTTATAACCAAAGAATATTTACATAAGTACTTTTGCCAAAATTATTCAATTCCTTCAATAATACAGACAATTCACATTTCCTTTTCATTTCATATTTCAAAAATATATGATAACAACTATTTTGTTTTGGAGTATGAAACATGTTCATAAATCTATGATTTCCTTCACATTATTCACAAACTAAATACATGGTCTACATTTTTTTCCAACACGTTCAAATTTACATATATACATCTAACACGAAAAACGAAAACAATAAGCACCCCACAACTATCTACTTAACATGAGACAACTTGATCTTTCTGAACCACAACCATCATAATGCATGATATACACAGATACACTGAGATAATAATGATATATAAGCTCTGCTCTACCTACCTTAAGTACGGTAAGCTAAGAATACACCTTTCCATAAATAACGAAATGTCAATTTACCAGACACAGGCTGGAAGGTAATGGTATCTCTGCCAAGTTCTCCAGGCGCTAGCTAGAAGGTACTGGTACCTCTCATTCTAAGCACAACCAATTCTCCAGGCGCTAGCTGGAAGGTAATGGTATCTCTTATTCTCAATGCAGTATACGTTACCAATCATCACAACATGTCAAAAGTACAACTAACGCAAGTGTAATGCATACACATAAACTATTCAACACAACAATGTCATCATCCACTGATGACCAAGGACAAAACCTCTAAATGTATGTACTTAGCACACGTATTATAATAATCCAACTCTCATGAGATTTTAAATCCAACAACAACAATAGTAAAATAAAATATTCATAATCCAACCTCAAGTTCATTTTTGAAATTCACATAGTGTTATGATTTCCTTCTTTTTTTTTCAAAAATCAATTCTCTTATTTTCCAAGTTAACATACTCCAATCTTTATATCCAATCCATTCTTTTCATTTCACACAACTAAATCCATGGATATCAAGGCCACAACACAATCAACTTAATATGATCAATCCAAGATAATTCCAATGCCATAGTTAATTCTCCCTTTTTGCTATTAACATATTTACACAAACCATAATAACAATTTACAAACATTATTCAACTTTATCCTTTTTTAATTCACCATGTCAAAATATTAAATTACGATTTTTTCTCTCTTTCAACATAAACATTTTAGACTACTCCCCAATTAACCCAAACAACAATCAATTTAACAATCTCATTTACAAATAACAAACCCTAGATCCCCTTTCATGATTTTCAAAGAAATCCATAACGGATATGATTTTTACACAATAAAATCTACCACATATCTATCTATAGATGAGGTATTGAAAAAGAGCAAAGAAATCCCTACCTCAAGTAATGAAGAGAAGAAGCCTGAAAATCCAACTTCAATGAAAACTAGATCCGCTTAGGTTAAATGGAAGCCCTCGTCGAGCTCTACAGTTTGGTATATGGAACTAGGGATCAAAGATGTGTATACATAGATGAAATCAAGGCTAAGAAGCTTGAAAACTCAAAAATGGCACAAGGAGGGAGAAAAGGGACTGAAAAGTGAAGAGATTTGACCCAAAAGTGACTTTTAAAGATATGATTCTGAACAGTTCGCTCGAGCGACGAAAGTTGTGCGTTGCTCGAGCGAAGAATTGAGGCTTCCAATATCTCAAACATTTTTGAAAAACAAAGCTGGAAAGGTCAATGGCTTGCTCGAGCGAACTACGCACACAGTACAAATTTGCAAACTTCATATAGGCATAACTCTCTCATTCGGACTCCGTTTATGGTCGTTCTTGTGCCCAAATTGAAGCCACCAAAGTAAGATTTCCAATGGTTCTAGCCTCACATCAAGATTCAAAGTGCGGAGAGAGAAAATGATGAAAAAGTGAAAACTACTCAATAATAATTATTCGAATTTGGAGTTTCTGATTCAATCTCACGCAACCACTATGGTAACACCTCAACCAAGGCACAAATATCAACTAAGAAGGTTCTTAATCAAGATAATCAAAGAGTCAAATATAGTTCTATTATAACATAAAGCACAGAGTGCTACATTGATTACATATCTTTGACTTGCATAGTGCTTTTTGTTTATGTTTTCTTCCATTCGGTGAAAAAAACTTCTAAGAATTTCATCCACCATTGAGATTCTGTGAACTATGGAATTAACATCCCTCACTAATATGCTATGTTGAATTTGTGAGGTGTCTTGTATTTATTGTACACTCAAAGTATTGTAAGAGATTTTTTACGAAGGCAGAACTGTTGGAACAATCTTCTGTGTATATGAAATAAACTGAAAATAATTCAAACAAAATAAAATAAACTTATAGAAATTATTTTGTTGAACCGAATTAATAATTAAAGACCAAGTCGAGTGTGTGACACTCTGTCCTTAAGACAACCCCGCTACGGTGCTTACGGTTGAGTGGCGTCTATCTCCCAGGATACAATGATCTTCACAAACTTGTTGTAGCACACCAAACAAATTTATACGGCGAACTAAACCTTGTGTTCTAATACTCTCTTTAATTTATCCTAAAACTAGAATGAAGAATAATGCACTAAAAGAAATTAAGACAGCAAACACAAAAAAGTTGCAGACTCAATTTTCGGGTGTCTCTAAATGTAAAGATTGCTGGAATATAATTTCTATTTATAGGCAACAAAATGACCGTTTGTAATAGTCCAAACAGGTATAAAAAGTGGTCATCAGGTGCCTTATTCAAATGAACAGATTTGTTTGAAAATTAAATCTGACCGTTGCTTATTTTCAAACAATTTGAAAAGGTTCCGAGGTGCAACAGTTATAAAAACTATTGGAATACACTTTTTAAACTATTTACATAGTTTAATAGTTTAAACAAAAACAAACCATTTAGAGGAACAATTTATTTCAACCAATTGGAATACTCATATTAAACTATTTGAATAGTTTAATCATTTTTAGGAAACCACTTTAGGAAACCAAAAATAAATTTATATTTAAATTAAATTCCCACAATAATTTTTATTGAAAAAATTCAAATGAACTTTGTCTAAAAAATTAATGTTAAACCTGAAACCGACGTCAATTTCCCATTCACTCATAAATGGTTTTGACGTTCCGTCTTCACCGTGTGACTTGCCACACGGCAAGGAACACTTCACCTCTTCGGACCCACCCCAAACAACGTTTGGGGCCCACTTATAATTGGACTAAAAAATATGCTTATATTAAACCATTTTTCCAACAATCCCCCACATGAATGGAATTTGACGGAGAGAAAATGCAACAACATGATCTAATTATAGATAGTACAAAAATTAAAAATATTCTGCAAAGGATAGGTAGCTTTTGGCTTTAAACCTTCCCTTGTAAGACACTATCGAATTTACTAGCTAACTAGTGAACATGATGTCTTGAACTATTCAGCCGTTTGTGTAAACCAAGACAATAGAACTCACACAGTATATTCCCAGACACAGTTTAGTTCTCACTATTGTGTTCATTTTGGCCATGAACAACCTAGTCTTTCATGAGTGCTCTGGAGAATTGTAGCCCTTCACAAATCTCATAGAACCGGCCCAGTTCACACTCACATATGTGATTCTTATGAAGAGTATCCTGCTATACTCCACTAGATTAACCTAGATATAAGAATCATTAAAATTTTACTTAACCTCAAACGCTGCAGTCATCACTATTTCATCATAGAAATGGGCAGGAGTTAGACTCCCCAGTGATCCTTCTGAGTCAATCACAACTCGGTTGTCCCTTTGAACCTAGATCTTGGGATCTCCAGTCAACTAGGTTGGGTTGCCGTTGTGGTAACTCTTATTTAATAGGCTTAAGTCCCATTCCCCTCGATGAATTCTCAACTAACTCTCTTGCTAACCCTTTGGTTAGTGGATCCGCTATGTTGTCTTTAGACTTAACATATTCTATGGAAATAATTCCATTAGAGAGTAGTTGTCTCACGGTGTTATGTCGATGACGAATGTGTCGTGACTTATCGTTATACATATGACTTTGTGCTCTACCTATAGCTGATTGACTATCACAATGTATGTATATAGCAGGCACCGGTTTTGGCCATATTGGAATATCTTCAAGGAAGTGGCGAAGCCATTCTGCTTCTTCTCCTGCTTTGTCTAAGGCTATGAATTCTGATTCCATAGTAGACCTAACAATACAAGTCTGTTTGGAAGATTTCCAAGATACAGCCGCCCCACCAAGAGTAAAGACATACCCACTAGTAGACTTTGAGTCTCTTGTATCCGATATCCGATATCCAATTTGCATCACAGTATCCTTCAGGTACTGCTGGATATCTAGTATAATTCAGCCCAATATTACGAGTAAATCGAAGATACCTTAGAACCCTAATAATAGCTTTCCAGTGTTCTACTCCCGGATTACTTGTATATCTACTTAATTTACTTACTGCATAAGTTATATCCGGGCGAGTGCAGTTCATCAAGTACATTAAGCTTCCAATAATTTGGGCATACTCTAATTGAGAAATACTTTCCTGTACATTCTTAGAAAGATACAAATTAACATCTACAGGTGTTCTAGCAAGATGATCATCATCTTTGCTGAATTTATCAAGTATTTTCTCAATGTAATGAGATTGTGACAAAGCATATCCTTATGATGTTTTGGTAATTTTCATACCAAGAATTACATCAGCAATGCCCATGTTTTTCATGTCAAAATGTTTATTCAACATTTTCTTGGTAGTTTTAATCATGTCATTATTACTACCTATGATGAGCATATCATCTACATAAAGACATACAATGACATAACCTTTGTCTGTGTTTTTAACATAAACACATTTGTCACACTCATTAATTTTAAATCCATTTGAGATCATTGCCTTGTCAAATTTCTCATGCTATTACTTTGGCGCTTGTTTTAAACCATATAATGATTTAACCAATTTACACACTTTCTTTTCTTTCCCTGGAACAGAAAACCCTTCTGGTTGTTCCATGTAAATTTCTTCCTCTAACTCACCATTTAAGAAAGCGGTTTTAATATCCATTTGATGAATTTCTAGATTGTATAGAGATGCAATGGCAATTAGCATTGTAATGGATGTTATTCTAGTAACCGGTGAGTATGTCTCAAAGTAATCAAGACCTTCTTTTTGTCTAAATCCTTTGACCACATGTTTTGCCTTGTACTTGTCAATTGATCCATCCGCTTTCATTTTCCTTTTGAAAATCCACTTGTACCCAAGAGGTTTACAACCTGGTAGCAAATCCACCAATTCCCAAGTGTGATTTTGCAAGATGGATTCAACTTCACTGTTGACAGCTTCTTTCCATAAAGGAGCTTCAGGACTGGACATAGCCTCTTTAAAAGTTAAAGGCTCATTTTCTAACAAATATGTTAGAAAATCTAGACCAAAAGATTTTGAGGTTCTAGCACGTTTACTACGCCTAGGTTCCTTTTCCTCATTTTGATCTAACTCTTGTTCTTGATCATGTTCTTGATCCTGACTAGTAATAACATTATGATATCTTTTATTACTTCTAGTCTCTTGTCCAGTCTTATTTGAAAATACATATTCAAAGAAAGATGCATTTCGAGATTCAATAATAGTATTTACATGCATTTCGGAATGTTTTGATTTATGAATCAAAAACCGATATGCACTACTATTTTTGGCATAACCAATGAAAATGCAATCAATGGTCTTAGGACCTATCTTAGTCTTTTTAGGACTAGGAATAGCCACTTTAGCCAAACACCCCCCACACTTTTAAGTATTTGTAGGATGGTACTCTTCCATGCCACAATTCATAAAGTGTTTGATTCACTTTCTTTCGGGGTATTTTATTTAAAATATAATTAGCAGAAAGTATTGATTCCCCCCACAAGTTCTGAGGTAATCCAGAAGTGATTAACATGGCATCATCATTTCTTTTAAAGTCCTATTTTTCCTTTCAGCAATTCTATTTTGCTGAGATGAGTAAGGAGCGGTGGTTTGATGAATTATTCCATGTTCTTTACAAAATTTACCAAAAGGTGATTCATATTCACCACCTCTATCACTTCTAAGTTTCTTGATTTTTTTACCAAGTTGATTTTCAACTTCATTCTTATATTGAATGAAAGTTTCCAAAGCTTCATCCTTAGTTCGAATTAAATAAACATAACTATATCTAGTATAGTCATCTATAAAAGTGATAAAATACTTTTTCCCACCTCTAGTTTGAATTGATTTAAAATCACAAATGTCACTATGAATTAATTCAAGTGGTTCCATACTTCTTTCAATTGAATGAAAAGGAGTTTTAGATAATTTTGCCTCAACACAAATTTCACATTTATGATTTGAATCAATGTTAAATTTAGGTAAACATTCCATATTAATTAATCTACGCAAAGATCCATAATTAACATGTCCTAGTCTACCATGCCATAAATTTGAAGACTCAAGCAAATAAGAAGATGATGTATTTTTATTAATGACTGAGGGTCCAATGGTCATTACATTCATCTTGAAAAGGCCATCAAACATGTAACATTTCCCTACATACATCCCGTTTTTGGTAAGTACAAACTTGTCACTTTCAAAAACTAGCCTAAACCCATTCTTACTCAACAAAGATCTGGAAACTAAATTCTTGCGAATATCCGGTACATGCAGCACATTGTTGAGAGTGAGTTCCTTTCCTGATGTCATCTTTAGTACAATCTTTCCTTGTCCTTCAACTTTGGAAGTTGAGGAGTTGCCCATAAAAAGTTGTTTACCGTTGTCCACTGTAGAATAAGATGTGAATATCTTTTTGTCGGCACAGATATGGCGAGTAGCACCAGTGTCCACCCACCATTCTTTAGGATTTCCGACAAGATTTGCCTCGGAAACAACTGCAGAAAGATTTATGACATCTACACCATTGGAAATTTCTTCCATTTCGGTCATTTTGGCTTTAGCAACCTTCTTACTAGATCTTCCTTTGCCTTTACGTTTGTAATGGCAATCTTTGGCCCAATGTCCCTCTTTGTTACAAATGTAACACATGCCATTAAACTTGTATTTCTTAGTTTCCCCTCCTTTAGATAGCATTCTCTTCTGCCATCTTTTAAAAACAGTTCCTAAGAACTTCTCTAGTTTTCCACCATGATTTACTGGCACAGTCCCAATATAAGGGGTTGGTGTGATGACAATCTCCATACCAGTACTGGTTTGAACATTAGTTTGACCAGTTTTAGTAGTCACAAATTCTAAATTATAAACCACAATTATAATTATAATTTAATACTACACAGAAAATTAAACCCAAAAAACACAGAATTTTAAATTCTGTAAAAAATAAAAGAAACAAAAATTGTAACTTTTATTTTCAATTAATTTGAAAATAAAATAAAATTTTATTTAAACAAATTAAACCAAAACTACAGAAGTAAATTCTGTTAAAAAATAAAAGAAACAAAACAAAATGTAACTTTTATTTCCAATTAATTTGAAAATAAAATAAAATAAAATTTTATTTAACCAAATTAATTCCACACGGAAAACTAATCCAAATTCACATAATTAAATTCTGTAAAAATAAAAGAAACAAGAATGTAACTTTTATTTTCCAATTAATTTGGAAATAAAATAAAATTTTATTCAACCAAATTAATTTCACACAGAAAATTAAATTCTGTAAAATAAAAGAAATAAGAAAATAACTTTTATTTTTCAATTGATTTGGAAATAAAATAAAATTTTATATTTGACCAAATTAATTCCACACAAAAAATTAAATTCTGTAAAATAAAAGAAATAAAAATATAACTTTTATTTTTCCAATTAATTTGGAAATAAAATAAAATTTTATTTAACCAAATTAATTTCAGACAGAAATTTAAATCTCTTGTAACACTCCAATAATTAAAATACTGAAACAGAATTTTAATTAATGAAAACACAGAAAATAATTTCTAAAAATCAAAATTAATTTTCTGACAAAATTTCACAAAAATATATTCTGAATTGTTAATGACACCAGTATCGTACTACTAGTTGTTAAAGAAAATAGACAGTATATTACTACTATCTGTCAAATAGAATATAATCACTATTTGTTTTTCCAACCAGAATATTATTTTGTAAATCCGCAGAAAATAATTTTCTTAGAATAGGAAACAAACGAAAAATTCTGTAAACAGAATAATTCGAAATCTATCTTAAGATTGTTGGAACAATCTTCTGTGTATATAAAATAAACTGAAAATAATTCAAACAAAATAAAATAAACTTATAGAAATTATTTTGTTGAACCGAATTAATAATTAAAGACCAAGTCGAGTGTGTGACACTCTGTCCTTAAGACAGATTCGCCCCGCTACGGTGCTTACGGTTGAGTGTCGTCTATCTCCCAAGATACAATGATCTTCACAAACTTGTTGTAGCACACCAAACAAATTTATATGGCGAACCAAACCTTATGTTTTAATACTCTCTTTAATTTATCCTAAAACTAGAATGAAGAATAATGCACTAAAAGAAATTAAGACAGCAAACACAAAAAAGTTGCAAACTCAATTTTCGGGTGTCTCTAAATGTAAAGATTGCTGGAATATAATTTCTATTTATAGGCAACAAAGTGACCGTTTGTAATAGTCCAAACAGGTATAAAAAGTGGTCATCAGGTGCCTTATTCAAATGAACAGATTTGTTTGAAAATTAAATCTGACCGTTGCTTATTTTCAAACAATTTGAAAAGGTTCCGAGGTGCAACAGTTATAAAAACTATTGGAATACACTTTTTAAACTATTTACATAGTTTAATAGTTTAAACAAAAACAAATCATTTAGAGGAATAGTTTATTTCAACCAATTGGAATACTCATATTAAACTATTTGAATAGTTTAATCATTTTCAGGAAACCACTTTAGGAAACCAAAAATAAATTTATATTTAAATTAAATTCCCACAATAATTTTTATTGAAAAAATTCAAATGAACTTTGTCTAAACAATTAATGTTAAACCTGAAACCGACATCAATTTCCCATTCACTCATAAATGGTTTTGACGTTCCGTTTTCACCGTGTGACTTGCCACGCGGCAAGGAACACTTCACCTCTTCGGACCCACCCCAAACAACGTTTGGGGCCCACTTATAATTGGACTAAAAAATATGCCTATATTAAATTATTTTTCCAACAAGAACCCAGGCCCTTTGTGAGGGTCCGGGGGCAACACCCCCGGCTCGAAGTTTTGATGATATATATTGTTAATTTCGGGTACGGTTTTGTGAGTGTAACATAAACATAGAGTTGCAAAGTATTCTTATAATTCTTATTGCGTATAATGGATTTTGATCGTTTCTCCATTGTAGACGTAGGCATCTCGTTGGACCACATATATCTTGTGTTCTTGTGTACTTGTTCTTCTTGTTATTTTTTCTTGTGTGATTTAATTACGTTCTTACATAACAAATTTAAAATTTGTTGAAGGGAAGAAAATGTAGAAGAAATTGAATGATTTTATTTTTTTAATATTTTATGGGTCATTGTATAAAAAATTATTTTTTTATTAATGGTTATTCAGTTTATCACATTCTTTTTCATTCTATTTCTTTTCCTTTTCCTTTACCATAAGAAATTGGGTGTTTGAAGTTTGTTTCTTTTTCTTTTTCTTTGTCTTTTTTAATGGATTTTTTGTTGGCTTTTTTTTTTTTTTTGGGGTTTTTAACCTTTTTTTTAATTTCAAAAACTTCACATTTTTGGGTTCTACTTGACCAGATGGATCGATAAAGTAAATAATAATAATAATTTGAAAAATAAAGTCTAGAAAAAAAAAAACAACAAAAAAAACAAGCAAAAAAGTATTTGGATCTTTCAACTTTTATTTTTCTTTTTTTAAAAAAAAAATACTTTTTAGATTCATTTACACGAGAGACCGAAAAAAATAAAAAATAAAAATTGACATAATTTTGAAAATATACTAAAGGAAAAAAAGTAAAAATAAAAATTGTGACTTTTGGCTTTATATCAAACACCATAGTATGAAAATCATTAACAACACACTGGTTTTTATTTTTTATTTTTTATTTTTTAAAATTAGTTAGAGATGATAATTTATAAATATCATGAATTACATCAAATAAATTATATAATTATGTTAAAAATATTCAACAATGCATTTATTAAAATAATATATACGACAAAGCACGAGCCCTTACTAGTACTACACGCCAATTGAGAAGACTTGGACCTAAGCAACCCAAACATAATTCTTCTATTTATTTTAAGAAAAATGTTAGAAATCTCAAAAGATTTATTAAATTTTTTACGAAAGGTTTCACATAGGTGTGGGATTCGTGTGAAATATTTGATAAAAATTTTAATAAATTTTTTAAGGTCTCTAACATTACTCTTATTTTAATATAACCCAAGCATACTAACTTTTATTTTAATATAATTGTTATATAATTTTTCTATTAATACAACTAACAAATGACTAATAAAAAAAAGATAAAATATCATTACTTAAACTTGTAAAGAAGCATAGTGTAATAATTAAGCCTTGTGGAGTTTAGTGTATATTTTTTTAAACTTACGAAAGGTAAGTGCAATTCTTTTCTTTTTTGTTTTTGCTGTAACAGTTTTCAAACTCCTCCTAAAGACTTACTGTAAATTAAAATCTTAATAAGGAAAAAACACCCCTCTCTCAACTTTTAAATAATCAGTTGTTGTTTTTTTAATTTATTTAAACTATTTTTGTTTAGCAAATTATAAACAGACTTTACACCAAACAAATTTACACAAACTCTAAAATATATATATCACAAACTCCAATAGTGTCAATATCTTAGGTCGGTAAAAAAAAATCAATTTTATTTGGTCGGTACAAAAATTCAATACAAATTATAATTGGATACAAATCAAATCATTTTTTCATCACTGACAGCAATATGAATATGACTGCACTTTCAATCCAAATCCACATTAAAATACTCTGCAAATCAAGGTTTTACTATTACTCAAAAGATTGGCAATTCCACAAAGGGTAGATAAATATATAACAAACAAAGAGAACGAAAATCAAAATTTTGAAGTAGAAATCAGAGAACGATAACACATAACAATTGACCCATCAAAATGAGAATTCTCAAGATGTCAAATGATTGACATCAAAGAGTTGTCCCAATGAAATCAAGTGGAATGAATTTGGCAGAGGCGGCCTCTGTTTTGATAGAGCCACAGAAACTTGTCGCATTGTTGGTCGGCTCTGTGGACTGGTGTGTAAACATGCCAACGCCAGCTTTGCAACAAGGACCACTTCTTTTTCCATACGAGTCCTAGGAATTGGGAGGCGCGAATCCAATATATCTTTCAACAATATATCATGAGCAGTGATTGGTGATGAGGAAACATATGTGATGAGATCGCCCGGATGCTGCCCCATTAACACTTCCAGCATTAAAACTCCAAAGCTATAAACATCCAACTTCTCATTCACTTGCATTGTGTAAGCAAGTTCTGCCACAAAAACAAAGCTAAGAAAAAAATGGATAGAGGCAAAAAAGGAAAAAGAAAAAAGTAACGACAGTTTGTTCATGGAAATTTAAGAAGAAGAAGAATAGTAAAAAAAAGGCTTTGCATGTTGATTTGAATAGAAGTCATGCCATACCTGGAGCCGCATATCCAAAGGTTCCTGCAAATGAGGTCCAATTGGAAGAGTGAGGGTTTAGAAGTCTAGCAGTGCCAAAATCAGATATGTGGGCCACGTATTCTGAATCTAGCAGAACATTCTTGCTTGATATATCACGATGGATGACCGGTGGCAAGCAATCATGGTGCATGTATGACAAAGCATCTGCCAAACCACTAACAACATTCACCCTCTTAGTCCACTCAAAATCCAATGTTGTTTCGTCATTGCTCAATATCTTTTCCAAGCTCCCTCCTTCCAAAAACTCGTAAACTAAAAATGAGTGCCGTGGATGCGAACAAAAACCATAAAGCTTTATGATATTACGATGTCGTATCTCTGTCAATGCATGAATCTCACTTGTAAAACTTCTTAGGTAGGCCAACTCACCGTCTTGTGAAGAGTGAAGTTTCTTCACAGCAACAATCTGACCACTTGGCAACTCAACTTTATAAACAGTGCCACATCCTCCCACGCCAATGCAGTGTCTGGCATTAAAGTCCTCTGTTGCTTCAATGATGTTTTCATAGACCATTTTTCCATCATAGCTCCATATTGCAAACAAATTTTCATTATTAGCTCCTTCAGGCTCATTTGCTATGTTTCCCACTCTTTTCCGAAGGACTAGAAAACTCCCAATAGCCCCAAGTAATAAAATTCCCGAAACAGGAACTAAGACCAAAAGCAAAATTTTGTTGTGCTTGTTACCTTTAGCGCCATTGCTTATGTTTGGAGAGCATGGCATCAAACCAGTCTTATTTCCACACAAACCATCATTACCCACGTATGCCTCAAATGGAGCATCTTGAAAGGCTTTGGTGTTGGGCAAAGGACCTTCCAAGTGATTGTAAGATATGTCAATAGATGTGAAACTTCTCATCCCATTGAAAGAGGACGGAATGGAACCAGACAGACTATTGTGGGAAAGATTTAATGTCTCTAAGCTTTGCAATTCCCCAATCAGTTGTGGAATCTCACCCGTTAATGAATTGTTTCCAAGATCAAGAGTTTGAAGAAATTGCAATTTGCCTATTTCAGTTTGAATACCACCGCTGAGAAGATTTTCGCTTAGATTTAAGTTCAGTAGCTTTACACACTCCCCCAATTGACTTGGAATTGAGCCACTAAGTTTGTTTGTTGCCAAGTTTAGATTTTGTAGATTGGATAGGCTGCCCAATTCTGCTGGAATGTTGCCTGAAAGTCTATTATTGCTCAGAGTAAGGTCAAACAGTAAGTTCAAATTTTCCAAATTCTTAGGGATCTCCCCAACTAGATTATTTGAAGAAAGGTCAAGCACTTGTAACTGAGTTGCCCCTCCAAGCTCCGGCAATATCTTTCCAGAGATTTTATTTTCAGAGATCTTTAGGCTAGTCAAATTGTGGCAGTGCCCCCAGTTTTGCGAAAGCTCACCATAGAAATTATTATAACTCAGATCGATATAAACCAAGTTGGGGAGAATCCCAAAATCTTCTGATATGTTCCCTGTGAGTTGGTTTTGTTGAAGCCTAACTTGAGTTAAAGACTTGCAATTTTTCAAGCTCTTCGGGATTCTGCCTATTAAGTTGTTGTTTGATGCAACCAGTTTTGTAAGTGATCCACCAAGGCATATATTCTGGGGTAGAAAACCTGTAATTTTGTTATCATATATATCAAATAACTGTAAATGTGTAAGGTTTTCCAATTCTGGAGGAATGGAGCCGGTGAGTTTGTTCCCAAACAAGCCAAACCATATAAGAGAGTTTAGCTTTCCTAACTCAGGAGGGATGGAGCCAGATATTTGATTTCCACATATAGAAAGATCTTGGAGGTTCTTCAACTTCCCAATAGTGGAAGGGATGTGTCCAGTGAGATTGTTGAAAGAAAGATATAAAAGTGTTAGGTTGCCTAAGTTCCCAATAGAAGAAGGTATTGAACCCGTGAGATTATTATTTGAGAAATAAAGCTCATTAAGAGACCTTAACAACCCAACTTCTTCAGGGATTGATCCGGAAAGTTGGTTTCGATATAGATATAAATTGGTTAAATTACCCAAATACCCAATAGAAGAAGGTATTGAACCCATGAGATTGTTCTCTCTCAAATTGAGGTTACTAAGAGACCTTAACAGCCCAATTTCTTTAGGGATTGATCCGGAAAGTTGGTTTTCACGAAGGCATAAAGCGGTTAAATTACCCAAGTTCCCAATAGAAGAAGGTATTGAACTCATGAGATTGTTAAAGCACAAACTGAGGTTACTAAGAGACCTCAACAACCCAACTTCCTTAGGGATTGATCCGGAAAGTTGGTTTCCATGAAGGGATAAAAAGGTTAAATTACCCAAGTTCCCAATAGAAGAAGGTATTGAACCTGTGAGATTGTTTTCTGAGAAATCAAGCTTAATAAGAGACCTTAACAACCCAACTTCTTGAGGGATTGATCCGGAAAGTTGGTTTTCATATAGAAACAACATGGTTAAATTTCCCAAGTTCCCAATAGAAGAAGGTATTGAACCCGTGAGATTGTTTGTTGACAACTCGAGATCAATGACACACCTTAACAACCCAATTTCTTGAGGGATTGATCCAGAAAGTTTGTTATGATGAAGGTACAAAATGGTTAAATTACCCAAGTTCCCAATAGAAGAAGGTATTGAACCCGTGAGATTGTTTTCTGAGAATTCAAGCTTAATAAGAGACCTTAACAACCCAACTTCTTGAGGGATTGATCCAGAAAGTTGATTTTCATAAAGGTACAAAATGGTTAAATTACCCAAGTTTCCAATAGAAGATGGTATTGAACCAGTGAGACTGTTTGTTGAGAAGTCAAGCTCAATAAGAGACCTTAACAATCCAACTTCCCGAGGGATTGATCCAGTAAGGTTGTTCGCTGACAATGAAAGAACAAAAAGAGACCTAAGCATCCCAACTTCTTGGGGTATGGGTCCAGAAAGTTGGTTGTCGGAAAGGTGTAATTTGGTTAAATTGCCCAAATTTCCTATAGATGGAGGTACTGACCCTATGAGGCTATTAGACGACAAAGAGAGATCAAAGAGTGAATTGAGATTTCCTATTTCTGATGGAATTATTCCTGAAAGATTATTGTTGGACAAGCTTAGATTGGTGAGTCTTGAAAGGCTACCAATCTGTGAGGGGATGGTGTCGTAGATTGAGTTGTTGTAAAGTTTAAGACTGAGGAGATGATGAAAGGAAGTGAAGCTAAGATTGGAAAGAGTACCTCTCAAACTGTAACTCTCAAGGTCTATATGGGTGACTCGACCAGCCTTATTGCATCCAATTCCAACCCAATTGCAATGACTGCTTCCATTCCAAGATGACAGGAGAGATTGACTATGGTTGTCAAGGCTAGCTTTCCACATCAAGAGAGCCATTGCTTCAGTTCGTTCTTCTCCAACTTTACTAGTTGCAGAAGAAGCATAAGCAGTAGAATTAGAAGAAAAGACCAATGCAAGGATCTTGACAGAGACAAACAGGACATGGAAAGGAATAAACTGGTTGGAAAACCTATTTGCTAAGGCTGCCATCGTTGGTTTGTTACTCGAAGCTATTAGGAGTAGTTATTGGGTGGAGAGATTATGAGCATGAAGGTTTTGGGTGCATGGAGAGGTATTTATAGATAGAAAATGCAATACATACGTTTAAAAAAAAATTACAAAAAAAATAAGGAAAGAAATATGTAGTGGACTGCCCACCCAGCTGCTTGGAGAATAGTTATTGGGATTAAAAATTCTGATGTTTCTCATTCCATGTTTTGGTTTGAATACTCACCTATGAAGTATAGGCTCAGTTTGATCAACTGAACAATAAAATTTAATATTCAACTATGAAGTATAGGATCAGTTTGATCAATTGAGCAATAAGAGTTAACATCAGATCAGATTCTTTGAATGAGTTCCTATTGTTTGAATACTCACCTATGAAGTATAGGCTCAGTTTGATCAACTGAACGATAAGATTTCACATCACAAATCAAACTGAGCAATAAGATTTCACCTCACACATCAGATTGTTTGAATGAGTTCCTATGGAATAACTTGCATACTTTATTTTCCATTGGATTTTATCTGGTCAGCATTTTACTCATGATTCTACAGATCTTTGACTTTCTTTTTTTTTTCTAGTCAATCGATAGGAGAGTAATTTCAAATATGAAAAGTATTTATATCATTAATTAGAAAGTCAATGAAGTCTAACAACCAATAACCAAGCCCAACAATCACTCCGAATTACATATAATCTATATAATGGGGGAGAAAATAAACCACCACAAAAGGGTATCAAATTCCTCTTTGTAGGAGTTTGAACCATCAGCTTCACACTACAAAGGTTTGTGATATTACACAACCCCTAAGCCAAATGCCCTGAATACATATCTTTGACTTGCATAGTGCTTTTTGCTTATGTTTTCATCCATTAGGCAGAAAAAAAAACTTTTGAGAATTTCATTCACCATTCAGATTCTGTGAACTATGGTATTAACATCCCTCCAATTGCCTTAGACACTGATATCCTATTTTGAATTTAAAATTTGTTGAGGGAAGGAAATGTAGAAGAAATATAATGACTTGCTTTTTTAATTTTTTATGGGTAATTGAATAAAAAATGAATTTTTTATTAATGGTTATTCAGTTTATCATCATTCTTTTTCATTTCGGTTCGGTTTGTTTCATTTTTCGTTGTTTGGTTGAACAAAAAGTAATTAATAAAATATTTTTTTTAAAAATATTTTTACATCATTTTCTCAAAAATGACTTACCTTAAAAAATTATGTAAGTCAATTTTTACAAAATTGACTCTCACTTTTCAACACATTTAGTCTTTTCAAATAATTATCTAAACTCACTAAAAAATCATAAATGACACTTAATTTTTCTATTAATACAATTGACAAATGACTAATAAAAATAAGATAAAATAGTATATGAATTAAATTTTCAAATAGCATAATATAATTATATTAAGCTTGTGGAGTTTAGTGTATTTTTAAAACTTACCAAAGGTAAGTGTAATTTCTCTTTTCTGTTTTTGATATAACAGTTTTCAAACTTTTCCTCAAAATTTATTGTAAGTTAAAAACTAATAACCACAAAACATAAGCAAAAAAACCCCTCTCAACTTCTAGATTATCAGCTTTTTCCAATCTATGTAAACAATTTTTGTTTAATTAGCTATAAACAAAAGTTATACCAAATAATTTAACACAAACTCCAAAATATATATATTTATAAACAGCTCAAATAAAATAATCTCAATATCTTAGGAACATTTTCAATAATTTTTTCAACAATATTACAAACACTGAAATTATCAAGTTATAATTGACTCCATTTTTTTTTAGTAGACAATAAAATTCAAACCTCAAAATTTCTTTCAAAATAATTCATAAATTATTCAAGATATCAGTTTAGTGATCGCTTCCTTAATTGAGAAATAACAAAAAAATTACAATTTGTTTTTTGTCAGTACGAAATATCAATATAAATTATGATTGGATACAAATCTAACTATTTTTTTTAGCACTGAAAGCAATATGAATATAATTGTATTTTCGATCCAAATCCACATTAAAATGATGTGCGATTCAAATTTTTACCATTACTAAAAAGATTGACAATTCCACAAATATATTTCAGATAACCAAATCAAACCAAACCTTAAATTCCATCACATGGGGTCGGCAACATGAATCATTTTTTTCCATTCGATTCTATTTAAGGTCATATCGTTAGTCAAATTAAGGAAATTCATATCTTTATTTAGTACCCTAACCCATGTCAATCTAGATCTGTCCTTTCACCTAACACTTCCATCTACTGTCACTATATCGCATCTCTTTACTATTGCCTCTGTTGGTCTCCGTTGTTTATGATCAAACCATCTCAATCTATTCTCTCTCAACTTATCTTCTATCGATATTACTCATACCCATTCTCGAATATACTCATTTCTAACTCTATCTTTTCTAGTCTTGCCACACATCTACCTTAACATCCTCATCTCAACAACACTCATCTTACTTACATGTTTCTTTCTTAGTTACCCAATATTCCGTCCCATACAACATCGCTGATCTAATAGTCGTTCTATAGAACTTTCCTTTTGATCTAGTAGGTACTCGTTAATCACACAGTACCCTAGACGCACTTCTACACTTAAGCTATCCTGCCTTAATTCTATGAACCACATCCGCTCTAATCTGCTCAACCGTTGTGATGATTAATCCTAAATAATGAAAAATATTCACTCTTAGGTAGTGCTTGGTCCTCAATCTTCAATTCTTCTCTATTTTCATTGTTACTGTTACTAAAATTGCACTCCATATACTCTGTCTTAATTCTACTTATCCTAAATCCTTTAGATTCAAGTGCTTCTCTCCAAGTCTCCAACTTAGTGTTAACTCATTCTCTAATCTCATCCACTAACATGATATCATCTGTAAAAAGTATACATCATGGCACATCATCTTTAATATTTCTCGTCAACTTATCTGTGGGAGCCAAAAAAATATCTTAGCTATATGGGTAAAATATCCTAAACAAATATCATCTATCCCCTATAAAAGGAGGAGACCCCATACACGAAAGAGATGTCATCTCTCTCTACACTCCACCCACAACACTCTTTACTATCTATACTATCGAGCAATATATATAAACAATGATGCTTGTGAAAAAAGCAGAAGTGTGCCAAGCACCATGTCTGATGACCATGTATTTGGTCGTTCAGCCGCATTGAATTGCGGGTGATGATTCTGAACCGAGTTTGCTTTTTGGAAAATGTGTTCTTCTTGGTGAAGCCATAATGGGTAGCTTGTTGCTTGCGTTGATGGATGCTCAGCAAGGAGTGCCGAGGAGCGTTATGTTGTCGAGACTCCGTTGCCGAGTTGCTCCCCATTGTCGGGTGAGTTGTGACAATCAATAGCTTGCGGTGTATGGAGAATTTTGAATGTGTGAGGACACTACTTGGTCGCGGCGTCGACCACTGGAAGAGTCGAATACAAATTAGAGAAGGACAAGCGTCTGAGGATGTTCAGCCACCTATGGAGAGAAAAATTGTTAACCCAAATAGCAACTTTTGTTCATTTTGGTGAGAGAAAATATACAATCAAGTAATAACTTTGTTAAAACTTTCAATCTAGCCAGAGAGAATGCAAATCCAAATGCTAACTAAAGTTTAATTTAGACAGAGAAGATGTAAATTCATTTTGCCGAACAATATGTAAAACTCTTTAACATCATCAAACAATTCTCATCAAAAATATATTTCGTGAATACATCAAACAGTTTTAAAAGTAAGAACAAAAAGCTCATCAATTCTGTTGAAGCTCGTCGTTTCCCACAGACGACGCCAATTTTGCACTAGGCAATATACTACACCCTCGCCCGGGGGTTATAATACCGTGGCCTACACCCTTGCCTGGGGGTTATAATACCGTGGCCCATGGGTATAGAGATAGTATTATTCACTGGGTTTTAGCTCACTTCTCTCCGTTATATACATACATACATACATACATACATACATACATACACACACCCACATTCTAGGGGATTTCATCTCAAAACAAAAACTTCCACTTCTTGTGGCAAAGAAAGCGAAAGTTTTGGGGCTATTGTGGGAGCCAAAAAAATATCCTAGCTATATGGGTAAAATATCCTAAAAAAATATCATCTGTCCCTTATAAAAAGAGGAGACCCCATACACAAAAGGGATGTCATCTCTCTCTACACTCCACCCACAACACTCTTTACTGTCTATACTCTTCATTCATGGATTCTAACTTTATCATCGGAGTGTCTCTGACCGGCAACCCCGGTTGGATGGCGCTGACTATGTTTATCCTTGCAGATTACAGCAGCCAAGCTCATCTCTTCGTTGGAGCTCATCAACATCCACATGAGAGGATTTTCTGGGTCTCACATTATCCATAACTAAAGCAAAAAGATAAGGACTTAAGGTTAATCCTTGGTGTAACCCTACAGTAATTGGAAATTCACTTGTCTATCCAATCAGCGATCTAATAGTGGTCACCGCACATTCATACATATACCTAATCACATCAATATAATATTTTTGTTACCCCTTTCTTCTCTAACACCCACCACATTATATATAAATATATTTCAAATACAGCAGTGATTTAGACCCCCTCAAACTTCAACCCCCACCACCCCCACACACACGTGGCGGGTGGTGATTGGAGGAGGAGAAAAAAAAGAAAAAGAAAAAGAAAAAGTGACCAATCGAAAAAGAAAGGGGGTCAAAAGGGGGTGGGGGAAAGGGGGTCTCAATCTTTATTCTTTCAGATATCTATAACAAGAAAAAACATTGGCAAAACTACAACTTAATTGTAATTGTCTTGGGTTTAGAGGTAAGTTTGGAGCTACCAAGGAAAGCATGACAAGGTTTAAATCCTACCAGCTAAGCATCAGCCACGTGAATGGAAGAATCCTATAAGAGTTTTTGAATCAGTTTGGTAAAAAAAAAAAAAAAGTTCAAAAACTAATTTAGTGGGGAAAAAAAATTTAAAAACTTATTATTTTCATTAAAAAATATATATATATTTCTTAGGGATAAAAGATTTTTGTTTAAATTCAAAAATATCTTTTTTTATGTTTATTTTTTTGAAACTAATTTTTAATTTATCAAAAATAAAAAAATTACAAAGTAATAGGAATTGCCACAAAGGTGAGAATCCTATGTTCCCAAATACCACTCATCGAATGCATTGAGACTATTCGACTAACAATGCATTGAGACTGAAAATTTTGGGGACATAAACTTGACTATTTGATGAAGTAACTTGTCCAAGTGCAAACAAGGAAAGCTATCAGAGCCCCATTCTGCCTGGTTCATAAAAGACAACTAAAATAAATAAATAAAAATAAAATAAAATAAAAGAAGATGAGAATACGAAGAGTTTACCTTTGCATTGGAGGTGTTCCTTAATTTACAATGGCAATTCACCCACATATTAGAAGCCACTCCCCCGAAGCTGCACTTGCGGTCTTTATATTTCAACTCTTCATTTGGAGAAACAGTACTGATTCCAGCAACGAGCAGATACATAAAGCTAAAGAATGTAAAGAGGTAATACACAAGTCCAAACAGCACCATTTACAATAATAAGTTCATGAAAATTTTGATTCTACAAAGAGAGACTGAACATTGGAGTTAAGAATGAAAGAATGTGCTACTCTAGAAAGTGTACAATACAGTTTCTCAAGGTTAAATAAAAATAATAATCCTACCTTAATCTACAAAAACATGGCCACCACATAACAAAATCAGCCTTTCACTGTAACTAATATCCCTATAAAATTTATCACTCAAATACACTACCTTAGTCCGCTCTCAAGCAGCTAGCTGCCTGCAGTGCTATGTGACCTCAGAACGAAGTAGCGTTCTCGTCATCTTATTGGCATTTGTCCTCTTGGAACAATTTTTATTTACAAACAGTATTTCAATGTCTTTTAGACTTTGAACACAGAAAATGCCAGAGAAGTAGATAACAAAGAGAATGAAAATCAAAATTTCAAAGCAGAAATGGGAGAACAAGAACACAAAACCATAGAGGGAAATTGAGAATTCTCAGGATGCCGAGCAGTTGACATCAATGAGTTGTCCTAATGAAATCAAGTGGAATGAATTCTGCAGAGGAGGACTCTGTTTTGATAGAATCACAGAAACTTGTCGCATTGTTGGTCGGCACTGTGGACTGGTGTGTAAACATGCCAATGATAGCTTTGCAACAAGGACCACTTCTTTTTCCACATGAGTCCTAGGAGGTGGGAGGCGTGAATCCAATATATCTTTCAACAACATATCGTGAGCAATGGGTGGTGATGAGGAAACATATGTGATGAGATCGCCCGGATGCTTCCCCATTAACACTTCCAGCGTTAAAACTCCAAAGCTATAAACATCCAACCTCTCATTCACTTCCATTGTGTAAGCAAGTTCTGCCACAAAAACAAAGGCATGAAAATAGAGGACAAAGGGAAAAAGGAAAAAGAAAATAGAAAAGACAGTTCGTTCATGGAAATTTAAGAAAAAAAATAGTAGAAAAGGCTTTGCATGCTGATTTGAAGAAAAGTAGAGCCATACCTGGAGCGGCATATCCAAAGGTTCCTGCGAATGAAGTCCAATTGGATGAGTGATGCTTCAGAAGTCTAGCAGTGCCAAAATCAGAGATGTGAGCCACATATTCTGAATCTAGCAGAACATTCTTGCTTGATATGTCGCGATGAATGACCGGAGGCAAACAATCATGGTGCATGTATGACAAAGCATCTGCCAAATCACTAACAACATTCACCCTCTTAGTCCACTCAAAATGCACTGTTGCTTCATCATTACTCAATACCTTTTCCAAGCTCCCCCCTTCCAAAAACTCATAGACTAAAAATGAGTGTCGTGGATGCGAACAAAAACCATAAAGCTTTATGATATTACGATGTCGTATCTCTGTCAATGCACGAATTTCACTTGTAAAGCTTTTTGGGTCAGCCAACTCCCCATCTTGTGAAGAATGAAGTTTCTTCACAGCAACAACTTGATTACTTGGCAACTTGGCTTTGTAAACAGTGCCATATCCTCCCATACCAATGCAATATCTGGCATTAAAGTCCTCTGTCACTTCAATGATATTATCATACACCATTTTCCCATCATAACTCCATATTGCAAACAAATTTTCATTAGTTGCTCCTTCGGGCTCATTTTCTATGTTTCCCACTCTTTTGCAATGAACCAGAAAAATCCCAACAACCACAAGAAATAAAATGCCCAAAACTGAAGATATAACCAAAAGTACAACTTTGTTATATCTTTTCCCCATAACCCCAATGCTCATTTTAGGTGAGCATGGTAGCAAACCAGTCTTATTTCCACACAAACCATCATTACCATTATATGCCTCAAATGAAGCATCGTGAAAGGCTTTGGTGTTGGGCAAAGGACCTTTCAAGTGATTATACGATATATCAATAGATGTCAAACTTCGCATCCCATTGAAAGATGACGGAATGGAACCAGACAGACTATTGTGGGAAAGATTTAATGTCTCTAAGCTTTGCAATTCCCCAATCTGTTCTGGAATCTCACCTGTTAATGAATTGTTTCCAAGATCAAGAGTTTGAAGAAATTGCAATTTACCTATTTCAATTTGAATACCACCACTGAGAAGATTTTTGCTCAGATTTAAGTTCAGTAGCTTCTCACACTCCCCAAGTTGCCTTGGAATTGAGCCACTAAGTTTGTTCGCTGCCAAGTTTAGATGTTCCAGATTGGATAGCTTGCCCAATTCTGCTGGAATGTTTCCTGAAAGTCTATTATCGCTCAGTTCAAGGTCAAACAACAAGTCCAACTTCCCCAAATTCTTTGGGATCTCTCCAGCTAGATTATTAGAAGAAAGGTCAAGTACTTGTAACTGAGTTGCCTCTCCAAGCTCAGGCAATATCTTTCCGGAGATTTTATTTTTGGAGATCTTTAGGCAAGTCAAATTATGGCACTGCCCCCATTTTTGTGAAAGCTCACCATAGAAATTATTATAACTCAAATCAATATAAACCAAGTTCGGGAGAACACCAAAATCTTCAGATATGTTCCCAGTGAGTTGGTTTCGCTCAAGTGTCACTCGAATTAAAGGCTTGCAATTTCTCAAGCTTTTTGGGATACTACCTATTAAACTATTGTTTGATGCATACAGATCTCTAAGTGATCCACCAAGGCATATATTCTGCGGTAGATGACCTGTGAGATTGTTATCAGCTATATCAAAAAATTGTAAATCTGTAAGGTTTTCCAATTCTGAAGGAATGGAGCCAGTGAGTTTGTTCCCCAACAAGTTTAGATAAATAAGGGATTTTAGCTTTCCTAACTCAGGAGGGATGGACCCAGATATATGATTTTCAGCGAAAGCAAGAAATTTGAGGTTCTTCAATTTCCCAATTGTTGAAGGAATGCGTCCTGTGAGTTTGTTGTAATAAAGATACAACACTGTAAGGTTGCCCAAATTCCCTATTGAAGTAGGGATTGAGCCCATGAGATTGTTATTTTCCAAACAGAGCTGATTGAGAGACCTTAACAACCCAACTTCATCAGGGATTGATCCGGAAAGTTGGTTTTCATAGAGGTACAAAATGGTTAAATTACCCAAGTTCCCAATAGAAGAAGGTATTGAACCTGTGAGATTGTTATTTTCCAAACAGAGCTGATTGAGAGACCTTAACAACCCAACTTCATCGGGGATTGATCCGGAAAGTTGGTTTTCATAGAGGTACAAAATGGTTAAATTACCCAAGTTCCCAATAGAAGAAGGTATTGAACCTGTGAGATTGTTATTTTCCAAACAGAGCTGATTGAGAGACCTTAACAACCCAACTTCATCAGGGATTGATCCGGAAAGTTGGTTTTCATAGAGGTACAACATAGTTAAATTACCCAAGTTCCCAATAGAAGAAGGTATTGAACCTATGAGATTATTATACTCCAAACAAAGGTTACTAAGAGACCTTAACGACCCAACTTCTTGAGGGATTGATCCGGAAAGTTGGTTTTCAAAAAGGTACAAAATGGTTAAATTACCCAAGTTTCCAATAGAAGAAGGTATTGAACTCGTGAGATTGTTTGTTGACAATTGGAGATCAATGAGACACCTTAACAACCCAATTTCTTGAGGGATTGATCCAGAAAGTTTGTTATGATGAAGGTACAAAGTGGTTAAATTACCCAAGTTCCCAATAGAAGAAGGTATTGAACTCGTGAGATTGTTCCATGATAATGAAAGAACAAAGAGAGACCTAAGCATCCCAACTTCTTGGGGTATGGGTCCAGAAAGTTGGTTATCGAACAGGTATAATTCTGTTAAATTACCCAAATTTCCTATAGACGGAGGTATTGAACCTATGAGTCCATTGGACCGCAAAGAGAGATAAATGAGTGAACTGAGCATTCCTATTTCTGATGGAATTGTCCCTGAAAGATGATTGTTCGACAAACTAAGATTGGTGAGTCTCAAAAGGCTACCAATTTGTGAGGGGATGGTCCCATAGATGGAGTTGTTGTTAAGTTCAAGGCTAAGGAGATGATGAAAGGAAGGGAAGCTAAGATTGGAAAGTGTACCTCTCAAACCGTAACTCTCAAGGTCTATATGGGTGACTCTACCAGCCTTGTTGCATCCAATTCCAACCCAGTTGCAATGACCGCTTTCATTCCAAGATGACAGGAGAGATTGACTCTGGCTGTCAAGGCTAGCTTTCCACGTCAAGAGAGCCACTGCTTCAGCTCCAACTTTACTAGTTGCAGGAGAAGCATAAGCAGTAGGATCAAAAGAAGAGACCAATGCAAAGATCATGACAAAGACAAACAGTACATGGAAAGGAACAAACTGGTTGGAAAGCCTCTCTGCTAAGGCTGTCATTGTTGGTTTGTAACTACAAGCTATGAGGGGCAGTTATTTGAATGGAGGATGAAGGGCATGAAGCACTTTGAGTGCATGGATAGGTATTTATAGATAGAAAATACGATAAATAATTAAATCACTATAAAAAATTAAGATTTTAAAGACCAAAATTTAGGAACAAAATTATTTTTTAGGAACCAAATATTTTTATTGTGAAAAGTGTCATTATATTTTTAGCAACGAAAATTGAACATTAGTGATGAATTATTAACTTTTTGGGATCAAATTTTTTGTCTCAAAAAATAAAATATTTTGAGACCAAATTATTTTGTCCGTAAAAGTGTATTTATTAGTGATATTTTCAAAATTTTGTCGCTAAAAATCTTATTTTTTACTTTCCATCATGACCTTTTAGCGACTATTTAAAAATTAGTCCCTAAATATCGTTTGTAACAAAATTTTCACCTTTAAAAACTAAAAAATTTAATTTTTAAAATTGTTATATGTTGTACTGAATAAAGAAAGTACAAGATGAAGTGGACTGCCCCAGTGGTTGAAAATTAGTGGAGTTTGAAAATTCTCATGTAAATTATTGCAAGTTTTGGTTTGAATACTCACATATGAAGTATATGCTCAATTTGATCAAGCTCACCTATAAAAAGATTTCAGAGTAAATTTTTTTTTTTTTTTTTTTTTTTTTAATGATAGGTCTTGCCGTCTAATGTGTATAGCCAAAACTAATTTTTGTAGTTGGTTGTGTCCCTGGATTTTTTTTTTTTTTTCATGAGAACAAACCATTAATCACATGACACTCACCCTTCATTTTAATCACATATATATTTTGGATAATGGTATGGTACATACCTTCAAATACAAGTTATACCATTTGTGTTTTTGATTATCACAAACACAAATGGCATAAGTCAATATTATTAGAGTCATAACTAAAAGAAAAATAAGTTATAACTAAACATCACATTAGGTATAACAAATAACTATTGGATCATTACCAAAATAATGTCATAACTAATATCGAAATGAGTTATAACTAACAACAATCATAACTACAGACACAAAGGTCGTAACTAGGGGTGTATATGGTACACAGCTTTGAGGGGTGTACCATAGAATTTCCCGTATATTTTTTGATGTGATTACACTTTTTATTCATGTAGTTTAACTTAAATTTCACTTCAGTCCCTATAGTTTAAATTTGAACAATTTGGTCGCTACACTTTAAGTATAGTTTTAATTTGGTCCTTACGTCTAAATTAAAGGTTAAAATTAATAATTTTGGGACACTCGTCAATTTTGTAAGGTTTCAATTTGGTCATTTTGTCTAAATTAGAAGTTAAAATTAATAGTTTTAGGACACTGGTCAATTTTCTAAGCTATACATGTAGACAAAATTAACAAAAATTTAAATGAAAGGATCAAATTGAAACTAGATGTCATGATTAGGAGGAGAGTTAGTATAGCTTGCGTACAAGAAACTAAGTGGACGAGTGAGAAAATTAGGAAAATAGAGGATACCAATTTTAAACTACAGTATAGTGGTAAGGATGGACACAGGAATGGGGTAAGAATAATAGTTGCCAAGAGTCTTGTAGAAAATGTAGTTACGGTCATTAGGAAAGATGATAGGATTATATTAGTTAAACTAATTGTGGGGACATATTTCGTGAATGACAACACATGGCCAAGGTGACGCCAGAGTGTCAGCTGAGGTGCCACGTGGCCTGGTCCTGATACCGAAGTGATCTCGGCTAGGCCGAGGTTATCTGCGGAGATACCGGAATCCGAGATGAACGGATAAAGGACAAGAGTCCTAGAATAGGAGAGGATCTCAGTCTGGATAAAGATAAAGCTCAAGAAGAGTTTATCTCTATCTAGATGAAGGTCCAGGATGAGCATTGAGCATGAGTCCACTGAAATAAGGCTTCTATAAGGATCAAGTCAGTGTTGGCTATAAAAACAGGACACCCCCGTGGGTCTGAGGTATATGGGAGATACTGAGAACCATAAGTTCTCTCTTGTAAGTTTAAACACAATTTGCTATCTTTGAGAGATATTGATTATTGACTTGATCGTCGGATTGCTCCCAGGTAGACAAACCACTGCCGGATTCTTATCTTCCTGTGACAAGTTATTCGGGCTTAATCTATTCTGCCGGTGCTCTCCAGCTGAGTTCCTGTTTGGTTGTGTGGTTAGAAATCAACACCTAGAATTTGGCGTCGTCTGTGGGAACGTAAGGAGAATAGATGGCCAACGACGGGCAGAAAGAGAAGATCGGGGACAATATCCCTAGTGGGAGTGGTAAACATGCCGATCCTAACATGGAGGAGGAAAATCGTAATAAAGGACCATGGGATCAGAATCCCAAGGAGAAGGACGTCGGCCAAGAGGGAGACGCTCCAAAGAAAGCAGGCTGAAATGAGTATTACAATGAAAACGACCTCTAGGTATGGAAAGATAGATGCCTGAGAAGGGACGGCGAGATGAAGGGAATGGCAAACAAGTTGGCAAACCTACAATCGATTGTCAACTTCATGATGCAGAACAACATCATGTAACCACCATTTCCATTGAAGGACACACCAATTCCAGCAGCCAAGAACGACGCCCAGAAAGGGGGACAGAAAGTAAACCCAGTAGTCCCTTAGCATAACAAGGTAAAAGAACACTCACATCGACCTTCACGAGATGTCGGGCAAGTAGAGTCAGTGAGAGGAGAGTCTCAAAAGACACCACGTACCAAGGGAACTTATGTCAAGGAACATCAGCACATTCAAGGAAAGGAACTTTGCTTTGATACGGTGAATGAAAAGAAGTCTAAGAGGACGCATAACGACACCGGGAACAGCGCACCAAAAAGGTTGAAATCTGTTGACAGTCGAGCTCTTGGTCGAACTAAGGAGGATTTGAGGGACCACCTCTAGAGGAAGCGGCAAACTGTCGAGGTCACATCCCCCATCAAGCCAAGAACGCCGTTCTCAGTAGAGTTGGATAAGTTTGAGGCCCCAAAAAGGTTCTATATGCCGAGGTTCCAGATATATGACGGTAAATCCGATCCAAACTTTCACGTCGGCTTATACCTGAATTCAATGGCTTTGTATATCGGGAACGAACCGTTGCTATGCAAGGTATTCCCCTCATCCTTTGGGGAAATCACATCAGATTGGTTTCACAAGTTACCGAAAAGAACTGTGAAGAGTTGGGAAGGCCTGGTCGAGATATTTGTGGCTAGGTTTGTTACAAACAAGTTACAGCCATTGAGGGTAGACTCCCTGATGGCTCTGAAAATTGGCGAGGGTGAAAGGCTCAGGGCTTATGTCAAAAGGTATTATGAGGTGTTCAACCAAATACCGAGATGTAACCAGGAGCTGGCGGTCGTGTCTTTTAAGAACGGCCTGGAAGATAATTGCACGCTTCGGAAGTCGCTCGCAAAGACTCTACCAAAAAGTATGGAGAAGCTCATGGCAAGGATCGAGAAACATACCAGAGCAGAAGAGAATACACCAGGAACGAAGGCACCGAAGCAGAAGCAGAGAAATGGCTCGCCGAAGCGAAACCGAGGTAATACTGGATTTAACAGGCAAGAAATAAGGTTAAAGGCTACACAAGCAGTCACTACTGTGTTCTAAATCTCAGTTTATAAAGTTCTAGAAAGGATCAGGAACCAACCATATTATAGAGCGCCAGAGAAAATTCTTGGCGAATTTATGAGGAGAAGCCTTGGAAAGCATTGTGCCTACCACAATGAGGATGGGCATCTGACTCAAGGGTGCAGAGCCCTGAAGATACATTTGGAAGACCTGGTCAGACAGGATCACTTGAGAGACCTGGTAAATGAGGCCAGAACGAGGGAAGAGCAAGCGAGGCTGCCCCAGGCACCGGCAGTGCCACCTCCACCACCACCACAACAGCAAGCAGATGGACCTCGAGTGATCAATGTGATGCACTCGAGGGTCAATGAGAACAAGGTGCATGGAGAGACTTAGAGGGTGAGGCATTTACAGCATGTGTATCAGGTCCAGCAAAAGAGGCCTAAGGTGTCACGCCCTCAAAATAATACATAAGACCCATCACTTTTAACATGCATTGATCTATAAAAGACCCTCATTCTTCTATTCATCAGAGTATTCCATTACAAAATGTATTACATGTTGACAACAACAAATGCCCTATGGGCTTACAACTTTCCAAGTTAACACTTGGTTACAAAAAGAGAGTACTAACTCAACTACACATTAAGCCCTTGGCTTAAATCCACATGTAATACATCAAACGAAAGAAAGACAATAAAGTCTGCCCGCCTTAAGCCTCCCAAGCTATTCCCTTGGAGGTGGCATGATACCTGTACCTGAAAATGATATTCCCGTATAGGGTGAGCTAACAGCCCAGTAGAAATACACTAAACCAGCTATGAACAATGACTAAAAGATTAACAGTTTGATAGATGGTTAACACTTTTACATTCTTTCATATCACATTACAGTTTCATTTTCCATTCCTTTTTAATTTTCAATTCATAACCATGGTTCAGAACCTGACCAAATAACCGATATGAGACAGTAACTCATATTAAACATTTCCTCATTTCACAATAGATAAGCATACTAGCTATATCAACACATCATCAGATAAGCATATGAGCTATATCAACATTCCCACTGATAAGTATAAGAACTATATCACACTTCCAAAGATGAGCATATGAGCTATATCAACACTTCAATAGACAAGCATACGAGCTGTATCTACGGAGTCCATCCCCTCTCTTCTCCCACACAACACCCGGTTTAGAGGTCCATCCCCTCTCTTCCCCTAAACCGTGGAGTACATCCCCTCTCTCCTCCAACACAACACAATGCATATAAACAATTATTATACACATCATCAGTCAATACATAAAGTTAATGTATTCTTTCAAACGTCATACTCAATGACACATTCTAGTGATTAGTTTTAGTTTGCCTAATCATCATGCATTGTCTACAACAATCAAGACTATCCTCCACCGATAGCCCAAAGCAGTTATTTCTAAACAGAAAATAAGTGCACAAAATGAATATAAAATCAACATTTCAACTAGGTGAGCGATAAATAATTCAACTACACCCTTTAATCCCATACATTCCCATTTCTAACATTTCTCTATGCTAAACATGCATATAGGTTTATTATAAATAAAACCCCAACTTTTGTAAAATTGCACAAAAGCCCCTAAACTTTCTCAAAATTACCCAACATATCAAAATACTAAAATTTAAAGACAAAGCTCATAAAGAGGAGTAGGTTATCCCTACCTCAAATTCGGCGCTCAAACGGAGAAGATGAAAAGAGTCGAAACTCGATCTCCACCACACACCACAAAGCCCTCGAGAATTAACACAACTTTGGCGAAGGAACTATGGCCAAAATCCCAATGGAACTATGGCCAAAATCCAGCTCGGCACAACTAAAATTTATAACTCAAGCTCGGTTCGTAATGGCTAATTAAACCAAGAAAGAACCATAGAAGTTGGTAAGCTAACCCTATGTACTTGCACCTATATATAGAAGTTTGTCCACCTAAAAATGTATCTTGTAACCGATGTGGGACTTCCAACAAACACACCAAAGGTTCCCAAAATAGAATGAAAGGTCCAAATATATTTACCAAAAGCCTTAAAAGACACAAGTGCTACATAAGGCAAGCGAGTGCCAAGGACCAATTGTGTCCTTTATTGAAGCAGACCTAGACATGGTACGGCGTCCACACAACGATGCTCTGGTAGTGACCCTCAAGATCGAAGAATGCCAAGTAAGGCGCATTTTGATCGACTAAAGCAGCTCTTGTGACATCATGTATGTCAGATGTTACAAGGAGCTAGGCCTTCACCGAGATGATTTGGAGCAGTCCGACAGCCCAATGGTCGGGTTCAATGGAACGCCAACATGGCATCTAGGAGCAATAAATTTGGAGGTGTAGGCAGGCACCAAGAAGGTAAGCATAGAGTTCACAGTAATTGACACCTCCTCCCCTTACAATGTTATCTTGGGAAGACCATGGTTGCACGCAATGAGGGTTATTCCCTCAACATTGCACCAGCTGTTGTGGTTCCCAATGGAGCATGGAATTGAGGAGGTTAGAGGGGATCAGGTGCAAGCAAAAAATTGCTCCATGGTAGCAATGAAATCCACCTGCAACGTACGAAAGGCAGAAACAGTAGAAATTGAAGACGAGAACATAGAGGTCTTGGATAACGTCGGCAAAGAGCTGGCCGACAAAAGCGAGGGAGCCTTGAAGAAAATTCTGGTCCAACAAGGGGATGAAGAGCGCTTCTTCCTTCTCGGCTCAAGTTTGGCGGAGGATAAGGAAAGGGAGTTAGATGCATTCTTGCAAGAAAACATAGATGTGTTTGCCTGGATGCCATACGAGATGCCTGGCATTGACTCCGAGGTCACTTGCCATAGACTAAATATGGACAGGTCGGCTAAACCTGCCATTCAGCAGGCAAGGAGGCCGACGTTAGTTCATGTGGAAGTGGTAGAGGAAGAAGTGGACAAGCTGTTAGAAGCCAATGCAATTCGGGAGGTGAACTACCCAACCTGGCTGTCCAATATAGTAGTTGTGAAAAAGAAGAATAAGAAGTAAAGGGGTCTACATGGACTTCACCAGCCTAAATAAGGCTTGTCTCAAAGACAATTTCCCACTGCCCAAGATTGATCAGTTAGTAAATGCCACTTCAGGGCATGGAAGGATGAGCTTCCTGGATGTTTATAGGGGATACCACCAGATAGCGATGTACCCCTCTGACGAGGAGAAGACTGCGTTTATCACCCCAAAAGGGCTGTACTGCTACAGAGTGATGTCTTTCGAGCTAAAAAATGCAAGAGCAACTTACCAGAGGTTGGTAACCAGATGTTCAGACATCTAATCCGGCAATACAGTAGAAGTGTACATTGATGACATGGTCGTGAAAACCAAAGAACCTGAGAATCATCTGGCCAACCTGAAGGCAGTTTTTGATATCTTAAGAACATATCGGCTCCGACTCAACGCTTCGAAATATGCATTTAGAGTCTGGTCTAGTAAGTTCCTGGGATACTTGGTTACCAGAAGGGGCATTGAAACAAGCGCGGATCAAATCAAGGCCATTCTTGACTTGAAAAGCCCGACATCAGCAAAACAAGTGTGGATGTTGACTGGAAGGGCCGCAGCCCTGAACAGGTTTATAAGCAGAAGTTCAAATAAGTGTAAACCATTTTTAGTTTGTTAAAGAAGGCCACAGATTTTTTGTGGACGGAGAGAGTGCGAAGTCACCTTGGCCGACTTGAAAAAGTACCTGACAATAGCTCCAGTTCTATCTAGGGCTGCAAACGAACCGAGCTGTTCGTGAACAAGCTCGGCTCGGCTCGTTAAGGGCTCGGCTCGGCTCGGCTCGGCTCGTTTAGTAAATGAGCCGAGCTCGAGCTCGAATATTAGGCTCGTTTAATAAACGAGCCGAGCCTCGAGCACGCATAGGCTCGGCTCGTTAGGCTCGGCTCGTTTATCTTTATTTAAATTATATAATAAATATATTATTTATATATTAAATAATATATAAATATATATAAATACATTTATTTATATATTAAAAATATATAAATATATATATAAATAATAATATAAATACATTTTTTATATATTAAATAAAATAAATAATATTTTTAATTTAAATATTTATATTTAAATAATATAAATAATATTAAAAAAAATTTATCGAGCCGAGCCGAGCCGAGCTCGAGCCTAGTTCAAATTAACGAGCCGAGCCGAGCTCGAGCTCGAATCCTTATCGAGCCGAGCTCGAGCTCAATAAACGAGCTCGATAAAGTAAACGAGCCTTAATAAACGAGCCGAGCTCGGCTCGGCTCGGTTCGTTTGCAGCCCTAGTTCTATCAAATCCAGTACCTAGAGAGGAACTGTTCTTATACTTAGTAGTTTTAGAGCACACAGTGAGTGCAGTGGTAATCAGAGAAGAGAAGGAAGAACAAAGGGCAATATACTATGTGGGTAAAACCTTAGTAAGCGCAAAGACCAGGTATTTATCCCCAGAAAAATTGACACTAGCCTTGGTAATGGCATCGAAGAAACTGAATCATTACTTCCAAGCCCATAGGATCATGATACTGACTAAGTATCCTTTGAAGTCCCTGTTGCAGCAAGGAGATTTGACAGGCAGGGTAACCAGATGCGTGTAGACACCCCATTTTTGACCGTCCTCAAGACTTGGACATCACTGTTGAAACACTCAGTGATTATCCATGTTCGTGTTCGTCTCGAGTTCCCGGAGGTCTCGGCTGCGCGCCTTGCCTCAGGACCTCCTGACTCGACTGCTTCGTGTTCGGTTTTGGCACCAAACACCTGTGTTTTTGCTCTGAAGGGCAGGGAATGGCTTGTTGGCCATCCCCACGCCCCACCGGCCCTCCCCTATCATCACCGGCCGCACATGTGTACCACCGGCAGTGTTTTCTTAAAAACAATGGCCGGTCGGCACTATGTTTAGCCGACCGGCACTTTATTGTGCCGGTGACCCCTTTTGGTGGCTGGCGTGCACCCTTTGCACCCCTGAGGCATGGTGCATGCCAGCTGTGCCTGCTGGAATACACCATCACTCATCCCCGTGCATGGGAGTGACCTCTTTGCACCTTTGAACCCCCAAACCTTCTAGAAGGTTGACCCCTTTGGCCAAGCTTCTTGGAGAAGCTTGGCCAGCTGTCTTAGCTTCCCCAAGAAGCCAAGACCCCTTTGCACCCTTTGCCCCTTTTAGTTAGCTTCTTGGAGAAGCCTTGAGCCTTGTTTTTTGCCTATATAAGCACCATCTCTCTCCCTTGGTGAGGGGTTAGCCATTTTCATCAAAAAAACCAGAGCTTGTGTATCTATGTATCTGCCATATATCTCCTCTCTCTAGATTTTCCCTCTCTCTCCTCTTGTGTGTGTGTGTTTTTAGGCCTAAAAGTATGGTTTCACCTTACTTTTGCACTAATACACACACCATTACACCTTAGCTCGAGATTGGGAGGCTTGGAGGGTTGTTTGCTGAGGTTTTGGACTGTTTTTGATCAGACGAAGAGGGCTGGATCATCTGTTCTTGAGGTGTTCTTCAAGGGTGAGCACTTTGCTTTAGTTTTCCCATTTTTGCAACAAGTTTTTACCTGTTTTGCTTACTATTTTTAGCTTTGTGTATAACATAAAAAAGTCTTATATTTTCTTTCTTTTGAACTTTCATTAAGGTCACTTTGTGGTTTGAGTGTAAACTCACCCTCTTAGGCCTTATTTTGGCCTCTTTGGTGCCTTTTCTTGAGGCCTTATTTGCCTTGTTGTTTTGGGTCCTCTCATCACTGAAAACCAGTGGGTTTTTAGTAGTGAGGAAGGTGGTTTGAAGTCTTGTATAGGGGAGGGACACCCCCCTCCCCTTTGTCCCTCTTTTGCCTTTTGTTTTTGGCTTAAAAGGCAACATGCATACTTGGTTTGTTTTGGCCTCATTTCAGAGCTTATCTGGAGGTTTTGGAGCATGTTTTACCTCTGTCTAATGGTGGTTTGTTGGCCTCTTTCATGCATGTTATACTTGCTTTGCATTCCTCTATTTGGCATAGAAATGCATCTTGTGTTTAGGCCATGATCCTTGCATGTATTAGCATGATTCCATGAAGACATTAGCATCATTTTGCCATGTTTAAGGTCTGTTGGCCACTGGTTTTATCATGTTTAGCACGTTTGACATAGTTGCTTTGCATTAAGGCTTGTAAGTCTTGAGATGTGAGTCCTAAACATGCATTTGGTCAAGCTATTTTAGTGATTTGGAATCGATTAACATGCTATTTCAGTCCTTATGCCACGCTTATATGTCTCCATTTATCATCTCTTTCATGTTTTGAAATGTTGATCTCTTATGCTTTAAAATGGGCATTGTGCATGCTTGTATGTTCTAGGCATTTGGGCTGCCATATCATCGGATTTTGGGGTGTGTTTTGGTGAATAGAAGTTCTGTTTTTGCTTGTCTAATTCATACCATGTGTGGTCTTGTTGGTGGTAGTGGAGTGCTCTCCTTTATGCCTTAGTTTTGGGCCCATTAGCTTGCATGTTTGTTTGAGCATTTGTTCACTATTTTGGGCACTTTTCGTCACTGTTTTGGGGGAGGTTTGAGGTCTGCCCCATTGTGGTCTAAATCCACCTTTGCATAATCATGTTGCATTACATTAGGAGTATGCTTACATTACATCCTATTTGCATGTTTGCACCTTGTTTAGTTAAGTTGCAATCTCATTGTATGCTTGACATCATCACATTGCATTTGGTTTAGTTTGCATGGTTAGGAAGTGTCATATTGCATTAACCTAACATTTTCATCTTGCATTTCATATGTTGCATCACTTTGCATTGATCATTGCACACATGCATTCCATGGCTTGGTTTGGGGTGTCAAACCAAGCATGGGGATTGAGAAGTGTTTGTACTTCAAGTGACAAAACACGTCTCAACCCTCGGTCTCCGAGGCCCTTGACTTAGATATGATAGGGTCTTGGTCTTCATTTGTGTGTTTGCATGCATATTCATTGAAATGCAAACTTGGCCTTTTAGGCCATCATGCACCAAGATGCATCATTGATGGCCCGAGGGTCGAGGGCTCTGCTCTCTTGAGTTTAACACATGATAGGGAGCATAGCCATGCTTATATTTGCTCAAAACTCCATGTCATGCACTGCCTGTCTGCTGTTGCTGTCAAAACTGTCTTCTGCAGGAATTTTCTGCCGACCGGCAGTATAGAGTGCCGACCGGCCATCAGTGCATGGCCGATAACCTCATGGACAGCCGGTAGATATTTTAGATGGCCGGTGGGCACTTTCTCCAGCCGATGGTGTGCAGCAGCATGCAAGGAAGGTGTTCTGGGACTTTGGAAGTTTTTGGAGAGACATGGTAGTAAAAACAGAGGCAACAGTGGCATGACGCGGGTCTTCCGGGCAAGTTGGATCAAGCATGCATCATTCGCGCATCCCGAGGCAGGGCTGTGACCCCTTTCTTTTTATTTTGGATTTAATTTGATAATTAGAAATTTTGTAATAATTTATTTATTTATTGTTTGGACTGTAATATTTATTTGGTCCCTCCGAGCGAGGGCGAATTTGTAATAAGGGTGGGTGTGTGTGTGTATGCATTCCAACCCCCACTTCTTTCTTCCCTTTTATTTACCTGCTTACGATGGTAGATTAGGGCATATTTAAATTAGCATACAGTATGGTAGCATGCGTGCATCCATACATTTGTCTTACATGCACCGGGCTCGGTACATCACGCTAACTGCATTGCATTTCAATTTTCAAATTGAATACGTGTTAGTTGTAGCATTTCACATGTCATTGTAGATTAGCCGAGCCCATTGTAGTTGCATCTTCTATGTGTTGCATTAGCCATCTTAACATGAGCTAGGATCACGCATTGATTACTAACTAGCTTTTGTTTTGGCTTGGAGTACTAGGTAAGCTTTTATGCTTTAGCATATCGCATGCGTGTGAATGTTATCATAATAGCATGATTACCATGAGGCTAGCTGCTTATGTGATATAACTGCTTGAATGCCTGTGGATGGAGGTTGAATTACCTAAATTGGAATAATGCATTAAAACTGTGAGTTTTAAGCCCACTTGATAGTGGTAAAACCATCTTTTCTAAAGCCCACTTGAGGGTGTCAAAACCTACATTTTAGCCTACTTGCGAGTAGCAAACCATTTTCAAAGCAAACATGCAATGTTTTGTTCCAATTTAGGCGACTTGGTCTATACTTGTTTGCTATGCGCATAACATAGTAATTCTAGGCTAATAACTAGAATAAGAACACATAACGTTTTCAAAATCGGATATCATGGTTAGTAGAGGCCGGTCTTCGGACCGGGCGAAAGGGGGTGCTCATAGCTGACCTTCCCCAATCGTACCAAGCTCCCGAGCCAAGACAACTTTGGTGATGACGGACACGTGGCCTTCGGCACCGAGTCAGGGTTTCCTAAATTTTCCATTTTAAAAAATATTTAGGTGGCAACTCTGTATCTGGCAAAGCAGTCCATGTTTGGCACTTCTTTTCAAAATCTGTTTTTTCTCAAAACGATTTGCCAGAGTTGGACTCTTTGGTTCAGATTACGAACCGCAACAAGCAAAAAAAGAGGGAGTTCGAACTGTAGCCGAGGTCCCTCGCGGGCTTGTTACAATGCGCAGTAGTGTTGGGCCAATATAACTTGGAATTTAGGCCTAGAATAGCAATTAAAGGCCAGGTTTTGGCCAAATTTGTGGCCGAGTTCACACTTGGTGCCATCCTACGTCGGACTCCGGTGAGCTGCGGCTTGGGATGCCTAGGAGAGCAAGAAGAAACCCAGTTGGGGCCAAAGAACCCCACTCAAGCAAAACAAAAGAAAGAGAAGAAACCAAAGCCCTATGACATCTACATCGGCAACTCCTCATTCTGCCTGTTTGTTGATGGAAGTTCAACCCGTCAAGGAGCAGGGGCAGTAGTAGTGTTAGTATCGCCAGATAGGCGAATGTTAGAGCAGTCTATTTGTTTGGGGTTCAAGGCCTCAAACAATAAAGCAGAGTATGAGGCACTAATTGCAGGGTTGAAGTTAACAGCAGCAATGGAAGCCGATGAGGTGATAGTCTTCTGCGACTCCCAATTTATTGTGAATCAGACAACAGGTGAGTATGCAGCCTGAGATGAAAGAATGATAGCCTATGTCAAAGAAGTTATTAGACTGCTAGCATTGTTCCAGGATTACCGGCTACAGCAGGTTAGCCGAGATGATAACAGTCATGCCGATGCCTTGGCTAACCTGACTGGTGCAATGAAATCAGAGGAGGCAAGGACAATAATGGTTAATTATTTGTCAGGCCCAAGTGTGGAACCACTAATCACAGAGTACGAAGCAATGTGTGTGGAGATAGGTCCAAGTTGGATGGATCAATAGTGATGTTCCTTAGGGATGACAAGTTGCCAGATGACCGAAAAGAGGCACATAAGACCAAATTGAAGTTGGTGAGGTTCAGCCTAACAGCAGATGGCCATCTCTATAGGAGATCCTTCACTGGTCCCCTTTTGAGATGTATGCATCCCTCTCAGGTTGAAGACTTCTTGTATGAAATACATGAAGGGGTATGTGAAAGCCATGCTGGGTGCAGATCACTTGCTCATAGGGCCATTACTCAGGGGTACTAGTAGCCCTACATACAGAAGGATGCTAAAGCCTACGTCAGAAAGTGCGAAAAGTGTCAAAGGTTTGCACCTTTGATACATCAGCCAATAGCATATTTGAATCCAATATCCAGCCCTTGGCCATTTGCCCAATGGGGCATGGATCTTGTTGGACAACTGCCCCAAGCAACTGGGTAAACGAAGTTTCTGCTAGTAATAACTGATTACTTCACGAAGTGGGTAGAAGCTGAACCCCTTACGAAAATTCAAGATATTGATGTGAAGAACTTTATGTTGAAGAACATCATCACTAGGTTTGGGATCCCAAGGGCAATAATAGCAGATAATGGTACACAGTTTGACAGTAAGCTAATCAAAAGCTTCTGTGCAAAATACAAAATCAAGAACTACTACTCCACTGTAAGTTTTCCTCAGAGCAATGGTCAAGTGGAAGCATCCAATAAGACTATTTTGGATGGGATCCAGAATAGGCTCGAAGTAGCAAAAAGGAAGTGGGTGGAAGAGTTGTCCAATGTGCTTTGGGCATATTGAACTACGCTAAGAAAATCAACTGAGGAGTCTCCTTTTGCCATGGCTTATGGCACTGAAGCAGTTATCCCACTGGAGGTCGGCATTCTTGGGATCAGAACCCAGGGAGTAGAGAATGGGACTAATGTGGCATTCCTAGCCCGAGATCTGGACCTATTGGAGGAGAAAAGAGAGAGAGAGCAGCAATTTGACTAGGGGCATACTAGCAACAACTTGCTAGGGCTTACAACAAGAATGTCAACCCAAGAGAGTTCAAGGTTGGGGACCTCGTCCTGAGAAAAGTCGTCGGCAACAAGAATGATCTCAGGGAGGGAAAGCTTGGCCCAAACTGGGAGGGGCCTTATAGAATCATCTTGGTTGTCGGTAATGGGGCATATCGGCTTGAAGACACTGATGGCGAAGAGTTGCCAAGACCCTGGAACACTTGCAACTTGAAATTTTTTTATCATTAGTTTTTTGTTTTTAAAAGTTTATGTCATACTTTCATTAGCCGAAGTAATAATAAAACTCTAGTCTGATTTTTATGAATTCGAAATTTGTGTGATAGGACTAACCAATCCTATGGTGATGTTTCCGATTGAAACATAACGAATAACTTAGACTTATTATATGGCAGAGTTGAATTATACCTGCATATGATAGAATTGAACTAAGTTGGCGATGTTTCCGATTGAAACATGACGAATAATTTAGACTTATTATATGACAGAGTTAAATTATACTTGCATATAATAGAGTTGAACTAAGTTGGCGATGTTTTTTAATGAAACATGACGAATAACTTAGACTTATTATATGGTAGAATTGAATTATACTTGCATATAATAGAGTTGAACTAAGCTGGCGATGTTTCCGAATGAAACATGACGAATAAATTAGACTTGTTATATGGCAAAGTTGAATTATACTTGCATATAATAGAGTTGAACTATGTTGAATTAATCTTGACTTGCCATGTCGGCAAAGCTAAACTCAGCGTGAAACCAAGCTCGCTTCAGTTAGATTAACAGAAACCAAGGTTGAACACCTCGGCTAGTCTTTGTTTGAATTTGACCTCGACAAAAGACCATAAAAGGATAATGTGAACCTAAGTGGAACTTAAGCTCACATTAGGGGGCAGGGAGCAAGAATGATAAATAGACTTGAGAGCTTGAGACTTGTTGAAATTTTTAGAATTAGAAAAATTTACAAGTTAGAATGGACTTGACATTTGTTGAGATTTCAGAACAATTTACAAGTTAAAGTTAGCTGAGATATGCCAATTATTGGTCGAGATAAGCAGTCAAGGTTTATATTTGAGGTACCTTACCCAGAAGTGATTGCACAAGTTAAGGTGTACTTTGAAGAAATGCAAAAAATATTCTAAGTATGAAAGCATGAAAGGCATAGAAGGAAAGTAGTAAGCATACATGAAGCAAAGCATTCAACACTTAGAAAAGAAGAAAGAAGGCAAGCATACATTCAAGAAAAACTTGTTCAGAAACAAAAAGGCACTTCGGCCTGGCAAAAGAGATTACTTGTCCAAAAGTTACAAAAAAATTACAAACTGTTCAAAAGTAAAGATCAAAGTAAATATTCCTAAGTGTTGGAATTGTGGGCATCGGTCTCAAATTGCTCAACCTCGGCTGTTGGCATTGTGTCGGCCTTGGTTGGCAATTTGGCTTCCTTCTCCGCTGTTATCTCGGCGTCAATTTCCAAAAAGGGTCTGGTCTAAGCTTTTCTCAGCTAAACGAATCTCGGCCTCATAAGTTGTTTGTTTGGGAGAGGCACCCTTGGAAACCAAGTCTTCTTCCTCATCATGAGTCAAGTCCAAGACTTGATCATTCAATGTCGGGGACTTGGCCCCTTAGCAACCTCCTTCTCTTCTTCAGCGTCGTCGAATTCAACCTCCTCTTCATCGGCCTCGCCGCCTGATCCTTTAGAAGGCGGAGGGAAAGGCACTTGGAGTTTGCTGATATCTCGAAGGTTGGAGTCCATAGGGACAGATAAATTGTTGAGAGATGCAGTCCAACTCAGGTAGAAGCCTCGGTTACAGGCTTGGTTGACTTGTTCTTTGTACGCGTCGCGGACGGCAGCCTACCCCTCTAAGAATGCTTTCTCATCAGTCGCTTTGATCTCGACCTCCTTCGTAACCAGTGCTTCTTGGAGCTCTGCCTTGACCTCAGCAGTTTTGGCCTTGGTGTCCTTAATCTCAGATTTTAGTACTTCAGCTACAGTCTTAATCGCCTCAGCTTTTTCCTCAGCCTGGTCTTGGGCTCATTTGGCTGCCTTGGCCTGATCCAATAGAACTTTGATCTTGGCCTCGGCGTTGTTTAGAGAGGAGAGGAAGCTAGCAACTTCCTTGGTTTTGTGCACTAACTCTTCTTTGAAAGCCTCGGCTTTCGTAGAGAAAAAATGGGCATGCTGGATGGCCTAGAAAGAAACAAACAAACAAGTTAGTATAAAGAACTTAAAATACAAACCAAAAAGTACCAAGTGTTGGGAACTTACCAAGACGAAATGCTGCATCATCAGAGCAAAATTTTCATATTTATTGATCTTGACCATACGATTGAGATCAATTAGAAGGAGCACAGCTGTGGAGAGAGCGGCGCCAACCTCGATACTGTCGATGGCGTTGTCACCGGCTTTCATTGACTTATCACCAATCATGATTACAGGGGCCCAAGGCTCATTGGCTTTGAAAGCACTTAGGCTTGCGGCGGTTTTTGACCCCGACTTCTTCGACCAAGCTGTATCGGATGGTTCGGACTCGATAGTCCTCTTCTCAGCATTGGAGGCACTTTTCTCAACCTCTGCCAATCTCGAGATCGGCACGATCTCTTCAGTGTCAATTTGAGTCACGGTAGTTTTTGCCTTGGCACGCTTCACCATTTTTGCCTTAGGCTTGGGCTGGGACTCTAATGGGGAAGATGTGACAGTAACCACTCCTGGCAAGTCGGCCAAGAGGTCTTCCACAATAGCTTTTCAGCCCATATCATCGACAGTTGCAGCAAGGGCAATTTTGGTGCCAAAGTGAATTGCTGGAAGTGCAATGGGTGGGTTTGCTGGATCGTAAGTCGACGCCTTAAAGTCTTGACGTTTGCGACTACGAGTTCTGCCTACTGGTACATTTGTTGGGGGACGACGACGGTGTCGACGCTGGGATATTAGGATAAGTTGGGTGACAACGGTTAACGACAACTCAACTGGATCAAAAGAAGAAGCCTGATTAGCTCTTGGTGAAGAAGTGACTGGAGAGGTTGAGGCAGACGGTGGAGTTTGACTTCTCCGAGGGATGTCGGGCAAAATCGATTTGTATATTGGTATGTAATTCAATAGAAGAGGGGCCTTGTATCTTTGCACAGGGAGATCCAAGAGCTTCTTTAGATCTCGGCTGGGGACGTATGATTGCCGAAATCCCTTGGCTGGCTGAGGAAGAACTGCCAAAAACAAAGAGCAAACATTAGTAGAGATGAATGAGTTGGCAAGCCTTAACCAAAATGCAATTACAATAGGATAAATAAGTCTTACTATTACCCTCTTTAAAAACTGCTCGGCACAGAGGATAGAGATGAAGATCGTCATCAGGAGCAAACTCCCAATTGCCCGAGACGATGAAGTAATCATCTCCAGCACCCTTGTTGGAGTCTGGGAGGTCGGCTATTAGTTTGAAGGCGGTGGATCTGGGCTTAAGGTAGTATATGTAGCTTTTTTCAGACTTAAGGCCACACATGGTATAGCAGAATCGAATATCGGCTAATGTGATCCTAGCCTTCTCTTGGTGTGCTAGTTTGATTATGCCACTGATAACACTATATGAGTTTATGGCAAGCTGCATGGGGTTGAGTTTGTAATAGTGAAGGATTTCTCGGAAGAGAGTATCTAGGGGAAACCAAAGTCTGTATTCAATAAATGCAACAACAGGGAAGGACATGGGGTCTCCATCAAGTATGATAGAGTCCTCCTCCCCAGCTAACCTCAAATGGACGTCGTCTGGGATAGAGAATTCCCGCCTAAAATGCTCTAGTTTTCCTAGAGTGTCTACCCTCCACCTAAACATACCCATTATCTCGCCAAGAAAGGGTTGGGCAACAGAATGATTGATATAGGTTTAAAAACCTCGGCTAAAACTTAAATAGGCACTGGTGCTATCACGACCCAAACCCGCCCCTATGGGTTTAGCACCGTAACTGGCCAGTAATCCTAGATTACCGAAGGCCTTCTTAACAGTAATACAGTAATACAGAGTACAGGGGCTTGGCGGAAGCCAATACAGTAAATAAGCAATGTCCAATGAGCTGTGACAGTCTGTATGCCAAAAAGATTTTTCATACATTTATACAGAACAGTACAAAACAGTATGCGTATAATATACAACCAGTCAGAATAGGGACTTTATCTCTGATAAACAGTACAGTGCAAAACGTTCAGTCTATACAGTAAACAAAACAGTACAGAAGAGGGAAAACTAAAACACCCCTGAGCCTTAGCTTGGCAGGCTCGGAACCTCGCAGTGAGGCATAGTGGTTAGCTTGACAAAAAGGGAAGTCTACCCCACACTCTTAGCTCCGGTCTGGTGCCTGTACACCTACATATATATATGAGCAGTGAGCTAAAGCCCAGTGAATAACGTAATGCGTAAAGAGGTTTAGAATGAATGTCCTTACAGTAATGAAAACAGTTCATTAAATCAGTATTTCAATCTTTCAGTCTTTTAGTCAATCAGTCATATGTGGTACATCCATTAGCATAACAGTACAGTAAGCAGTAGGTCTTAAAGACCGAACAGTAATGATGGCCATCAATCAGTAAACAGTAGTGGTTCCACGAGGGAACCGACAGAGATCTCTATAACAGTAACAGTAACAGTAAACAGTAGGTGCTAAGGATGCCACAGTACAGTTCAGAATATAGGACATACATTCATTCCAGTAACAGTTCAGCTCAGTATTCAGAAGATAATCATTTTGAACATATCTTTACACAATTGTTACTCACAGAGTTCTGGGCTACAGTAAGCTAGAACGCGTCTCTGGAAGCCAACCCTACACAGTTACAGATTGAACACACACTAAGCTATACAGTTTGGGAAAGATAATAACTTAATCCCTAATTTGCCTCGGTGTGTTCTACATCTATATCCTCATTAAGATGTCTTAAACTAGGCCTAAGAATGCCTAGGATGGGATGAGGATGCAAAGATGCACTTAGAAAACATTTTCAGAATTTTTCAGAAAACAAGGGTCTCGCTCGAGCGTGGATTTCTTCACTCGAGCGAGCTTGTCAAAACAGTGGGGTCGCTCGAGTGTGGGATTCCTCGCTCGAGCGGTCTGCAAAAATGCAAAAAGTGCTGGATGTTAGAAATCTCCGCTAGATGCTCGCTCGACGCCCGCTCGAGCGTAAGACACAGTCCTCGCTCGAGCGTAGGTTCTCTCGCTCGAGCGTGCGTCTGCGTGCACCAAGATTCTGAGAGCTTGCAATTTACGCTCGAGCCACCATTCCTTCGCTCGAGCGGAGCTCAGAATAAATGATGGTCGCTCGAGCGTGGAATCCTTCGCTCGAGCGAAGAAGCCAAATTCTGGAATTTCCAGATTTGCCTCCCAAGCTCAAACCAAGCATTCCTTAGCTCAAAACTCGACCTCTTGGGCCCAAATTCTGGAAAACACATCTAAACTCAATATACAACAAGTTTCAAAGCTCAATTGGTGAATTTAAAGCCCAAGGGTGAGTCAATTAACTCCAAATTCCAAACCCATTTTCATGAACATGAAGAACATGCAAACATGCATGAATTCAAATCATTTCAAAGCTTCAATTTGATGCTCTAGTGAGCCAATTGTTCCAAAAACAAGTTGAAAACATGGACCATTGCAAAATTATGAACATGCATGTAACCCTTGGCCATGAAATCAACTTAAAACTCAACAATACCAACGTGCATGCATAGAATGAGCTTCAATTCAACATGCTAGAACTAAAACATGCCTTAGCTCTACAATTAGCCATGAATCATGCAAGAATCAACTCAAGGACACAATTAAGAGGATGAAATTCATACCTAGGTTCCTTAATTTCAAGTATGGAAGCTCAATTGCACAAATTCTCTACAATTTCCAAGCATTACAAGATGAATTCACTCTAGTCTCCTATCCTCTCTCTCTATGTCGGCAAGAACAAGAAATGAGGCTGAGGAAAATGTTTTGGGCAATGCAAGACTAAGTCCCTCAATACTTGGTGTAGTGGCCACTAAGTGGCACTAATGTAATTAAGTCAAACTATGCAATTTAACACCATTTAAACTAATTTAATCATACTAAATCAAATTTCAGATAAATGTACCATAAAATCACATAAATTATGATGGTCACAAAACACCAATCGATTTCGGGTTCGGCCGCCGATAAGGCCTTCAATTAACAGTTTAAACATAAAAATACAAACAGATAATTAAACGACAAACAGATAGATATGCAATTAATTAGATATACTCAGTCAATTCAGTTCCAGAGTCCAGTCAGTCAATTACTTTTCATATTCGGTCTCAGTTTAGCAGTAATCGGTATTCAATCAGTCATTAATCGGTAAACAGTGTGAGGGTTGTTACAGATGCAAGGGTTTTTGAAGATCTAAGGGGAATTCGTTTCAATTTTCCTAAGGAACAAGGTTCTAAAGCAAATCCCAAATCTAGGAACTACAAAAACAGGAATTGAAGGCAAAAATCTGGAAATACAACAAGAAAAGCAGAAAAAGAGCATGATTCATAAATCCATAAAGCAACCGAGATTCAAGAATAAAGAAAATCATAAATTCTCAAAACAATGAATGAGTGTGTGCAAGGCAGTGTGCAAAAACTAGAAGCAATACGCACACTCTCAAATTCAGGAACAGATTATGTTACATCAAACATATTCAAGAAACAAGAAATGATGACCAAAGCACGAAGATAGAAACAGAGAACAACTACAAATGTATATACAGATTCCACAAAAACAGGTGTGAAGTGAAATGTATAGCACAATTCAAAAGGAAGTTATATGGAAGAGCATGGCCAAGAATAGTAAACAACAGTCGAGAACTAAGTTAAAATAAAAAGGAATCGGAGGACTTACCGATTGAAGCCGGAGTGAGGTACGCCGGAGTCAGGCGAGCTAAACGATCAAAGTCAAATGATGAGTAGTGTGCCGACGGTAACGAAAAATGCAGTTATAGAGAGCTTGTGAATGCAACAATGGAAGATTTGGAAATGTTAGAGAGAGATAGTCTGAGAGACAAGGGAAAATTGTGAATTGCAAAAGTGAAAAGACGGAGAGAGAATGAAGAGTTTTGTTAAAAATAAGAAAAGGCGGCAAACCATAATGAAATGCTTTGGACGACATGTTTGTTAGGCGGCGTGTGTAGAAACAACGTAACTTGATAGCGCATGTTAGGTATGAACCAATGAGAAAGGGACGCGTGATGGAAACGGTTGAGAAAACCGTGCGTGACAGCTCATGCGCAGATAAAACTCTTGGAGTTCTTGATTTAATGAATTGAAAACCTCGGCTAGGAGAACGATCTTGGTTAAGGAACTCAAGGAACTTGGTTCTTGGTCATTGATAGAGATGAACAGTTGAGTCTTGAGTACTTGAAACCAACGAGTCATGATCTCGGTCAAAGGAAAGAATGAATTTTAGCCGACGTTCTATAGGAAAAAATGATGTATTTTCCATCACCTTAGGTTGCCGAGGTAATAGAACCTAGGGGGCAGTTGTGGAGATACATTTCGTGAATGACAACACGTGGCCAAGGTGACACCGGAGTGTTAGCTGAGGTGCTACATGGCCTAGTCCTGATACCGAGGTGATCTCGACTAGACCGAGGTTATCTGCAGAGATACTAGAATCCGAGATGAGCGGATAAGAGACAAGAGTCCTAGAACAGGAGAGAATCTCAGTCTGAATAAAGATAAGGCTCAAGAAGAGTTTATCTTTATCTAGATGGAGGTCCAGGATGAGCATTGAGCCTGAGTCTACTGGAGTAAGGCTTCTACAAGGATCAGGTCAGTGTTGGCTATAAAAATAGGGCACCCCCGTGGGTCTGAGGTATGTGGGAGATATTGAGAACCATAAGTTCTCTCTTGTGAGTATAAGCAGAATTTGCTATCTTTAAAAGATATTGATTACTGACTTGATCGTTGAAGTGCCCTTGGGTAGACAAACTACCGCCGGATTCTTATGTTTCTGTGACAGGTTATTCGGGCTTAATCTATTCTGCCGATGCTCTCCAGTTGAGTTCCCTGTTTGATTATGTGGTCAGAAATCAACACCCACACTAATTATTGAAGAAAACATAATGAACGTTATTAGTGCATATGTCGCATAAGCAGAATTAGATTATCAGACTAAGAGAGATTTTTGGAACTAAATGGCTAAGGTAGTGCATATCCGCAGCATCTAATTACAAATTGCTTGCCCCAAGTTCACGGCAAATTTTTTGTTTCTATAACATGAATTTTATTTTTTTTTTTCTTTCTTATAGACAATGAATTTCGAACCTTGAAATTGTTTTCAAATTTATGAATAATTTTTTTTTATTTGTATAGTACTACTTAATTTTTTCTAAATGGTATGAAAAATCAATATAATTATGACTGGATACTAATATTTCGTCAAACAGTTGAGCACAGATCTTCTTAGTGCATTTATTTAGCTATGTGCTTATGTTTTGAGATTTCTGCTAGGGGTGTACACGGTCCTAATTGGTTCGGTTCTGAGAAAATCCAAGAATCGAACCGATCCTAACGGTTCTGTGATTTTGAGAACCAGACCAGACCGTTACACTTGTAAAACCAGACCAGAACCAAACCGAAAAAACGGTTCGGTTTCGGTTTGGTTTACGGTTCCAAAATTTTCTATTTACAAGAATAAATTGTTAATATTAGCAAAATAATTATTCAAACTAATTACATTTAACTCATGATAAAAACTAATAATATTAAGGCATTACTTAATATTACATATATATAACATCCTAATATCATTAAAATTATAAAAAACCAATTAATAAAAATAAAACCTGATATTATATATATATTTTTTAAATTTTGGTTCGGTTCGGTTCGAACCGCGGTTTTTTCATAAAATCCATTAACCAAACCGTTTTTACACTTCTCATATTTCTTAATCCGAAACCGAACCAATTCTTAATAGAATCGAACCAACCGTATGATTCGGTCTGGTTCAGTCTGAATTACCGGTTTGAACGGATTTTTGAACAGCCCTAATTTATGTGCTACTAAATTCTCACAAATTCTACTTTTATATTTGTTATCAACTATAATATATATATAAAATTTATGTGTTTCTCCGCACCACAATAACTTTCAAATTTCAATCACTTCTTAACTTCTGTATGAGCAAATTACATTCATGCACATTATAATCCCAAATAAAAGTCACCAATAGAAGAAAAAAAAGTTTCCAATTTGATTCACAATAATGTTACACAACTAGTGTTGACTTTTTATTTGTCACACATTAATTATATAGGACCCAAATCTCTTAATACGGTGTTAGTAATGAATGAATTTACACAGTTTTTTTTTTTTTCCCCCCCTTTTTCTTCTTGACATTTTTCACAGAGTGGGTTGCTTAGGTCCCACGCACATCAAATGTTATTTGTTGAAAATTTTAAGGACTCCTTTGGGAATAATTTTTTAGTGATTTTTTAATTTTTTTGACTAAAATATGAGATTTGGAAATCTTTAAAAACAATTTTCTGAATTTTCAATTCATATTTTTATATTTTTAATGATTTTTTTAATTTTTTTTTTTTTTTAACTTTTTAGATCCACTTTATCTTGGTATAGTTAAAAAGTATAAAACTTGTACAAAATTTTTTAAAAATATTTATTGACTATGACGGAATACAAAAATGTACTCAATTTTCATATTTTTTGTATTTGGCAAATTTTTTTTTAAAAAAAAATTACATATATTATATTTTTTAAGTGTATCAAGATTAGGTCTATCCAAAAAATAAATAAATTGCGTAAAAGATTAAAAAAATTCGCTAAAAGTCAAAAAAATATGAACAAAAAAAAACTTAATTTTATTAAAAGTGAATTAAACCAAACAATATGTTTGGAATGACTATTTTATTTGTTGTAAAAAGTATATTGAATGAAAAGAAATTTTTAACATTTTAATATTTTTTAAGTTTTAAATTAAAATTGTAACTTGCAACGAGCTCCAAGTCTTCTCATTGGCGTGTGGAAAGGGTCCAGAAGGTAGAGATTTTGATACGGGCAAAAACACATTTTTGGCCGTTCCATACTTATGTTTTTGTTTTGTTTTTGTTTTTTTTTATAAATTAAAAATAAAATTGTTTTGATATATTTTTGCTTTTATGTTTTCATTTTGATTTAAATCACTTTTCAAAAAATTAAGTTTTTTATTTTTTGTATTTTTTTATTTTTACTGAATTTTTGAATATTTTATACAATTTTTTTTATTTTTTAGATACACTTAATCTAAATATACTTAAAAAAAATATTTGTGAATTTTTTTTAAAAAAAATCACCAAATTCAAAACTAAAAAAAAACAAAAACAAAAACAAAAACAAAAACAAAAACAAAAAAAAATTTACATTTTAATATTTTGTTATATTCAATGAATTTTTTTTAAAATTTTTGTTTAATTTTTATTTTTATTTTTAAGTATATTAAGATTAAGTGGATTTAAAAAATAAAAAAAAAATTTAATTAAAATATTTTAAATTTTATTAAAATTATTAAAAAATGAATTAGAAACTCAAAAAAATATTTTTAAAAACTCTAAATTAAATTTTCAAAATAAATTTTCTATCTTTCCTCACTTGACAACCTTTCATCACCACCCACCACCATCGACTACTAGCCACCAGTCATCGGTAGACTAACCTCGAACGACATTTTGGCATGATTTAATGACCTGTCGACAAATCTAATCCTTTGGTCATGTCATGAGTTTTGTCCACCACCACACCACCACCACCATACACCATATCAAAAAGGGTAGTGAATGATTTGATAATTCCCAAATTTATCAAGTTTAAGAAAATGACGCCAAGCCTCCAATGATATCAAGTCTTTGTTTGAAATGTGGGTTGGTTTTTTGCCTTTTTGGTTATAGGCTAAAAAGTTTTGTTTGGGATCGACTTTTTAGTTTTTTTGACGTATGTGAGAGAAAAAATAAAATGATTATGGTTTGAATGTGACATTTTGTCTTATTGACTTTTTAACCTATTTTATCTTTTTGTGACTAAAATAGTAAAAAAAAAACCCAGTCAAACATAGCCCAAGTCCGGAGCATCTAATTACAAATTTCTTGCCCCAAGTTCACGGCAAATTTTTTGTTTCTATAACATGAATTTTTTTCTTTTTTCTTTTTTCTTTTTTCTTATAGACAATGAATTTCGAACCCTGAAATTGTTTTCAAATTTATATATTATTTTTTTTTATTTGTATAGTACTAACTTAATTTTTTCTAAATGGTATGAAAAATCAATATAATTATAATTGGATAGAAATATTTCATCAAACAGTCAAGCATGAGATCTCCTTAGCACATATTGTTAGCTATGTGCTTATGTTTTGAGATTTTTGTATTGCTAAATTCTCACAAATTCTACTTTTATCTTTTTTATCAACTAATATATATATATATAACTTAATTTATGTGTTTGTCCGCACCACAGTAACTTTCAAATACCAATCATTTCTTAACTTCTGTATGATCAAATTTACATTCATGCACATTATAATCCCAAATAAACGTCACCAATAGAAGAAAAAAAGTTCCAATTTGATTTATAATAATGTTACACAAGTGTTAACTTTTTATTTGTCACACATTAATTATATAGGACCCAAATCTCTTATTACATTATTAATAATTAATGAATTTGCAAATCTAAAATAGTTTTTTTCTTCTTTTTTCTTCACGTTTTTCACGGTGTGGGTTGCTTAGGTCCCATGCACATCAAACGTTATTTGTTGAAAATTCTAAAGCCTCCTTTGGGAATAACTTTTTAGTGTTTTTTAGCATTTAGGCTAAAATATGAGATTTGAAATTTTTAAAAACAATTTTTTAATTTTCAATTCATATTTTCATATTTTTAATGATTTTTTAAAATATTTTAATTAATTTTTTTTTATACTTTTTAGATCCACTTTATCTTGGTATAGTTAAACAGTATAAAATTTGTACATATTTTTTTTTAAATATTTATTGAATATAACAGAATACGAAAATGTACTAAATTTTCATAATTTTTGTATTTGGTGAATTTAAAAAAAAAATACATATATTATATCTTTTAACTGTATCAAGAGTAGGTGTATCTAAAAAATAAACAAATTCCGTTAAAGATTAAAAAATTCACTAAAAACAAAAACAAAAAATATGAAGAAAAATAAAACACTTATTTTCTTAAAAGTGAATTAAACCAAAAAATATGTTTGGAATGACTTTTTGATTTGTTACAAAGAGTACAGTGAATGAAAAGTATTTTTTAACTTTTTAATATTTTAAATATTTTTTAATTTTTAAACTAAAATTGTAACTTGCAACAGTGTGCAAGTCTTCTCATTCGGCATGTGGAAAGTAGGGGTGCAACTCAGGCAGATTGGCTCGGGTTGGAGGGTTGCCCAGGCCCGGCTCAAATTGTGTTTGAAAGTGCCCAAGCCCGACCATCAACCCGAGCTTGGCTGCCCAAATCCGAATTAAACTACATAATCTAAACTCGGGTTAGTCGAATTGCCCAAATTTCCCAATTGAATAGATAAATAACAAAAAAATTCATACAGGGAGTGATTCAATAACAATCATGTACTAAATAAAAAAGAAAAATAATTTATCTTCATCACACCCAAATAGAATTAAATCATATAAAAAAAGGAAATTTCTAAACAATCCATTAAAAAATTAAATCATACCTACATTAAAATTTACCTAAACTATCTGCAAGTAAACCATTACTTCTATAAAAACGATTTTTTTTTATAGTTTCTACCTGCAAATCCAACAAAACAAGCATAGAAGACAACTTTATCGAGAGTTTTGGAGAGAGAAGCTGAGGGATATAGTATGGAACCCAACTCAATACTCTCTTTCAAAAAAAAAAAAATACAAATTAAATCTACAAAAGGATACATCAAATGCCTCATGATCTTGTTTATAAATCTAAGGAGGAATAAGGGATCATGTGGGTGAAGTTCAAAGCTTGAACTTCAATGGTGGTCAAAGAGAGAGAGAAAGGGAAATGACAATAATGAGGAAGAGGGGGGTGGTCTCTCTGCCAAAAGAAGACAAAGTGAAAGCAAATGTGGTTGCCTACTCCACAAAGCCAAATTCCATTTATAACCTCTGAAGCAAAATTCCATTTATACTCTCCACAAAGCCCATACTTATACATATATTATATAATTTTTATAGTACATAAAATGCAACTTGGGTTCGGGTTGCTCAAGTTACACACAATCTCTATCAAGGCAAAGTCTAAATTATAATTCCGGCATCAAAAATTTGCCCAGGCTCATCCAGATTACAAAATATTATTACCCAAGTCCTAAAAAAACTCAGGCTAGGCACGGGTTGCTCGGATTGAATCCGTCCAAGTTACACCCCTAGTGGAAAGGGTCCAACAGGTAGAGGTTGACACAGGCAAAAACACATTTTCGGCTGTTCCTTAATACTTTTATTTTGATAGTATTTTATTTTTATGTTTTCATTTTGATTTAAATCACTTTTCAAAAAATTAAATTTTTTATTTTTGTATTTTTTTATTTTTACTGAATTTTTCTAATATTTGATACAAATTTTTTTATTTTTTAGATGCACTTAATCTAGATATACTTAAAAAAAATCACCAAATACAAAAATACAAAAAAAAAATACACAAAACAAAACAAAACAAAAATTTAGTACATTTTTACATTTTGTTATATTCAATGAATTTTTTAGAAATTTTTGTATATTTTTATTTTTATTTTTATTTTTTAAGTATATTAAGATTAAGTGGATCTAAAAAATTAAAAAATAATTAATTAAAATATTTTAAATTTTTATTAAAAATATTAAAAATATGAATTAAAAACTCAAAACATTATTTTTAAAAATTCCAAATTAAATTTTCAAAATAAATTTTCTATGTTTCCTCCCTTAACAACCTTCAATCACCACTTGCCACTAGCAATTGGTGGACTAGCCTCCAACAATATTTTGGCATAATTTGACGACCTGTCAACGACTCTAACCCTTCAATCACGTCATAAATTTTGTCCACCACCATGCCACCACTACCATCCACCTTATCGAAAAGGATAGTGAATGATTTGTCAATTCCCTAATTTATCAAGTTTGAGAAAATGACCCCAGGCCCCCAATGATATCAAGTCTGCAGCATCTAATTACAAATTTCTTGCCCCATGTTCACGGCAAATTTTTTGTTTTTATAACATGAATTTTTATTATTTTTTATTTTTTATAGACAATGAATTTTGAACCCTGAAATTGTTTTCAAATTTATGAATTATTATTTTTTATTTGTATAGCACTACTCAATTTTTTCTAAATGGTATGAAAAATCAATATAATTATAATTGGATACAAATATTTCATCAAACAGTCGAGCACGAGATCTTCTTGGTGCATTTTTTTTGCTATGTGCTTACGTTTCAAGATTTATGCGTTACGACCCAAATCCGATACTCGGAGGTTCGGCGTCGCGACAAGATAATAACTGAAATCATAACAAATTATTAGTGCAGCGAAGTAAAATACTCAAATCTTCATTTAAGTATAACAAAAGAAAAATGTTTGGGAGCTCTAAAAGAGCTCTAAAGAGTGAGTCCCATTTACTGATGTGATGTTTTGGCCTTAAGTTTTTTTTTTCTTTTTTTTTTTTGAATTTCCACCTCATTAGTGGTCAATTAATGCTCCCAAATTAGTAGGATGAATCATTGTTGATAACAAAAATGTGTACATTGGAGCTTCTATTCGATTGCAATACCTGAGCTGTTCTATGACTACAAACTGCCTTGTACCTATCCCATGTACTGGTTTTGACACGTCACCTGAAAGTGGTTAACAGCCATAAGCACATAACAGAGTGAGAAATATTATACAGTGAGCATGAGGGTACAAAAATTATCATGGATAATTATTTCAGTTAAAGCATTAACATAACTTAATTTGAATAAATAAATTATTCAATGTGACAGAAATTGAAATACAGAAATTATGTAAATAAATAACCATAACTACAGTACAGAACAAAATAGAACGAAGGTCACTGAAGTGACAATCAGAACAGATGTCAATGGATTCATGACAAACAGAGGATCATAAAGTAGCCAAATAGAGGCTAATGGTTATTTAAGTCCCCCAAGGCATAAGACTCCCAGTGGTGGTACTTACAGAAAATAATTGTTTACAAAATCATTATCAAATAATTTTTAAAATTTAAATAAATATATCCATGGGTTTCAATATAAGCAAATGGACTTCAGAAAATAATTAACGTAACTGAAATATAAATATAAGTTATAAAACATAATTTATATAAAATAAATTATGGTAATTCAAAATATACGTAAAATATATTATGGTAACTTAAAATATAATATAACTCAACTAAATATTAATTCTTATTATTTTCTTTCTATGCTAACTTTACGATTCCCTTTTTCCTTAATTTTTTTTCTTGTGAATTTTCTTTTGTTTTTGTTGGCATTCAATTCACCCCCTTAGAGCAACCCCAACCACACTCTCTATTTTTCACTAGTTAAAATATGAAAAAAGTACACTCTTTATTTTACCTAATTACTTTAGCTATTGTGTTCTCCAACCACACTCTTTATTTTAGCTAATCATTCAAACTAACTCAATTAATTTTTAAAACAAAAAATACTAATTGTTGATATTTTACTAATGTAAATTTGCAATAATAATAAATTTGCCCACACAAGCATACAAAACCTTTAGAATGAGGAGAAAAAAAATACAAAATAAGTTATTCCGTAATTCATCAAATAGAATTGAAAGAACATATAAAATTACTACATACACATATACATATATAAAATATATAAAATCTCAAATCCAAGACATAAATATATAAAAGTCTAAAACATATACATACATATTAGTTTGGAGAGCTTATGGGGCTCTTTAATTGTAGCTAGCAAAAATGCAAGATGTAAAGTAATTAGCCCAAAAACCAGCCTATTAAAGTCTAAAATTAGAATTACATTGGATAAAATACTTGACAAACCTTTTTTAACTATCCTTTAGAGATGTCTTACATACTTGAGTTTTTTACACCGGTGACTCACCCCTTATTTATTATCTTCCTGGCTGATTCACTCATCTACATAATAGGATTCACTCATTTACATAATAGGCTTAACGGGTGGCTTTTTCTTTAGGTGCCCAACGCATAGTACACCTTTCACCATATTTCCTTTTTGGCCCCAATTTTTATCATAATTTTATAGTTGTGTTGTTTTGACCCCAAATAATTATATTAATCGTACTTTGAGTAAACTAATGCCGAATTAGATTACACCTTAGCACGTACAGCTACGTAATTATTTATATTATATTATTCTTATTATTAAATATTTGTACAATAACTCCTAATGTAAATTAAATTCCACTTTATCGCATATCATCATAAAATTAATATTTATTTTACTATTACAGACTATTATTATTATTCTCATTAATAATAATATTTAATTAAACTCTCCTATGGCCCGATACTCGAAATTAAAATAATTCAATTAATCAATTTTACCTTATTGAGAATTCCACAATTAAATTAGAATAAGAATTAAGTAAATATAAAATATTATACGTGGCGGGGTCGTCACATTATGTGCCGCTAAATTATATATATATATAGTTTAATTTATGTGTTTCTCCGCACCACAATAACTTTCAAATTTCAATCACTTCTTAACTTCTATGTGAACAAATTTAAACTCATGCACATTATAATCCCAAATAAACGTCACCAATAGAAGAAGAAAAGGTCTCCAATTTGATTTACAATAATGTTACACAACAGATTTTAACTTTTTATTTGTCACACATTAATTATATAGGACCCAAATCTCTTACTACATTATTAATAATGAATGAATTTGCAAATCTAAAATAGGTTTTTTTTTTTTTTTCCTTCTTTTTTCTTCACATTTTTCACGGTGTGGATTGCTTATGTCCCACGCATATCAAATGTTATTTGTTAAAAATTCTATGGCCTCCTTTGGGAATAATTTTTTAGTGATTTTTTAATTTTTTGGCTAAAATATGATATTTGAAATTTTTAAAAACAATTTTTTGAATTTTCAATTCATATTTTTATATTTTTAATGATTTTTAAAAATATTTTAATTATTTTTTTTTTGTCCTTTTTAGATCCACTTTACCCTGGTATAGTTAAAAAAGTATAAAATTTGTACAAAATTTTTAAAATATTTATTGAATATAACAGAATAAGAAAATGTACTAAATTTTTATATTGTTTGTATTTGGAGAATTTTTTTGAATTTTTTTTTTACATATATTATATTTTTTAAGTGTATCAAGATTAAGTGTATCTAAAAAATAAACAAATTGCATAAAAGATTAAAAAAATACTAAAAGCAAAATATATATATATGAAAAGCAAAAAAACTTAATTTTCTTAAAAGTGAATTAAATCAAACAATAAGTTTGGAATAACTTTTTTATTTGTTGCAAAAAATAAAGTGAATGAAAAGAAATTTTTAACTTTTTAATATTTATTGACTTTTTAATATTTTTAAATGTTTTTCAACTTTTAAACTAAAATTGTAACTTGCAACGAGGTCCAAGTCTTCTCATTCGGCGTGTGGAAAGGATACAACAGGTGGAGACTTTGACACGGGCAAAAACAGATTTTTGGCCGTTCTTTGGCATGTTTGGTAACTATTTTATTTTTAATTTTTAGTTTATATTTATAAAAATTTTAAAAATTATTATAAAAAATTTGTTTGATAATTTTTTTGATTTATAAATGTTTGTTTCAGTTTATAAATTTGAGAAAAAAAAAAAGATAAACTCAAAAAAGGAGTTTACGTTAGTTTTTAAACAGAAATTTAAAAATTTGACTAACAAATTTTTGTTTTTCAATTAATTTTTTTTTCAAATAATATTTTTTCAACTAATTTTTTTCAAATAATATTTTTTTTCTTTTTTTTTTCTAATTAATTTTTTTTCAATTATTTTTTCCCAATTAATTTTTTTCCAAATAATTTTTTTTTTCAATTATAATGTGTATGATCCCATTGTCATAAATAATAAAATATATATATATTTTAGGCCTGAACAAACATATTTTTTAGTTTATATTTTTAAAAATTTTCAAATATTTTGTTCAAACCAAACGCGTTTATAATTTATATTTTTCTAAAAATAAACAAAAATGAGTTTATAAAATTTTTATAAACCTAAACAAAGAAACGTAATAGTTACCAAACGCATACTTCTGTTTTTTTTTTTATATATAAATTAAAAATAAAATTGTTTTGATATATTTTTGTTTTTATGTTTTCATTTTGATTTACATCACTTTTCAAAAAATTGAGTTTCTTATTTATTTATTTTTTTTAGTGAATTTTTCTAATATTTTACACAATTTTTTTTTTAAAATTTTTTAGATGCGCTTAATCTAAATATACTTTAAAATATATATTTGTGAATTTTTTTTAAAAAAAATCACCAAACACAAAAATACAAAAAAAATAAAACAAAACAAAAAAAAAATTTAGTACATTTTTAAATTTTGTTATATTCAATGAATTTTTAAAAAAAATTTGTATAATATTTTTTATTTTTAAGTATATTAAGATTAAAGTGGATCTAAAAAATAAAAAATAATAATTAAAATATTTTAAAATTTTATTAAAATTATTAAAAATACGAATTAAAAATTCAAAAAAAAATATTTTTCAAAACTCCAAAATAAATTTTATATCTTTCGTCCCTTGACAACCTTCAATCACCACCCACCACCATTAACTACTAGCTACTAGCCACTAGCCATCGGTGGACTAACCTCGAATGACATTTTGGCATAATTTGATGACCTGTCAACGACTCTAACCCTTCAATCGCGTCATGAGTTTTGTCCACCACCACACCACCACTACCATCCACCATATCAAAAATGGTAGTGAATGATTTGTCACTTCCCTAATTTATCAAGTTTGAGAAAATGACCACAGGCCCCCAATGATCTCAAGTCCGGCATCAAATTACAAATTGCTTGCCCCAAGTTGACGGCAAATTTTTTTGTTTCTATAACATGAATTTTTTTTTTTTTTTTTTTTTATAGACAATGAATTTCAAACCCTAAAATTGTTTTCAAATTTATGAATTATTTTTTTTATTTGTATAGTGCTACTCAATTTTTTTCTAAATGGTATGAAAAATCAATATAATTATAAGGGCTAGGATTCTCTCTAGTCCGACGAACTGGATGGTACAGTTGGGCCCGTGAGGGCCCACCACAAGTTCCGTTTCGATAATCTAAACCGTTCAATTTGTAAAACTAGTCAAGTACTGTGTATTGGTAAAAATCATGTTAATCAGATATTGATAGCTATCTCATCGGATTAGATTTCTATCAACTGTTTATTTGTTCACCGTTCATTTTTTTTATACAAAACTGATTTGATCATGTAACTATTGATATCCGATCAATGTGATTTTTAACAGGCATATAATACTCGACGGGTTCTACAAGATTATCAAAATGAGACCCATGGTGAGCCCTTACAAGCCCATAGTACCCTTCAGTCCGATCACAAACTGGAGGGAAGCCAACCCCTAATTATAATTGGATACAAATATTTCATCAAATAGTCAAGCACAAGATCTTCTTAGTGCATTTTTTTAGTTATGTACTTATGTTTTGAGATTTCTATGCCGCTAAATTCTCACAAATTCTACTTTCGTATTTTTTTATCAACTAATATATATATAATTTATGTGTTTCTGTGCGCAAATTTCAATCACTTCTTAATTTCTATGTGAATAAATTTACACTCATGCATATTATAATCCCAAATAAACATCACCAATAGAAGAAATTATTCGATGGTCCTAAGGCATTATCATGTAGTATCATGTAGTGTTCTAAAAAAGTTGTAACTGGTGAAAAAGATGAGATTTATAATTTTGTACTAGGATATGAAGAAACAAGGAGGCACGAAAAATAGTGATCGACTACTAGCCAAGAATAAGCGATGTCCCTAAAGCACTTAATAATTTTTCACCGATGGGGTTCACTACTACTTTCTAGTGTTTGATTATAATTTTCATTTTTACAAGCATGTAATATAAATAGAAAAAATAAATTTGTCATCTCTTCTATATTCAAATGAAGTCACAAATATTTTTTAGAAGTTATTGATAAACAAAAAAATCTATACAAAATTATATACCAAAATAATGTAGTAGTGATAACCTTAAAATATAGGTCACATTAATAGCCATTTGTTTATATAGTGATAGAACCTAAGGCATGCCAACTTTTTTTTTTTTTTTGTATGCGTTTAATTTTTTTTTGATTGGTACATAAAATCAATATAAATTAAGGAAAATGATTTGGAGCCCTAAAACTGCCCCCCCTAATCCCCTAATTTTCATTTTAGGTAACTGTTTCCTTGTTTTTTTTTTTTTTTTTTTCACTTGATATGGAAATTAGGGGGATTAGGATACAAATATTTCATCAAACAGCCACTAAGCACAAGATTTTCTGTCTCAATACATTTTTTTTCCATGCGGTAAAGTTTCAAGATTTCTATCCCTTTAGATTCTCAAAGGGCATTTGAGAGGACAAAGGATTCTCACCCTCGCGGCTATTTTTTGACTTTATAAAATTTATTCTTGCCCTTGTGACAACAACTTTGTAAAATTTGAGTCATCAAAATCCTATGTTCACAAAAAGATAAAAATCATATGAAAACAATTAGTGTTTCACAAATCATATGGATTTTTTTATAAATAATTTTTTTTAATTTTAATTATCTTTTTCTTTCTTTTTTTTGTGTGTGTTTACTTTAGTCATAATAGATTTAATTTTTCAAAAAAAAAAAAAATTATGAAAACTTAACCAAACATAAATTGTACCATGTGAATTGCCACAAGGACGAGAATGCTCTCCTCGAATACCTTTGTTCGAATGCATCGCCAACCATAGAATTTGTGAGAATCTAGAGGCATACAAATCTCCAAACATGACCATTTTGCTGGCTAATAATGCATTTAGACAGAAGATCTCGTGCTGGACTGTTTGATGAAAATAACTTTTAAGGTAAGCATTCAGAGTCCAATTCTGCTTGGTTCATAAACCGGCACTACAAGAGAAAGATGAGAATTGCATTGGCAATTCACCCATAGATTAGAAACCACTCCCCCGAAGCTGCACTCAAAACTCTCTGGTCTTTAATTCAACTCATCATTTGGAGAAACAGTATCAATTCCAGCAAAAAGCGGTACATAAACCTAAAAGCTGAAAAGGGGTAATACACGAGTCCAAATAGCCCTTTACAAGAACAATTTCATAAAAAAATTGATTCCACAAAAAGAGAGACTGCAACATTGGAATTAAAGAATGAAAGAATGTACTGTTCTATTATTTTTCCTAAAAAAAGAGATGGAAATTGTACAATGTAGTTTGTCAAGGTTAGTTAAAATTAATGCTACCTTAAAACTACAAAAACACAGCCGCCACATAACAACAGCAGCCTTTCACTATAACTAAACTAATATCCCTATAAAATTTATCACTCAAATACACTAATTTTTTCCCCCTATTTTCCCCCATTTACTTGAAAACAACACATAATCAGCGGAGCAGGCATCCAGAACTAGCAATCTAAGCCAAAATTCTGTAGCTCACAGCCGCTCAGGCAGCTGCTTGGATTGGTCCATCTGATCTAAAGTCCCAACCACGCCCACGTCCATGGCTCCTATCGCGCCCGCGCCCACGCCCTGCAACGATCCATATAGCTTTTTGTTCAAAAACTGAAATAGAAAACACTATGCTAGGAAAAATGAACAAAATCTGAATGGATTTTGACAATTTTGTAAATCCAGATGAGTCCAGAAAGATTTTGCAGTATCCAACACGATGAATAGTTGATTTAGGCACCTCTGCAAGATTAGTTAATACAATGAAACAAAAATGCCAATCCAGATGATAATAATGGTAAGCATGAGATGAAATCATCTTTTAATCTTCTTTTCCAGGTGTTTTTGAACTTCATTCATCCTCACACACTTAGGAAAGTTTCTAACAGGTGGCAATTAGTTTGGAACGCATGGCACATTCCCATTTAACTGTATACGGGGGAAAATGAAAAAAAAACTGTATATTGAGAGACAAGGATGATGAAACTTTTGGGAGGAAAAAGAGAAGATATCACATTATCCCTTCAACACCACCACATACATAGCCACCCACCCCAGAAAACCAAAAAAGGAGAAGGGGGGGGGGGGGGGGGGGGGGGGGGGAACAATGTATGAAGCACCTCATACAATTTTTGCAAAAGTTTCGGTTTTTATTTGTCTTTTTTTTTTTTTTTAATTTAAATGGTTTTCAAGAAGGAAGATGCTAACTATTGCATAATGGACAGTGATTAATGTTGGCATGTGCAAAAAGTATATTGAAACATGTAGAAAGTGCATAAAAAAAATGTGTATGGGAATATGTAAAATGTGTATTGAAATTCTAACTTTTTTGACATATGTGGTTCTTAACGAACGGCCATCAAGTGGTCATTAGTAGGACCCTTTCAAGAAAAATAGACCTATTTCTGGCAACATATAAGAAAGGGGAAAAAAGATTGAATCTACAACGCTCAGAAAATAGCATGCAATTAACTCCAGCTGCAGCATGGAGGACATATTTCACCCCCAAGAAGCTTAGGAAAGACCAATAACAAGGGTCACTTGTGCGTGAGTATTAAACTTCTCACATCTACAATTGCTAATTAGGCATTTTGTTATTAATGTGCTTACCACGGCCTTGAGCAAGTGGTGGCCCTGAGCCACCATAGCCATTGTAACCACCCAACTCTTGTTGCATATCTCCACCACCATATCCTCTTCTGTGTCCACGAAAACCACGTCCTCTTCCCCAACCCCGACCTCTTGCTCCATACCCACGTCCACCATCCCAGCCACCATCTCCATTGTACTCTACCACTCCATTGTTATCATTACCTGTTGTAGAAGAGCAGATCAAAAAAAAAAAAATTACCTGTTGTAGAAGAAACATCATAACTTTCATATTCTTTGAGGGGTCAAAATAGAGGGTGCAAGTATAAAGCAATATGAGTAAAAACAGAACTACATCAGATGATCAAGGGTACAGAAAATTAATCTGTCGGTAACACAAATGCTTCTCAACTAAACATTATCCACTTTAATGGGAAAGACTTCCTCAGCCATATCATATATCTTGAAAACCCAATTCCTCCAGCCAATGTGAATTCACACTCTTTCTTGCACTGTTTCAAGTCTCCAGCAATATTAGTTGATTTAGAGGAGAGAGAACAAGAGAACGTGTTTAATCATTCAATTAGAGACACATAAACAAGGAAAAGACTGTTATCAACTGTATCTGCTGCAGACAGTAAATTGTGTGGCTTTGCTAGATAAAAGCAAAAATATTAAACCAAATGTACTATTACAGCATCTCCAATGGGCTCTTTAAAAGAGGCTTGTTAGTCACATCTTATTTTATGGCCTCCAACGGGCTAGCTACTACACTAGTCATTTTAACAACAACAACCACACACAAACAAACAAACAAACAAACAAAAAAGATCAAGCTAGCTACATTTGAAGAGCCTTGGGAGGCTTTTTCAACAGTTGTGCAGATAAATAGGTAAAATAAAGAGTAACGTTGGAACACATGGAGCAAAAAAAAAAGTTTGGTAAAATAAAGAGCATTAGTTTTTCGTACTTTAGATAGTGAAAAATAAAGAGTGGCATTGGAATTGCTTTTAGAAACAAGAAAGTCTTCCAATGCATGGATCCCCCACTTCATGCTAGGATCTGGTAAGATCCCACTTCATAGATCAACTACAGTAAAACTTGACTTCAAAACAACTTATAAATTTGATCTCAATAAAAATTTGACCAATTTGGTAGATCAAGTGCCTTGTTAGTTAACCAATAAATCTTATACATTTCATAGCAATATAGAATTAGCCGTTTGATTGTGCCATGTGTACTAAGTGCTACACAATGGCAGCCCTACTTAGTGAAGTGTATAAGCTTATGGATTTTTATAAACATCAAATTAAGGGTAAAATTACACTTTTCACCCAGCTTTCATTTTCGTTCCTCATCTTCTAATTGCAACAAGTCATCAGATGTCAACCATTGTTTCAATGTAGTCCTCCCATCACTTACCATTAAATTCCTCATCACTCACTTTACCAACTCAAACTTCAGTGTTTGCCAACTACTAATTTTACCTAACTCAATTTGTAGATGAGGTTTACTCCTAGAAACTTCTTAACAGTCTTGAACTAGTATAAATATGATAATAGCCCTTGTATTGAGTATCATTCAATACAAGAGTGATCTAGTATAAGGTGTCTTAAGTCTTGTGTGTAAGTCAGTCACAAATAAGTGTGTTCAGTGTTGTGTAAAGTGATGTCAGTGTTTGCGTGGACTTTTAGAGTGTGTCTAGTGTATTATATAAGTTTAGGTGTGAGTGAATAAGTGAGGCGTGTTAGTGTGTGGTTAAAGAATTTAATAATTCATGATGAAACTATGGGCTTTAAAAGAATTTAATAATGCATGATAAAACTCTTTTTCTTGTTCATCTTTTGATTGTAGCACATGAAAAAGCCGGCACAGATAAGAAGGGAAAGAAGAACGAAGTTATTTAAAGGCACCATAAACATTATTTCCCAAAGCAAAACCGGTGGAATACAATACAAACTATGTTACCTCGGCCTCGGCCTCTACTCCGTCCTCGACTACCACGTCCTCTCCCACGCATATTAGGAGAACCCTCTAATTCCGCATAAGAACAACCTAATTATAAACATATTTCAAAGAAATAGAAATCAACAATTATATAATATTGTTTTACCTCCTTCATAGTCATATTCATTCCATGGTTTTACTTGATCAACTGGAATAGGCGGTTGGTACCTGCAATTTGTATAGAATATGAGATACTAATTATTAGCAACTCAAAGGGGTCAGCTATGCTTTATCACACTCCAAATCCTACATAAATCTAAAGGTTCTCAGCCATAAAGAGAATGTTGATCATACACTGATAACCGTAAAAGGAAACAGAGTACAAAGTAGCTGCATATCAAAGTCATACATATCTTTTGTACTCCTGTAAACCCTAAACAATTATTGCCCACACAACACCAAGAACATATGCACAAACCGTGGCCTCTAGAGGCTTAGGACCTCGATAATTATCTCAATAATATTTAATATCACATATGTGATATATTATATATATACTAATGTAGCATGGACATAAGAAAAAAAGGGCAAATCTGAAATTCCACATAAAGCACGTTTAAGGCATCATGGAATGAAGTTTTAAAATGTTTTTAAGTCTTTATATGCGTTTATTTTAATTTATTGAATTTAAACTATGAGAAGCATAAATAAGAATACTCTGCAAGCTAAACTCAAGAGTTTCAAACAATATGTATCTAGAAGACTTCGATCGAGAATAGGAACTGAGACGGTAATTTCTGTTAATAAATTGGGCCGAACTAGGTATTAGTGCCAAAGCAAAATACTCGAAGAAATAATAGAAAAATATATTAGAAAACTTCTTGAGAACTATACAACTGTTCAAACTATTATATAAAAGAAAACTTATTTACTTGGTTAGGGTTTCATCAAAACCCTAGAAATAAGAGCCTAGCCACTCGTGGAGAAGTGGGAAGAAGTAGCAAAAGAAAAAGTCTCCATGAAATTATCCTTGAAGCTTGAGAATTCCCTAACTTCAAACCCTAGCCTCTCCTTTTTTCTGATATATTTTCGAACCCTAAGAGCAGCCTTTTGTTTTCCTTTTTATTCCCAGCAGAACAAATTTCAATGTTCGTGCACGGAACCCTAGGTGGGCCACTTGAGCGGTGGTGGGCCGCACGTGCGGTGAGGTCTGGCTGCATGTGCGGTGAGGTGACAGGTCGGGAATTTTCACACTACACGCATGCAGAATCTGCTTTTGCGCTACTTTTTGCTTGAATTTGCGTGTTGCCTGTGAAATCTATACAAGTGCACAAAACACATCATCTCTACCAAATAAACAAAATTCAAAGACTATAGATGTAACTTAAGCGGCCTCAATGTGATACATTTCGGCCTACATTAAGAAGAAGATGAACAGTGAATATGTATCGGCAAGTATACGAATATATATATATACACTAGCATATCACCCGTGCAATGCACAAAATTGGATTTTAAAAAATTATTTATGATTATGTCAAACATATTTTTAAATTATTAACATAAAATATACGTAATTTTGAAAAAAAATATATTGATGTTTTATAATTGAAGAAATAAAAATGAAAATTTACTGGCCTTGTTTGGTTTGTGTTTCTCAAAAAAATTTGGGAAAAATTCTCTACAAATAAGTTTTCAAAAGTAATCAAAACAAACAAATTTTCCCAAAATTTTTTTCGAAAACTTGTTTGGTTTACAAGTTTTCCAAACAAATCTCTCTCTCATACACATCAAATCAATCACTTTTTCCAAAACTCTCTCAAAATAATTTTTCAAAACATCTTTTCAAAAAAAACCAAACCAAACAAATTTTCGTACTTTTTATCTCAAAATATGTTTCTCAAATACAAACCAAACAAGCCCACTACGTTTGTTCAAAAATCACTAAATAAATAAAATATATTATAACTAAAATCTAAATTGTTGTAGCTCTTCTATTAGCATTCCTGCATTATCAACATGATAGTTAATATTATAACTGATAAACAACACATATATTACATATTTATAAAATATTATAAATTAAAAATGTTATACTTACATATTATATTTTTTTTACCTTGTAAAAAGTATAGGCATTTTTTAGACAAATCTATATTTAAAACAAAGTTTATGCATAGTGCACAATCTAGTTGACGTAGCATTGTTGGTACAAGTATGATAAATACATAGGCACAGTCTTGGCATGACGCAATATAATCTTTAATCATTCTAACTCCATTATCTTATAAAATTTTGGAATTATAACATTGTATTTGAAAAGGTAAGAATACGTTATTTATAATGAATTTTATAATTCATATATTTGATATCATATTCTTCAAATATGATGGTTGACATCGCAAGATAAACTCTGCCTGTTTATCTTAAACAGCGAGATTTATTGAATCAGTACTATCTTTGACCACAATGTTAATATTATATCTAATAAATAAAAAAAACTTGTTAAAAGGAAATATTGTACCTAATAAAAAATTAAAACATTTGTTAATTTTGAATTATTATTTTACATAGCAATTATTTACCTAAAAAAAATTACTTCGTTATAATATATGTATCATCATGTATGCAGTGACGACAAACAATGTGACCATAATGATATTTAACTTTTTGATAGCAGTGTTATTTTTTAATAAAATTACAGTGGAAGGCTTGAAAAGGGTGTGTAATTTCCTAATTACAGTGTATTTTTTTTTCTCTTTTTTTTTCGCAATTGTATCCTGTTTTTTTTTAATAAAAATTTATATTTGTTTTAGATATTTTTTAATATACAAATTATTTTTTACAGTGTAATTTTTTTTCTCTTTTTTTTCGCAATTGCAACCTGTTATTTTTTAATAAAAATTTATATTTGTTTTAGATATTTTTTTAATATACAAATTATATTTTTTAGATTTTTTATAAAAATAATTTAACAATTCCATCATTAACCATAGGGTATGCGAGAAATTGAAAATGGTGTGGTAATAAGTATGAGAGAAGTTAAAAAGGCTTATGAGTTTGAAGAAGTCAATAAATACTAAGGTTTTTTTTTTTTTTAAATCAAAAAATTAGAAAATTAGAATTGGCATATTGGAGCTCTCACAAAACTTGTGGGTTAGAAATCCCCTTTTTCCTTATATAATATATAGATATGAAAAGTGAAAGGGCGCGGTCTTTTCGAATTTTTGGTGGTGTATGATGGTTGTAACAGAGGTATGGTGCCAGTGGGGGCATGCCACGTGTCCCATGATTGAAGTGGTGCCAGAGTGACAGGTGAATGTGTTGGGCAACTGATAAGACTCCTAAGCACCGAGCAGATCGGAGGGATGGAGCAGCGTCATTGGTTTGGCTGACTTAAGCATTTCTAGCCCGGCTAGAGGAATGTAATCCAATCATGCTCTGCAAATAGAATTAAGGGGCAATTGAGAGAGTAATTTCTACTAAGAAATTGGGCCAAACTAGGTATCAGTGCTTGTGAAAGTTGGGCCACATAGTGGGCTAAGAAAAGAGCTCAGGTAGCTCAGACCTGGGTTGATTGGATGATAGGCCAATCAGTGAGTTTAGGCTTAGCTGATAGAAGATGGTCGTATGGAGAAGGCCGAACTAACTTTAGCTCGACGCAACCCATCTGATGATCAAGGACTACACCGTTTGGTCAATGGCAGACCGGTGTAATGTAGTTCGGTCAGATATTTACAGCTAAACATAGTATTATTGCCATCTCACTTGGCTTGCGGTGAGGAGGGTGTTCCAGGAATAAGCACTATCCTTTAGGAATGTGGTTCCTAGTAGGACTCTGCTAGGAAAGTCATAGTTCTACTCGGATTGTGCCACGGGAAATCTATAAAAGCTCATGACAAAACCTATTCCCAGGTATTACAATTCTTACTCTCGAATACACAGAGCTTTAGTGTCTATTGTCAACTTGCTGACTTAGGCATCGGAGGGGTTTCCAGTACACACCCATTGACTAGCTTACGTTTGTGTTTTCAGGTGATAAGATGACGACGTTTGGAGGAGTGCAAACTTGATTAACAGGATTATACGAGAAGGATATTTCGTGCTCGTACAGGAACATTGAAGGCCATCATCCAATCCTTAAAAGGCTTATATTGATTGTTTTCTTCAACAAGAAGAAGCAAGTGGAATAGGACCACAAATATATATGTATATTGTTGTAGTTCTTGAAAAACTGTAAAAGGGGAAGATAAACATATTTGTAAACATTGACAATATTGAAGAAATGATAAAATTCATGTTGTAGCTTAAGAAAGTATGATAGACCATAACGAACATGATTCTAAAGCTAAGGAAGTCAAAGAAAATGCTAAGAATGTGACTGAATTTTCTGCACTTCACAAGTAAATGGGTGTTCAAATTGAATTTATCATTCCAAATAATTCAATGGAGTTGATGGAACGATGAATGGGTTAAACTTCTTCATTTCTCATTGTTGCTTCAAAAAGATCAATTTGAAGGGTGGTTAGTCCAAGATTTTTTAATCATTATACTTCAACATTACACTCAAGGTCGAGTTTTCTTAATGCAGGGGATAGGGAAAAAAATAGCAAATCCCTTAACCCTAGAAACCTTATTCTCTCTTTTAGAAGCCAACCCTAACAACTCTCTACAATCAAAACCCACTACAATTACTATAGTAGGCAACAATACTCCAAGGTTTCTAAACTTGTCCTACATTATATTTGAGCAAGGAGCAATATAGCTACAAGATCAGAGGAGAAGGATTCACTTAAACCTGCATCCTAAGTAGTTCAGGCAAGGCTTTATTAAGGTTTACTAGATCTTCAGTATGTAAATAAGATCAAAGTTGCAAAGAATTCTGTAGGTAGGTTATCTGACTACAAGAGTTCACTTGTATACAGACAACTTCTACAAAATCTGGTACTTGGGAACCTCACACATTACTAACCCCGTATGAACATTCAATAACACATACAAACTTCCTAATTAATATGGGACAGTGACGGTCATTAATGTGTCCATTCATGGACAAGAAAAAGCAAACTACGGACTGGTATTAGTGGCCTAGCAGCTCTCCATAGAGAGCCTCAAAAAGACAGCAATAATACTATTATGCACACACACATAAATAAAAGATGACCCTACTTGTACTAGCCCTTAATATGATAATATCTCCTACTATTAAATAATCACAATGTTCCATTGCTAACCTAATCTCAAGTTTGTTATTAAAAAAGAGAAGCATGAAAAGAATATATGTATATATATACAAACAAACAAACTTAAGGAAATAGTAAAATTTACCCTGCAGAAGATGTATCCAACTCCTTCTTGGACAGAGTAATTGTTATAACTGACACATGGCGAGTAGTTTCTAGGCTGCACTAGTAAAAAATCAATCAGCCTAATAACAATCAAATTGGCACAGAAGTATTAAATTAGTTCAACAGCACAAAAAGATCTTTTGCTTCTTACGGAAGAAGGCCTTCTTCTAGTGGTTCCCACGTGTCAGTTATATCCATCGAACCAATTGATGTGTTCTCATGGATACCAGCAATCCTTCTCTGATACAGGAAACTCTTTTTTAAGAACATATAATGCAAAGAAGACAGAGACTTACAGAATTTCATTTTTTTATAAAAAAAAAATAAATAAATATTCAACGATGGCCCACATAAACTGAACAGGGCTGGAAAAAAGACAAACAGATTGGCACTGATCTATTCACCACCTTAATCAATTCAGCAATCATCACAGTTTTGTTGATAGCTCTGCCCATGGCCTTTAAAACAATTTCATTGGATCCTTTCTCCTGCAAAAATTATGCCAACATACATAAAAGGTAAGATACAGTACAAATGACGAGCAGGCACAAGAAGTAATATTTGTAACATGGAGAACAATTTTATCAATAAGTTCTAACATGGAGAACATGACCTCTTGACTGCAAAACAACAACGGGACTTAAATTTCTGACACCGGGATTGAGAGACCAACTCAATACCATTTGGCCTACTAATTTGGCGGTACATAGCTTAGTAGCAGGAAACTCCTATGGGAGCCTCACTCCCAGCCCCGCCCCGCCCCACCCCTTTTATTGGGACTTTATATAATTGAATGAATAGATGAATTGATATATATGGGCATGCTTGTATAGGTTGGCTTTTGTTTTCTAAGAGATCAGTGTACTACTGTTGGATGTTTGTTTTTCTTATGCGAGTTTTTTTAACGGATTTTTTTTACATTTTACAAGGATAATCTTTCAACTTGGTAACTGTCACCACTTTCTGAATAATCTGTCCAAGGTTTTGAAAAACAGTTGCGGGTAACGGTTGTGGTAACTAGAACTGTGAATTTTTTTTATTTTATTTTTTGCACTATTTGAAGAAAACTTACCGATATGCATATTTTTTTTTTCATGATCACATTTATTGGAATTTAAAATAAATCTTAATCATTTTTTGTTAATTTTTAAGTATGATCCAATTTATTTCATATTTTCAAATCACTATAAAATGAGTTTTTTGTATTTTATTTCTATAGTTAATGCTTTTAAGAATAATTGATTGTAAATGTCTACAAATTATGTTTTACCAATATCTAAACTAACTGAATAAAAAATATTCACAAAGGATTATAAAATAAAATTTGTGCAATAAATTAAAAAAATTATAAAGAAAAAAATTCATATAAGATTTTTTTCTTTGGTTTGGATCACTTCAGTACTTTTTTTTTGTAAGCTTCTGCTTTTTTTTTTTTTTTTTTCCTTTTTTTGAGAAAAATAAGTTATTCAGAATAAAGGGATATAATGGTACCTCACGGACTGTTAGGGTACTACTTCGGCTGTTATGTAATACCGAAATAGCTATTACACATGTAAACTTTCATTATACCGCTATAGCGGCAGTAATGAGTGGCGGTAACCACCGCAAAGATTATGTAACCGTTACATTAGCGGCAGTAATGAGTGGCGGTAACCACCGCAACGATTATGTAACGTAACGCTTTTTAAAAACTTCGTCACAACCCATAACTGTTATAATGATTTTTCTCCGTTATCAAATCAAACTATATAAAAAAATTAAATATCAAATTACAAAAGTATCATGTTTGCATATCCACTGCTAGTGTGTATATAAGTATCTGGAAAGAGAGATAGACCTGAAGCAGAGTGGTAGCATAAGTAATGTAGTTCCTCATCCGTCCCTGAGTGGTTATACGAATCTCATTCTCGTTAATCGGGATTTCCGGCCTAGGCTTCTCTATCCTCTGATACCGATCCATCTAAACAAACCCAAATCACAAACTCACTTCTATCCCAAAAAAATTGAAAACCCAACAAAAACCAGCCAAAAGGGTGCTCAAAAATCAGATCTGAAAGCAACAAAGCCAAAACCCAGAAACCAGTGTAAGAGTCTGGTGTTACCGTTGTATGGAAGTCTGAAAACCCGCTCTCTCTGTCTCTCTCTCTCTAGCTATGTTGCTTCTCTTTCTTGGGGGTTACGAGTTTTACCTGTTCTCTGCTTTTTCCGCAGAAAGAGTGAATTTTACAGAGAGAGAGAGAGAGAGAGAGAGGGATTTTAGTAGGGTTTACGGTGGCGGTCGTATCGCCACGGAGACCGCCTGATTTATCTGATCTGTTTCCTATTTATTTGGACGGCGCGTGATTTTGTAGGGAAAATATGTGATGCTACGCACCTTCAAATGTTAGGGTCCTTTTGGAAATAACTTTTTTAACTTGATTTTTGATTTTTTTTTTTTTTTGACTAATTTAAGTCTGGCTAAATTAATTTTGTTTTGAGAAATTTTTTTTGGCTCTTTCAATTTTTTTGCTTTTTTGTGAGAGAAAAAATGAAATGATTATAATTTAGATATAATATTTTATTTTATTAGCTTATTTAGGGATTGTTTGGGATGTATACTTTTGATTTTTACGACAAAAAAATATGTATAAAAGTAGAGCAGTGATATGACTTAAAAAAATATAAAAATATAAAAAATATACTTTTTTAGTGCTAGCCAAACAATCTCTTAATATATTTTGTCTTTTTATATTTTTTTAATCTCACTCACTTCCAATCGTGTTGCCAAACGACAGCTTAATTATGTTATTATTGGTAATCTATTCTGATTCTGGGGTGTTTTGGAAAGTTGGTAAAAAGTTGGCTTTTGGCTTTTTACCAAGTTTTTTGACTTTTTTGAAAGTGATTTGGAAAGTTGGTAAAAAGCTGACTTTTTTGATTTTTGGTTTAATATTTTTTAAAAGTGTCACATCATTTCAAAATGACTAAAATATCCTTACTTTTTGATTTTTTGAATTAATTAATTAAAATTTTCTAGAGGATAATTTGATAAATTTGGGGGTGGCGTTTTTGGTCTTCCCAAATGGGTGTCTTGGCGTTTTACCAATGCTGGCATTTTTGTTGCCATAATCAAAACGTTGGCTTTTTGCCAACTTGCCAAAATGGCACTCTGATTGGTTTTGAGTTTTTAAGAAAAAAAATATGAGTTTTTAATTTGCATTTTTAATTTTTAATTAATATTTTTACTTTTTAAATCTATTTAATCTAGATTATATACACTTAAAAAATATATAATTTGTAAAAAAAATTAAAAAAATACATAAAATCACTCTATTTCCAAATTATATATATATTTTTAAATTTCTTTATAATGTATAAATATTTTATTTTTTTAAGTACATTAAAAAATTAGGTGTATCTAAAAATAAAAAGAGTACTAAAAAAAATACTAATTAAAACTCAAAATCAAACATTATGATATTTTCTTTATTTTGTTAATAAAATAAAAAGAGTACTAAATGCACATTCAAACTATCTGCTATTATGTAACATTTAGAAGATAAGATAATAAATAAAATTATATGTAATATTTTACCACTTAATATTATTAGGACTCCACAAAATATATATGTATTCTTTGTATATGATATATGGAGACTCATTTATACGAGAAGTTATATATTATATTGGACTTATTGGGGGTGATACCCATCTTAAAATGTAGGGAATAAGATAAGAAAAAACTAATTATATGATACAATACAGTTGTAGGACATACCATATATACATATTTTCTATATTTCTAGTGATAAGATGTGAATCACATTTTGTTTTTATGATATGTTGCCTGATTTTCTTTATTTTACATTCATTAGAACTATCAAATAAACCATGTGACATTTTTGTTTGGAGTGTTTATTTTTATACGTATCAGTCAAAATGTTATCTAAATTTTCAAATAAATTCGGCATCTTCAAACAAATTTGGCGAAAGTATTGTTGGATCTTCTTATAGACTAGATGAAACAAATAAAAATTAAAAATTGACCATAAAAGCAAGTTAAAAAGAAAAAAAAAATGAAAACCGCTAAACTACGCATTAATAAAATTTAATGATCTATTTAGATGGCGGGATGAGAAAATTAAATATTAAAATAATTATACTTTTTTATTATCATGTTTAGATTATTATAAATAAATAAAAAAATATGCAACATAGGAATACAAGTAAAATTTATTTTGTTATTTTCTATTTTAATGAGAAATCTCAATATTATAAAAAAATAAATAATCAACCAGTTTATTTCTTGCAAAATCTAACGGCTTTCGGTGAAATGAAACCCTATAAAATAAAAATACAAATAAAATCTTTAGTCTCCATTTGCCATCATTTATCAAATAACTTATAAACTAAACATTAAAAAACTGGATAAAAATACACCTAATGATTTCCGAGTGATTATGGAAACTGCTTCTTGCCCATTTAAATTTCTAATTGCAAACAAATGACTTATTTTATTAATAAATTATAAATTTAATAAATAATCATTAATGTTATCATAAATACATTTTAGTTAATAATCTAGTTAATTTTATTGTTGTATAGAAAAGCATGCAGGAATTTTAATTTTTTATTAATTATGTTAAATAAAAATTTATAAAAATGGGCTTTTTGTAATTTCTAAAACTACATGAGACAATTTATATTTTAAGAAGACCTCATGAGATGTATTCGTAATTTATCTTAAAAAAAATAATCACCTTGTTTGGTTTCAAAAAAAATTGAGCTCACTTTTCAGAAAAATTAAACTTTTTATTTTTCGTGTTTTTTTTTAGTCAAAAAATTTAATAGTTAAAACAATATTTTTTTTAAATACACCTAACTTAGATACACTTAAAAAGTGTAATATTTATGAAAAAAAATCTTTAAAAAATTCATCAAATACAAAAAATAATACACTCTCGTATTCTTGTATATTTATTGAAATTTTTAAATATTTTTCACAAATATTTTACTTTTTATGTGCATAGAGAAAGTAAAAAAAAATTTACTTAAAATATTAAATAAATTAAATAAAAACAAAAAATTTAAGAGAAAATTTGTGATAAATCCAATTTAAAGAAGGTATAAGGCCGGTAAAAAATTCTTTTGTTTGTTTTTAAGGACATTTTGTTTTCAATTTTACGTCTTAATTTATCTATTGACTTTCATTGATCATCCGTTCAAATTTTTTTCCTATTTGCTCAAAATTTATCCCTATCTATTCAATTTCCTCTATATGTTCAATTTTTTTTTACCTTATCTGTTCAATTTTTTAATCTTTTCAATTCAAATTTTCCTTACCTGTCTAATTTTTTTACTATTTGTTCATTTTCTTCCCTTATCTGTTAAAATTATTTGTTCAAAAAATTCATCTACTGCAATTTCCATCTGTTGAAATTCTACTTGTTCAAATTATTTTTTTCAAAAAATCCATCTGTTGAAATTTTTTATTGAAAAAATATATCTGTTGCAATCAATCTGTTCAAACTCTCTATCTCTTCCTACTAACTTTACAAATAAAATTCAAATTCAACAACAATAATGAATCTATCTGTTGAAAATCTATCTATTCAAATTCAACAACAACAATAAACAAGCAAACAAAAAAATTATCTGTACAACAAAATTTCTATCTATTGAACCCAAAAAAAAAAAAAAAAAAAAAAAAGGGAATGGAAAAGAGAGAAATGAAGAAAATTGTACCAAAAACACATATTTGAGCCTCTTTCTCTACCCAAACACAGATTCAACAATATTTTTAACAATTCCAACAACAATCCAAATCTGAGGTCACAATGAAACTGAGACCTTTGGAGTAAAAATACAATCTAGATGGTAGACTGCAAAATATCAACACATCAAAAAATTATATATATTAAAAGGTACACAATCTCATTAAAATTGAAAAATTAGATCTTAAGAGCTATTATTTTAACTAAAGAAACACAATTTTATCAACTTATGCAATAAATGCAAGCACATCCACACCAACACCTAGCTCAAAGTGAATACTATACCAAATTTGACACCTTAAATAAAACCCGAGAAACATCACATGCAGTGATTTTCAAACTTATACCAAATTTCAGAAACGGAATACCTCATAATTATCGAGGGAATCAAATCCACAGTTGGTGAAAAAATCCAATAAATGAACTTCAATACCAATCATTGTTGCAAATCAAAATTCTCCTTAATCTATATCTCACTACACATATCTATACTATCTATATATATACACATGAATATGCATCTATATACATGCTTACGTTTGTATGTCTACTCAAACTCTCTAGTAAGATGGCGTTTCACAAATGTCATTTTTCCTGCACCATCATCACATTAGGATTCAATTCAAGATCAAATCTAAACTATAAAGAATTTAATTGCAGATCAAGATCAGAACAAGTACCTATACTGCCATCACCGACAATGATGAACTTGAAGCTTGGATAATCCACAGTTTAGATGAATTTATTATTGTGTTTATTAATGATATCTTGATCTATTCGAAAGGTAGAAATAACCATGAACATCACTTGAGAATAACCCTCTAGGCACTTAGAGAAAAACAATTATATGGGAAATTCAAAAAGTGTGAATTCTGGTTAGATAAGATTGCATTTTTGGGACATGTCACTGATAAAAATGGTATTTCTGTTGACCCTCATAAGATAGAGGCAATTATTAATTAGCCTACCCCGACTAACGTGACCGAGGTCCGCAGTTTTATGGGATTGACAGGATATTATCGCAAATTTGTTAGAGACTTCTCAAAAATTGTTGTACCGTTGACCCAATTGACTCGAAAAGGGGAACCATTTCTGTGGACAGAACAAAAGGAATCAGCTTTTCAGGAATTGAAAACAAGATTGACCACAGCTCCAATCCTTACTATACCCTCAGGTACCGAAGGATTTGTAATTTATAATGATGCATCTTATAAAGGTCTGGGTTGTATTTTAATGTAGAATGACGTAGTGATTGCATATGCCTCTCGACAGTTGAGACCACATGAGAGGAATTACCTAACACACGACTTAGAGCTTGCCGCAGTTATGTTTGCATTGAAAATATAGCGACATTATTTGTATGGGCCTAAATGTGAAGTGTACATAGATCATAAAAGCTTGAAGTACTTTTTCACACAAAAGGAATTAAACATGGGACAGAGTCGGTGGCTTGAATTGATCAAGGACTATGATCTACAGATTCGGGCAAGGGCAATACCGTGGCAGATACACTTAGCAGAAAGAATGTAAGAGGTTTAGCTTGCTTGCTTACAAACCAGAAAGAGCTTCTACAAGAATTTAAAAAGCTTGAAATAGAAGTGGTACCTTTTGAACAAGATGGTTTAATAGCTGCAATGTCCGCATAACCGGCAATTATCAAAGAAATTAAACAAAAGCAAATGAACGATGAGTTTCTGAAGATGATTTGTGATGAGTTTGAAGCCAAACCTAAACCGGGATTCACAATTGAAGACTCAGTATTGAAATTTATGGGAGACTTTGTGTTCCCAATGACACAAAACTAAAAAGAAGAATTCTAAAAGAAGCTCACAAGTCGATGTTTGCTATGCACCTGAGGAATACCAAAATGTATCAAGATTTGAAGATAGTGTATTGGTGGCCCAATATGAAAAGAGAGATTGCCGAATTCAATTCCAAATGCCTACAATGCCAACAAGTAAAAGTGGAGCATCAAAAATTGGTGGGCTTGCTTCAGTCCCTCCCTATTCCATAATGGAAATGGGAGCACATAACCATGAACTTCATCATCGATCTACCTCGAACATCTAAAGGCATGAATGTTGTTTGGGTTATAGTTGATAGATTGACAAAATCTACTCATTTTCTTGCTGTGAAAACCTCGTTTAATGCCTATAAACTTGCCACCATTTACATTGATGAGATTATCCATTTACATGGGGTTCTAGTGTCTATTGTGTCAGATAGGGATCTTAAATTTGTTTCTAGATTTTGGCATAGTTTACAAAATGCAATGGGAATAGATTTAAGGTTCAGCACAGCATTTCATCCGCAAATTAACGAACAGACAAAGAGAACTATTCAGACTTTAGAGGACATGCTTCGTATGTGTGTGTTGGAATTCCAAAGGCAGCTGAGAAACATATTTGCTATTGGCTGAATTTACTTATAATAATAGTTTTCACGCTAGCATCGGTATGGCGCCATATGAGGCACTGTACGGTAGAAAGTGTAGATCTCCAGTTTGTTGGACTGAAGTTGGTGATAAGGTTATATATGGGACAGAACTTGTGCAACAAACAACTGAAAAGACAAAGATCATTCAACAACAGCTCAAAACTGCACAAAGCCGACAGAAGAGTTATGCAGATCAGTGAAGAAGAGATTTAGAGTATGAAGTGGGAGATCATGTGTTTATCAAAGTAACACCGATGAATGGCAAACAAGATTTGGTAGAAAATGAAAACTCACTCCTTGTTATATTGGATCGTTCCAAATTCTTGAAAATTTGGGTTATGCTTACCGGATTGCCTTACCACCGAGAATGGAACAGATATACAACGTATTTCATGTGTCTATGCTTTTAGGCTATCTTAGAGATCCATTCCATATAATTGATTATCACTGAATTGCTCTGGATAAAGATATGATCTACGAAGAATGGCTAGTGCAAATTATTAACCGATAGGTGAAAGCAATTGAGAAATAGATCAATTCCGATGGTAAAAGTAGAATGAAGGCAACATTATGGGAAAGAAGCCACTTAAGAAAAAAATATGAGATGCGGCAACGATACCTGCATTTGTGTAACAACTCCGTCCTATGATTAGCCGTTAAACCATGATTACTTATGCTTAATGAGTAATTAAGATGAAATTTTGAATTAATTGTATGTGTATGGCATTAATTGTGTTTATATCTATCTGTTGTAGAAATATCTGTTTGTATTTCTATTTTGTTCTGCAAATTGAAGGCTTTATCGGCATCCGATAACTAAATTGACCTGATATTTGTGTTATTTGGAATTTTTGGAAAATTATGGTATGTTTAGTTGAAATTTGATTCGGGACGAAATAATTAGAACAAATTAATAACCATTGTTTAGACTAATTCAAGTTTAATTAGCCAACTCTAACCAAGCCTATATAAGGCCACCCCCATCATCTCTTATATACTTTACACTCTCATTTACTCATATTCTTAAGCTCAAACGTGGGGACGGAGAGAAAGAGAGAGAGAGAGAGAGATAATGAAGGAATTAAGATCAAGAGCTTGAAAGAAGTGAATTACTAGGAGTTATTGAAGAATAGAAGTGAATTTGGAGATTTAAGCTTTTACACTTGTGAACCCAAGATTCTCAGGTAAAAATTCAACCTTTTAACTTTGACATTGAGTCACTTAGCATATGAATCCAAAGAATTGAGTTGTCTAATGCAAGAATCAAACTTAGATAAACGAATATAGGGGTGTATCATGCATGCATGCATATATCATAGCATTTTGAATTTGATTCTAAAGAATTCCCACATACATGTGCTTATCCTATCTTTGTTTTGAGAATTCATCTTGTGTTGTATCATTTTATACTAATTGATCATGTCTTGGAAGCCTTGAAGCCAAACCCTCTCATACATATTATGTTTTCAAAGATTTGAGTTTGTTTTGAGCAATTGACACGCTTTTGGGCCTTGTTTCATGAAATGATCTTTAATTCTCAATGATTAACATGTTTACAAGCGTTTTCTCAAGTTTTTAGCCCAAATGACCATAAATTGCAGCTTTAAATTTGAGTTTGGATTTGGAAGAGTAATCTGGAAATTCCAAATTTTGTCTCTCCGCTCAAGCGACAGAACCTGCGCTCGAGCGACCACTCTATGTTTTGGCACCTCTGCTCGAGTGACCAAAAGTTGGCTCGAGCGTAAATTGCACACTCCCAGAAGTTCACATGTTTTGCAGACCACTAGAGCGACAAGAGTTACGCTCAAGCGAAGACCTTAGTCTCACGCTCGAGTGACCATTGAGCGTGTGTCAAGCGAAAAAATCAAGCAACCAGTACTTTTTTAGAGTTTATAGACCGCTCGAACAATGGAAGTTGTGCTCGAGCGGCACCTCACATTTTTGACCCACCGTAGTTACGCTCGAGCGAGGCCTCTGATATTTGACTAAGTGTTTTAAAGTGCATTTTAGCATCCTTATCGCATCCTAGACATTCTTAGGCCATGATCAAGACACAATAATCAGGATAAGACTTAGAAACACACTAAGAACGAAACACAATGACTGTAATGAATTCCAAGTGTGTGTTTCAATGTGTACATGTTATGTGTTGTTTGTAGGTTACGCGCCATAACCTATCTGAGCTATCTGTTTCATCTGTTCTGCAATTGGAGCCATATGTGAGTAATAACTCTGTAAAGTTATGTTTAACTTTAATTATTTTATGATGATATGAAATGATCAGTTTTCTAAAATGCTATGCTTTGTATGAATGAATGATTGTCCAAGTTTCTGAAATGTATTCATGACATCCTTAGTTTCATATGACATTTGTTATCTGTTCTGTTATGTCCCAATTATGGGCCAACTGTACATCTCATGAGCCAACTGTTATAGATCATTCTGTATACGTCCCTTTATGGGTCAACTATGCGTCTCATAAGCCAACTGTACCATCTCCGTGCACGTGAGTCAACTGTATGCCTTTATGGCCATCCCTTTATGGGTCAACTGCTTCTGCTAGTGCTAATAGATGTACCACGTATAATTAACTACAAATTATGATTTTGAATATGATTCTGAATCTATTTATGATATAAACTCCGATTTCTGAACATGATTATGAATTATGTTTTCTGTAACTGTTATGGACAACATACATTAAACCCTTTACTTTATTATTATTCACTAGGCTTCCGCTCACTATTTATATTATGTATGTAGGTGAGCAGGTGTGTGACCAAGCCTAAGCTGCTGCATGAAGAGTTTTGTTTTGTCAGCCAGCCACCGTGTCTCCCGAAAAGGTTCTCGTTTGTCAAGTCAAGTTTTGTGAATCATGTGGAAAAAGGTTTTTGTCTTGTTTTGTCTAGCTGTACTTTGGGCTAAGTCTCTTATGACACGATCTGTATCTGTATGGTAATACATGACACGTGGAAGTTTGACAGTATATCTATAAGTTTTAAATCTTTTATGTCCTATATATGTCTACACAACTCTATGGACATTGTATTTTGTATATTTACTTCCGCAGCCTCTTATATTTTGTTATTCTGTCCAGAGGCCTTTGATAATCCTAGGATCACTAGCTGGTTACAACGCTAAACCTATAGGGGCAGGTTTGGGTCGTAACAATTTGTTTCCATACAAAGGTAACTTAACTTTGGAGGACCAAACTTTCTAAAAGACTATAACGACCCCAATGCATACATTATTTTTATATATTTATTTGTGTGAGTTTAATTGCTAAATTATGTGTTTAATTGTGAATATTTGTTTGTTATTGGAATCCCTGTTCAGAATTGTCAACTTAGAGACAAAAATAGAGAGCCCTAACGGTTTCAGAAACCAAAATTGACTAGCCCTATAGGCTAATTAGAATATTTAGAATTTTATGAAAACTTTAATTGAAATTTGATTCGAATCAAAATAATTAGAATAATTGATTAGAATTAATTAGAATTAATCAAAACTAAGTAGGATTAATTGGCTCTAACTAAGATTAATTAACCTAAGCTAATTACTACATATATAAGACCTTAATTATGTTTTGAACTCGTATTTACAACAAATGGGCGGAGAATTCTAGAGAAAATTAGAGTGAATTCAACACTTTTGAGAAAGAGAAATGAGAATTTGAAGGAGATTGGGAGGAGACTTGAAGAATTAAGCTAGAATATACTTGAATTCACACTCTAGGTATGAAATTCTTCCTTAATCTTTGTAGATAAAACATATAGAAGTTGAATTCATCTAATTCTTAAGTTCATTTGCATGTAATTGTATAATAAGGCCAGAATTACCATGAATTGGAAGAGTTGGGTTGAATTGAATTATGTACATACATGCATGATTCTTCATTTTTTAGTTAAGATTTCTTGAATTTCATACATGCATGAGGTCTAGAAGACAAGAACTTTAAGGTTTTTCATGGTTTTATACGTTTCATGCCATCTTCTTATGTTTTGGAAAGAAGATAACTCAAGTTAAGACATGCATGACTTATAGCTTACAGTTTGAGTTCAAATTTGATAAATTGACCATGATTTTGGACAACTGGTTTCAAATGAATTATTTTTTCATGCTTTACAATGTTTTTCTATGTTTTCGGAACAAGCCATGCAAGTCTCACACTTGAAAGATGAGTTTTGAATTTCAAAGAACAATCTGGACAACCAAAAATTTGCCTAGTTTGCTCAAGCAATGAACTCGTGGCTCGAGCGAACTTCACAAGCATTCAGTATTTTTACAGACATTAATAGATAGCTCGAGCAACCAAGGGACCGCTCGAGTGACCACCTTACATTTTGAGTCTTGGCTCGAGTGACCAGAAAGTTGGCTCAAGCCTAAACTTCAAGCATCCAGTACTTTTGCAAACAGGCCACACCGCTCGAATGACCAAGTGTGCGCTCGAGCAAACACCCTATTTCTAGCAATTTTTGAAAAGCTTTCATAAGTGCATCATTGCATCCTCATTCTTAATAGAGCATTCTTAGACATTAAATAAGGCATCAATAATAAGGAATTAATGTAGAGACATTCAAGAAGAGAATTGAATCGAGATTACACGTTAAATCGAAATGAAACCTCAATGTGTTGTTGTTATGTATTTTGTATAGGTGGACGTTCGAGGCCTAATAACGATTTAACCCACAATGAGTAGTAACTTTATAAAAATATGTTCAAGTTATCTTCATTTTCGAAATTGTTATTGTTCTTAAAGTTGATATATGATTGATTGGATGGTTTATTGAAACATTATTTTCTCATAATGAATAAAGTTCTATTTTGAAATTGTAATCGTGGTATCCTTTAGTGAGGCCCTTGCTTGGGGGAAAAAATACCAAGGCCCATTGTTTAATAGGACCTTGCTTGGGGGATATAATACCATGGCCTATTGAATAATTGAAACACAGAGATCTCTAATGTTAGACCCACGTGGTCACATTGAATATGAATATCGAATGACCCATCGTGGTCCCATTGATTGACCATTTTGGTCTCATTGTCATTAATGCATTATTGCTCTATTCGATATACCACGTAAATTGATTGAAATGGCTATTGATATCGAGACTTGAATAAAATTGGAATTGATATTTGAAATGTTATCAAACTTCAATCATATAACCTCTTTATTTTGTTATTGCTCATTGGGCCCTAGCTCACTATTTATATGTATATGTAGGTGAGCAAGCCGAGCATTAAGGTTAGAGAAAGCCCTAGAGTCTACCCTTTTGTCAGCCTTTGGATGAGCTTCTGAAATTGTGATAACCCTGTTCTGTGTTATGTTAATTACCCTTGATTATGATTGTGAGTATGTGCTTATGTGATTTTTGGTGATAATTATGTGATTAATTATGTTTTTGAAACTATATTTGTTCATCGTAGGAAAATCTGTCCAACTTACTGCTATAATTTGAAAAATTGAAAACCTTAGAAACCACAGAAATTGGAATTGACTGTGTCGTTGTGTTTAGCATGATTTATAGATCCTACGGTGGAATTTAATTAAAAGTTGATTCGGATCAAAATAATTAGATTAATTTGATTATATCCATCTTAGTTAATTAAAACTAAGCTTGGATTAGATATGTTGATTAGTCTAGCCTATAAATACATGGGAGATTAATGTATAGGCTTACATTTGAACCCTTTTTTCTCATATTTGGCTGAATCATACTCTAGAGAGAGAGGGGGGGATGGTTCTAGAGAGAGAGGGCACAAATTGTAGATTTTGGTTCAAAGCTTGGGAACTTAGAAGCTAGGCTCAAGAGAATAGTCAAAATTGGAAGAATTGAAGCTTTAGATGAGTAATTAAACTTTAACCAAGATCGTGGTTATGTGAATTCAAAAATAAAAGGAAGCTAAGAATGAGATTTAAGTTGTCTAATAACCGTGCATGTAAAGAATAGCTATAGGTTTGTGTGATCAAGCATGTAGCATGTTAAACATGAAGAATTGAGTGCCAAATCATACATGCATGCATAATTTTGTTGAGCTTCATGATTTTGTGCATCAATTGTGCCATTTGAAGTGGAATGAGAGTCAATACTTTACATGCACGCATGATTTATGAAAGCATGATGCTTGGTTGTATAAGTTTTGAAATTTACAAAAAAGGATTTGAAATGATATGGGAAATGGGTCATGATTTTGGACAATTAGCTTCAAATTACCTTTGTTCACATGATAGACAATGTTTTTCCATGTTTTGGTGTCAATTTGCAAGCTTTGGACCTTTGAGAGTGTGTTTTGAACTTCAAACAGAATTCTAAAAATTCCAGAATTCGACCTATCCGCTCGAGCGACGAAAGTCTCGCTCGAGCGTAAAAATTTAGCTCCCAGAAGTTTTGCAGAGATTTGTGCTCGAGCGAACCCTATTTTGCAAGACTCCTCGCTCAATCGTCAGAATTCTCGCTCGAGCGTAAAATTCGTGCAACCTGTATTTTTACAGAGTTTTGCAGGCCGCTCGAGCAACCAAAGCTGCACTTGAGCAGAGGGCCCTGTTTCAAAAATTTTGAAAAGTTATTTTACGTTCCGTTTTCCATTCTCTTTCATTTCTAAGCACTCTCTTAGGCATGCATTGAACATTGTAAATCAATAAAAGGGATAAGAAAGAGGCCTAAAAGAAATAATAGGTTAAGAGCGGAATGAATTGTTTGTGACCCAATGTGTTATGAAATGTGTAAGGTCAAGTACGAGGGCAAATCCATCGACGGAACACTGTGAGTAATATTTTAGTAAAGATACTCTCAAGTATGCTACTTTCCAAATGCTACTTTTGTATAAGTTTCATGGGTTTGTTGATTTGTGATGAGTATTCGTTATGCCCAATGTTTGTATAAGGCTTTACGAAGAAAATGTATTAGGCCGAAAGCTGTCTGAATATGGATATGATTATGACTAGGAATATGAAATGCACATAAATATGAATATGAATGAATTGGGCCTGAGGCCGTTTGATATGATTGGGCCTGAGGCCGTTTGATTCGATAATTGGGCCAGAGGTCATCTTATAAGAATGAATTGGGCCCGAGGCCGTTTGACAAGAATAAATAGGGCCTGAGGTCATTTGATACGATAATTGGGCCAGAGGCCGTTGGATAAGAATGAATTGGGCCCGAGGCCGTTTGACAATAATGAATTGGGCTTGAGGCCGTTTGATATGCTTGGCCCTGAGGCCATTTGATACATTTGATAGAAATATGAATGGACCTAAGGCTGTTTGATGTGATTGACTAGGATATCACTTATTAGAGAATTTTATTTGTATAACCTCTTTATGTTGGTATTATTCACTAGGCTTTCTCTCACTCTTATTTATGTGTATGTAGGTGAGCAAAGAGATGTTCAACCCCAGCCTCAGTAAAGCTTGTAAGAGAAGTCCATGTTTTATGGAGTCAGCCTGGATGTTTCACGCATGAGACTGCGTTTTTGTTCTTTTGTTTTACTCTTTGCTATCATGGTGGATCCGTTGAATCACCTATGTATATGAACTTTCTGTTTGGCTGGCCATATGTTTGTATGATCCTGGATGTACAAGATGTTTATTTTGGTTCATGGTGTGAGTTATTGATTCCATATATGGAAATGTTTTTGGTATGCCATGTAAACACAACTCAATGGTAAAACTTTTTAAGACTGCTTCCGTTTGGCCCATTTACTATTATAATTTGTGTTTAGTTTTGTCAAAGGCCATAGCTAATCTTATGATTACTAGCCAATTATGACCTTAACCTATAGGGGCGGGTTCGGGTCATGACAGGAATGAAGCAATTCGTGGCTCCAGTGGAGTCAAGCAAGTCAAAACCCCTTTTTGTTATGATCTTTTGTTTATACTTTTGTTTTTGCTAGTGGGGGTTGTTTTAGATTTTAAAGCTATGGATATTTGAAATGTGTATTAAATGTTAAAAGTCTATTGTGATGAATGAATGCACATATGTAAAGAATGGATGTATAATTATGTTATGAGGATGTTTTCATATATGCATAGCTCAATGGAATATCTTTATGTCTTAAATTGCTTCCGCTAAGCCCCGTAAATTATATTAAGATTAATTTTGTTAATAGAGGTCGTAGGTAATCTAAGGTTTTTGGCCGGTCATGATGCTAAACCTATAAGGGCGGGTTTGGGTCGTGACAGATAGGTTGAGATATGTTAGAGAAACCATGGGGTTTCGGAGCCCTAAGATCCATTATTCGTCTGTGGTGGAGTGGAGCATAGAGGACACCTCATGAACCCTAACAAACCCTCACTTTTCGAACAGCATGAATAGGACGAATCTAAAGGCAAAAAGGGTGGAGACAGATCGTGGGAGTAATGGTAGTGAGAGATCTGGCGACGGCGACGACGACGGCAACAGCGACAGCGACCTAGGGTTTCTATCCTAGCTTTTCAAATCAAAAATTGATCATGGTATAGATAGAGAAGACGATGTTAAGGAACTGGAAAAAAAAGTTTTTGGATTGGAGGAGATCGAAGATGATTGTGGTGGTGGTGGTGGCAGCAACGACAGCACAGCAAGGTCGATGAATCGGTGGTAAAGAGATGAGACAAGAGAGAGAGAGAGAGAAAGTTAGAGAGTGTGTGAGAGAAATTGACAGGAAGAGAGAGAGTGAGTGAGAAGGAAGAGAGAAAGAGATGGAGTGAGTTGTTTAGGGTTTTGACCGTATGTCATATATAAAGAAGGGTATTTTGGTTATTTTGCTTTAGTTTGTCTTTATGGACAAACTATTTTAGCGCTTAGACCTTTGGCCAAAGAAAATCTAATTTTAGACTTTTGACTCGAGCGCCCAAAATTTAATTTTTAAAAAATCAATCAAAACTAAACAAGGTATACAATTTTCTTTCTCATTGTTCGAGATGAGCGCAAACATAAGACAAAAACAACAAACTTTTGGGATAGGAAAATAATATATGTCACGACCCAAACCCACCTGTGACAACCCTCACCTCTGATTAGTGTTAAACTGTGATTGAGCATGATAAGTAATTGATTAGAATGAAATCCTAATCTGTTTGTATGAGTATGTTGCTTTAATTGCATTTCTATCTGTTTGTCATTAAATGATCTGTTCGTGTTTTAATTTTGAATTGCAAATTGAAGGCCTTATCAGCGGTCGAATCAGAAATTGAGTAGTGTTATGTGCTAATTAGGATTTATATGATTTTATGATAGGTTTAATTAAAATTCAATTTGGAATGATTAAATTAAAATTATTAATGTTAAATTAAGTGAACCTAGTTAATTACAAGAGTGCCATTAAGTGGGCCACCTTTAGAGTCATTGTTTGGGGCTTAATTCTTATACTTGTTACATCATCTTCTCATCCATCTTCTAAACCAAAACCGAGAGAGAGAGGGAGAGTAGGAGAAAAGAATTGATTCATCAAGATTTGGCTTGGAAAATTTGAGGAATTGAAGAGAATTTGCAAAATTGAGCTAGCATACTTGGAATTCAAGACCTAAGGTAGGAAACTCACCCTCTTGAACATGAATTTAAGTTGTTGCAGGCATGGCTCATGGAAATATTGAAGATTAGAGTCAAGTTATAGCCTAAAGAGTTGATTTCAGTAGCAACGTGTGCATGCATGTCCATATCATTGAGTTTTGAGACCATTTACATGAGAATTTCCACATGCATGTCCATAGTTTGGTTGTAGTCCATGAATTAACCATGTTTTAGAGTTCAATCTTGCATTTGATCATGTTTTGGAGCATTGAATTTCATAAGAACTCATACATGTTATGTTCTTGCATTGTTCTTCAAGTTTCTTTGAAATTGGTGTTCAATTGGCTTACCTTTAGGCTTGATTTTACAAAATGATCTTCAAAACATGTTGTAGTATGAGTTTTCAAGTGTTTTCTAGAAAATTAGCCCAAAAGGTTGAGTTTTGATAAGTTTAATTCTTGGTTTGAGCTTTGGAGGCAAATCTGGAAAACCCAGATTTTGGCTTCCTCGCTCGATCGAAGGATTCCACGCTCGAACGAGAACCTTTGTTTTCTAAATTCCGCTCAAGCGACGGAACGCTGGCTCGAGCGTAGATTGCAAGCTCTCAGGTTTTTGTGGATGCAAACGTACGCTCGAGCGACGAGACCCACGCTTAAGCGAAGAACTGTGTCTCACGCTCGAGCGAGCATCGAGCGAACGTCGAGCGGAGAATTTCAACAACCAGTACTTTTTGCATTTTTACAGACCGCTCGAGCGAAGGATTCTAAGCTCGAGCGACCCCTCTGTTTTGGTAAGCTCGCTCGAGCGTAGAAAGCCACGCTCGAGCGAGACCCCTGTTTTCAGCAAATTTTGAAAAGTGTTTTAAAGTACATCTTTGCATCCTCATTTCATCCTAGGCATTCCTAGGCCAAGTTTAAGGCATCTTAATGAGGATAATGTTATAGAACCACACCGAGTCAAGTTAAGGGGCTAAGTTATTAATCCCAAGTGTGAACTTAGTGTGTGTGTTCGTTCTGCAACTGTGTAGCGTTGGCACCCGAGGACGCTGATTAGCCTGTCTATAACCCAGTACTCTGTGAGTAACAATGTTGTAAAGTTATGTTAAATTATAATTATTTTCTGAATTATTAACTGTACTGCTTTCTGAAATGATATTGTTTATTGAATGAATGTTTGTCCTATTTTATGAACTGTACTCGTGGCATCCATAGCAACTGACTGTTACTGTTACTGTTACTGTTACTGTTACTGTTACTGTTACTGTTACTGTTACTGTTACTATTACTGCTACTGCTACTGCTACTGCTACTGCTACTGAGATCTCTATCAGTTCCAATGTTCGGAACTACTACTGTATACTGTTTTGATGGCTATCAACTGACTGTTCAGTCTATTAAGACCTACTGTGCTGTTTTGCTATTGGACGTACCACATATGATTGTTATGATTTCTAAATGACTGATGTGGCATAAAATATGAGCCATTGATTGAATAACTGATTTACTGATGCAAATGACTGTTTGATTAATGAAAGGACATTCATTTTTAACCCCTTTACGCATTTGTTATTCACTGGGCTTTAGCTCACTGTTTATATTTATATGTAAGTGTCCAGGCACCGGACCAAAGCTAGGAGCGTCAAGTTGAGCTCTCGTTTTGTCGAGCCAACCATCGTGCCTCACTTCGAGGTTCCGAGTTCATTCAAGCTAAGGTTGTTTTGGGGTGTTTCAGATTCACCCTTTTGTCTCTGTTTTTGTATTGACTGAACAAGACTTGACTATACAGTTATGGTGAAGGGATTTGGTCCCTAACCTGCATGTTTGTGTACATAATGTATGTATCTATGTTCTGGTTATGAATGTGGCTTGTTCATGGAAGTCTTTTTACATTCAGATTTTCACAGCTCATTGGACATCTTTTTATTATTGTTTTGGCTTCCACCAGCCTTGTACTCTGTATTACTGTCTTCAATGTCAAGTAGGCCTTCGGTAATCACGGATTACTGGCCGGTTACGATGCTAAACCCATAGGGGCGGGTTTGGATCGTGACAGAGTGGTATCAGAATACGAGTTATACCGCACACACGTGTCCAAATAAGCTATAAGATGTCCTAGAAAAGTAATTAGGGCATTGCATGAGCATGAGAAAGTGTGTGTGGCTATGGTATGAACGTATGTGCTAATGTGTTAATGTGCTTAAGTCAGCAACTTCCTATGTTTATTATTACCATATTGCCTATAGTGAAATGGAGAACGCAAGAAATGCCGATGAATCTGAATCATCTAAGGCAAGAATGGCAAGGTTAGAAAGAACGGTTGAACTGTTGACTGAGGCCCTAAGGCAACAACAGAACCAACAGCCCCCACCTCCTCCAGTACAACCCGAACAGAATATTCAGGATGATGTTATTGCTTTAACACAGAAGTTCAACAAAATGAAGCCACCATCATTCCAAGGAGGCCTTGAACCATTAAAGGCCAAAGCATGGGTTCTAGAAATTGAAAAATTGTTCGAAGTGTTTCCTTGCTCGGAGGCACACAAGGTATTACTGGCTACCTTTACTTTACAAGAAAAGGCTAGACGGTGGTGGATGCTCGTCCGTGACACCAACAATGCTATGACTTGGGCTCAGTTTAAAGAATCCTTTTTTGAAAAATACTTTCCCCAGTGTGTCCGAGACCGCAAGGTAACTGAATTTGAACAGTTGAAACAAGGTACCATGTCAGTAGCAGAATATGAATCTAAGTTCACTGAACTCGCCCGATATGCACCACACATGGTTGATACTGATTATAAAAAGGCCAGGAAGTTTGAGGGCGGGCTTAATGTCGAGATACTCGATCGGATTAATGTTTTGAAACTACTCAAATATGTGGATGTCCTTGACCGAGCAATTACGGCCGAGGCAAATATCACTGCATTGCAACAGACTAAGCCACCGATGACCGAATGGCGGGGTAAGAGGCGAGGCTTCAATTTCAAAAAGGGCCGAAATAACTCATTGAATAAAAAGCAGAACACAAGGTCAACAAGCAGCTCTAGTCAAGGAAATGGTTCCATACCACCCTACTCCGAATGTGGAAAAAGGCATAAGGGGGTTTACTACAGAATTTCTGGTGCTTGTTACAGGTGTGGCAAGGTAGGCCACATGGTCAAAGATTGCCCTTCCACGTCTCAAGGCAATAGTAAGGCTGCAGCTAGTGCCGCAGTATCAATTGTTACACCGAAACCCAATCCCAAAGCTACTGGAAAGAAGCCTTTAAGGCAAGGCCAAGTGTTCACGCTTGTACCGGGAGACGTGCAGAACACCGAGACAGTTGTGTCAGGTATACTCTCAATTTGTACCCAAAACGCTTATATTTTGATTGATTTGAGGTCTACACATTCGTTTGTCTTGCATGCTTTTTCACGAAAATTAAATAGACCACTGGAACCCATGAACTATTTGTTAGCTGTATCTTCACCTGCTGGGGGATCCATGACTTGTGCTTATGTGTATCCTGCATATGAAATTGTTATTGGGGATGCACTTTTGTATATTGATTTACTGCCTTTGAATATTGATCATTTCGATGTAATTTTGGGAATGGACTGGTTAACAAAATATCATGCTACCATAGACTGTGTAACGAAACAAGTTGTTTTCCGTCCACTTGGATTGCCTGAATTTGTGTTTAACGGAGTTGGTGTAATACCTCCCCCATATCTGATTTCGTCCATGAAAGCTTTCAAATTAATTAAAAAGGGGTGTAAAGGGTATTTATGTTGCATATTGACTATACCTGCTGATACTAAAGCTAATGTGGACAGTATTCCTATAGTCAGAGAATTCCCAGATGTTTTTCCAGACGACTTGCCGGGGGATTTGATTGATAGGGAGATTGAGTTCACTATTGAAGTATTACCGGGTACACAGCCAGCTTCCAAAGCTCCGTACAGAATGGCACCTACCGAATTGAAAGAATTAAAAATTCAGCTGCAAGAATTGTTGGATAAAAAGTTCATCAGGCCTAGTACTTCACCGTGGGGCGCGCCAATTTTATTTTTGAAAAAGAAAGACGGCTCATTAAGACTTTGTATTAACTACCGTGAACTGAACAAGATAACAGTGAAAAACAAATACCTATTGCCTTGTATTGATGATTTGTTGACCAGTTGTAGGGTGCTCAAGTTTTCTCCAAAATTGACCTTAGATCCGGATATCACCAGTTGAAAGTCAAAACAGAGGACATTGAAAAGACTGCCTTTCGAACGAGGTACGGACATTATGAATTTCTTGTTATGCCTTTCGGAGTTACTAACGCACCTGCTGCATTTATGGACCTTACGAACAGAATTTTCAAACCATTCCTCGACGAATTTGTGGTTGTTTTTATAGATGACATTTTGATTTATTCCAAGAGTAGGGAAGAACATGAACGTCATTGGAGATTTGCTTTACAGACCTTAAGAGAACAGAAACTGTATGCAAAACTGACCAAGTGTGAATTTTGGCTTGATAATGTTATGTTTGTGGGACATGTGATTAGTAAGGATGGCATTTCAGTTGACCCACAGAAGATTGAAGCAGTAGTGAATTGGCCTAGACCGACTAATGTTACTGAAGTTCGGAGTTTCTTGGGCTTAGCCGGGTATTACAGAAGGTTTGTGAAAGACTTCTCCAAAATTGCCCTACCATTGACTTAAAAGGGAATATCATTTGACTAGACCGATCAGAGAGAATCAGCTTTCTAATAATTAAAGACTCGACTTGTGACTGCACCGATTCTTACCCTACCCTTAGGTACGGATGGATTTACTATTTTTAGTGATGCTTCTTATAAGGGCTTGGGATGTGTGTTAATGCAGAATGGTAAAGTTATTGCGTATGCTTCTCGACAACTGAGGCCACATGAAAAGAACTACCCCACTCATGATTTAGAACTTGCCGCAGTGGTATTTGCATTGAAAATTTGGCGCCACTACTTATATGGGGCAACATGTGAAGTGTACACAGATCACAAGAGTCTGAAATATTTCTTTACACAGAAAGAGTTGAACATGAGGCAACGGAGATGGTTAGAACTGATAAAGGACTATGACTTGCAAATTTTGTACTATCCGGGGAAAGCTAACACCGTTGCTGATGCACTTAGTCGGAAATCAATTGGGAATTTGGCCTGTTTATTCACCGGATAGAAAGAACTGCTATGTGATCTTGAGAAATTTGAAGTTGAGATTGTTTTGCGAGAACAAGGTGGAACATTGGCTGCTATTTCTGCTCAACCAGCACTCATTGAAGAGATTTAAGAGAAACAACAACAAGATGACTTTTTGACAAGGATTATTGATGAACGAGAATCCAAACCAAGGCCGGACTTTAAATTTGAGAACAATGTATTGAAATTTCAGGGAAGGTTGTGTGTACCGAATGATTCTGAACTGAAAAGACGAATTTTGCAGGAAGGCCACAATTCAAAACTTTCCATCCATCCAGGAAATACAAAAATGTACCAAGACTTGAAACTTAATTTCTGGTGGCCGGGAATGAAGAAAGAAATTGCCGAGTTTGTGTCGAAATGCCTTCCTTGCCAACAAGTCAAAACGGAACATCAACGACCCGCAGGCTTACTTCAGCCCTTACCAATACCAGAGTGAAAATGGGAACATATCACTATGGATTTCATTGTTGGATTACCTCGCTCTAGTGAAGGTATGGATTCAATTTGGGTTATTGTTGATTGATTGACTAAATCTGCTCACTTCTTATCTGTCAAAACAATTTATAATGCGGACAAATTGGCTACAATTTATATTGATGAGATTGTCAGATTGCATGGAGTGCCTGTGTCTATTGTTTCTGATAGGGATTCAAAGTTTACATCGAGATTTTGGCAAAGTCTGCAAATAGCATTGGGTACTGAACTAAGACTGAGTAGTACATACCATCCTCAGACAGATGGCCAATCAGAAAGAACCATCCAGACTCTGGAAGACTTACTGTGTATGTGTGTTCTTGATTTCCAAGGAAATTGGGAAAATCATTTACCTTTAGCTGAATTCGTCTACAACAATAGTTTTCACTCAAGCATTGGTATGGCGCCTTTCGAGGCTTTATATGGCAGAAAATGCCGATCTCCTATTTGCTAGGCAGAAGTTGGAGACGGGCCTTTGCTTGGGCCCAAGATTGTACACGAAAACACAGAAAAGGTGAAACTGATTCAACAAAGATTGAAAACCGCACGAAGTCGACAGAAAAGTTATGCGGACGTCCGAATGCGAGACAGGGAGTATGAAGTGGATGATCATGTTTTTGTTAAAGTGACACCAATGAAAGGACAAACTCGTTTTGGGGCTAAAGGTAAGCTAGCACCGACATATGTTGGGCCGTATGAAGTCATTGAAAAGATTAATCCAGTGGCGTACCAAGTAGGGCTTCCTCCTGAAATGGAGCATATGCATAATGTCTTCCATATTTCAATGTTGAGGGATTCTCTTCGGGATCCCTTCCACGTTATTGAGCCTACCCGTGTAGTGCTAAGTGACGACTACACTTATGAAGAACGGCCTATCCAGATTGTAAACCGACAAATCAAGAAGTTGAGGAATAAAGAAATTCCGTTAGTGAAAGTGGATTGGCAAAACCATGGTGGCATTTATGCCACTTGGGAAAGAGAAGACGATATGATGAAGAGATATCCTGAATTGTTCCCTCTGAATCAAATATTCTTCCAAAATGAAGGTAATCCGAGTTTGGAGGACCAAACTCTTTTAAGGAGGGAAGACTGTGACAACCCTCACCTCTGATTAGTGTTAAACTGTGATTGAGCATGACAAGTAATTGATTAGAATGAAATCCTAATCTGTTTGTATGAGAGTGTTGCTTTAATTGCATTTCTATCTGATTGTCATTAAATGATATGTTTGTGTTTTAATTTTGAATTGCAAATTAAAGGCCTTATCGGTGGCCGAATCAGAAATTGAGTAGTGTTATGTGCTAATTAGGATTTATATGATTTTATGATAGGTTTAATTAAAATTCAATTTGGAATGATTAAATTAGAATTATTAATGTTGAATTAAGTGAACCTAGTTAATTACAAGAGTGCCATTGAGTGGGCCACCTTTAGAGTCATTGTTTGGGGCTTAATTCTTATACTTGTTGCATCATCTTCTCATCCATCTTCTAGACCAAAACCGAGAGAGAGAGAGAGGGAGAGTAGGAGAAAAGAATTGATTCATTAAGATTTGGCTTAGAAAATTTGAGGAATTGAAGAGAATTTGCAAAATTGAGCTAGCATACTTGGAATTCAAGACCTAAGGTAGGAAACTCACCCTCTTGAACATGAATTTAAGTTGTTGTTGGCATGGTTCATGGAAATATTGAAGATTAGAGTCAAGTTATAGCCTAAAGAGTTGATTTCAGTAGCAATGTGTGCATGCATGTCCATATCATTGAGTTTTGAGACCATTTACATAAGAATTTCCACATGCATGTCCATAGTTTGGTTGTAGTCCATGAATTCACCATGTTTTAGAGTTCAATCTTGCATTTGATCATGTTTTGGAGCATTGAATTTCATAAGAACTCATGCATGTTATGTTCTTGCATTGTTCTTCAAGTTTCTTTGAAATTGGTGTTCAATTGGCTTACCTTTAGGCTTGATTTTACAAAATGATCTTCAAAACATGTTGTAGTATGAGTTTTCAAGTGTTTTCTAGAAAATTAGCCCAAAAGGTTGAGTTTTGATAAGTTTAATTCTTGGTTTGAGCTTTGATAAGTTTAATTCTTGGTTTGAGCTTTGGAGGCAAATCTGGAAAACCCAGATTTTGGCTTTCTCGCTCGAGCGAAGGATTCCACGCTCGAGCGAGAACTTTTGTTTTCTAAATTCCGCTCGAGCGACGGAACGCTGGCTCGAGCGTAGATTGCAAGCTCTCAGGTTTTTGTGGATGCAAACGTACGCTCGAGCGACGAGACCCACGCTTAAGCGAAGAACTGTGTCTCACGCTCGAGCGAGCATCGAGCGAACGTCGAGCGGAGAATTTCAACAACCAGTACTTTTTGTATTTTTACAGACCGCTCGAGCGAGGGATTCTAAGCTCGAGCGACCCCTCTATTTTGGTAAGCTCGCTCGAGCGTAGAAAGCCACGCTCGAGCGAGACCCCTGTTTTCAGCAAATTTTGAAAAGTGTTTTAAAGTACATCTTTGCATCCTCATTTCATCCTAGGCATTCCTAGGCCAAGTTTAAGGCATCTTAATGAGGATAATGTTATAGAACCACACCGAGTCAAGTTAAGGGGCTAAGTAATTAATCCCAAGTGTGTAACTTAGTGTGTGTGTTCGTTCTGCAACTGTGTAGAGTTGGCACCCGAGGACGCTGATTAGCCTGTCTGTAGCCCAGTACTTTGTGAGTAACAATGTTGTAGAGTTATGTTAAATTATAATTATTTTCTGAATGATTAACTGTACTGCTTTCTAAAATGATATTGTTTACTGAATGAATGTTTGTCCTATTTTATGAACTGTACTCGTGGCATCCATAGCAACTAACTGTTACTGCTACTGTTACAGAGATCTCTGTCAGTTCCAATGTTCGGAACTACTACTGTATACTGTTTTGATGGCCATCAACTGACTGTTCGGTCTATTAAGACCTACTGTACTGTTTTGCTATTGGACGTACCACGTATGACTGTTATGATTTCTAAATGACTGATATGGCATGAAATATGAGCCACTGATTAAATAACTGATTTACTGATGCAAATGACTGTTTGATTAATGAAAGGACATTCATTCTTAACCCCTTTACGCATTTGTTATTTACTGGGCTTTAGCTCACTGTTTATATTTATATGTAGGTGTCCATGCACCGGACCAAAGCTAGGAGCGTCAAGTTAAGCTCTCATTTTGTCGAGCCAACCATCGTGCCTCACTTCGAGGTTCCGAGTTCGTTCAAGCTAAGGCTGTTTTGGGGTGTTTCAGATTCACCCTTTTGTCTCTGTTTTTGTATTGACTGAACAAGACTTGATTGTACAATTATGGTGAAGGGATTTGGTCCCTAACCTGCATGTTTGTGTACATGATGTATGTATCTATGTTCTGGTTATGAATGTGGCTTGTTCATAAAAGTCTTTTTGCATTCAGATTTTCACAACTCATTGGACATCTTTTTATTTACTGTTTGGCTTCCGCCAGCCCCTTACTCTGTATTACTGTTATTACTGTTAAGGAGACCTTTGGTAATCACGGATTACTGGCCGGTTATGATGCTAAACCCTTAGGGGCGGGTTTGGGTCATGACACCACCCCTATAGGTTTAGCGTCATAACCGGCTAGCAATCCCAGGATTACCAAAGGCCTCTAACTTGAATATCATAATAATAGAGAGGCTGCGGAAGCAAATATAGAAACGTACATAATCCATAAAGCTATGCAGACGTACATAGGATAGAAATTTTAAACTTAATTATATACATAAGACGTATAAGTCTTGCATCAACTTACATATAGTATCATAAGGGACTTAGCCCAATGTACACATAACCAAAACAAAGCAAAAACATCCTTGTACATGATTCATAAACATTTGACTTCTACAACCAGGAACCTCTCCGGAAGGCACAAGGGTTGGCTAACAAAACCCAAGCTCTAGGTCATCAACTTTAGGCTTGGTCACCTACATACATAACATAATAGTGAACGAAGTCTAGTGAATAATAACAGAGTAAAGGGTTTAATGAATGATGTCCCATAACAGATTCAGAGAGTAGAAATAGAGTCATAATTTTTATTATTGTCTAAAATCATATACAAAAATCAAAGTTCATGCTTAATCGCACATGGTACATCCATTAGCGCTAACAGATCAAATACAGAGCATTAAGGGCGTGTTTGATTGGGGGGATAAGGGGGGGGATTATTTACTGTGCGGATTGTAATCCGCACAGTAAATCTAATCCGATGTTTGTTTTTTTTTTAGTCCGCCGGACTCCATGTCCGGCCGGACTCCTAATCCCTCATATGGGGGATACCACTGTCCGGGGGGGGTGTGGGATAGTATTGGTGGGATTATTTACTGTTTAGATTAGAGGGGTGAGATGACCATTTTGCCCATTTTCTTTGTGTTGCTGTTGGGTTTGATTGGACCATGAAGTGTTGGATATAAATATTGAAAAAATATATGTTTCAAACATTGAAAAAAAAACTGGTGCTAAAAAAAAATATTGAAAAAATTTATTTAATTTCATTTAATTATTTATTTATTTATTTAATTTGTTGAAATAATTTTTTATGGATATTTTATTGATGTTTTATTTTAAAATTTTGTTTATGTTTTATTTAATTTCATTATTTAAATTTAATAGATGTTTTATTTAATTTCATTTTTTGATTATTATTTTTTTAAAAACAAATTTATTTAAAATCTTAATTAAAAAATAATATATATTTTTATTGATATTTTATTTATTTATTTTTAAAAAATAAATTTATTTAATTGTGTAAAAAATAAAATAAAATAATTTTTTATTTAATCTAGCTAAAAATAATTAAAATATTATAGATATGTTTAATATTGCTATTACTTAGTAAACAATTTAAAAAGGGTAAAATAGTCATTTATTCATTTATCCTATCCAGTCCGTCCAACCAAACGTTGGATTCACTAAAAATAGTCCGGGGGATTCACAGTCCGGACATCTAATCCCATGAAAAAACAAACACAGGATACATATCCAATCCAACCAAATAGTCCGGGGGATTCACTGTCTCAGGACTCAAATCCGATGGATTCTAATCCCCCCTTTTCCAGTCCGCCCAATCAAACACACCCTAAGGGTCATACTTGACCAGTTCCACAAAGGAACCTCCGGTACCAAGAACTAGGAGTGTAAAAATGGCCCGCGGCCCAAGATGTGTCTAACCCGTTTAGGCTCATTTGGGCCCAAGCCCAAGCCCAAGCCCAGCTCGAGCCCTTGGACCAAGGCTAAGGCCATCGTTTTGAAACCCGGCCCGACCCGTGGCCCGTTAAGGCCCACTCAAGGCCTGGCCCGAAGCTCGGCCCGCCCAAGGCCTAGTGTATTTTTTAATAGAAAGTAATAAAATTTTGGTATAAAAAAATAAAAAAAATAAAAAAAAATGGTCAGGCCTGCCCAAGCCCGGCCCATCCAAGGCCCGAATACCCAAGGGCCTGGGCCTAATTTTTTGGCCTGTAGGCCGGGCCGGGTCGGTCTGAATTTTAGTGGGAGCCCGTGAGGCCTAACATGGGCCGAGTTGGGCCAGATTTACACCCCTACCGAAAACAAATAACATACTTAGGCCACAGTATTGTTACCCTCGGGCGAGGGCCATGAGACCACGATATTATTACCCTCGGGCAAGAGCCTTGTGCTCATAGACCACGGTATTGTTACTCCTAGGCTAGGGCCTTATGCTAAGGATGCCACAAATACTTTTCAATATATGGATAATCATTCATTGATACAGAATATAATATTTCAGAAAAACAGATCATTACTTGTCATATCATAGCATAGAGGAAATTACTTAAGCGTGAACATAGCTTTACAAAGTTATTACTTACAGATGACCCAAAGCAGACAGGCAGAGTAGACAAATAAGATAACTTGCAGCGCGTGACCTACACAAACATAATAGATACACATATTGAAACACACACTTGGAATTCATTAATTTATTTCATTCCATTCTTAGTGTGTTTCTAGTCCTTATCCTCATTATTATATCTTAATCATGGCCTAGAAATACCTAGGATGCAATGAGGATGCCAAAACATGTTGTTTTGCACTTGGTCAAATTTGTTGAAAACAAGGTCCTTGCTTAAACGTAGCTTAGAGAGTCAAAAACAAGGGTGGTCGCTCGAGCACAACTTCTGTCGTTTGAGCGGTCTCTAAACTCTACAAAAGCACTGGTTATGTGATTTCTCTGCTCGACAGTCGCTCGAGCGTGAGACTGAGGTCTTCGCTTGAGTGCAACTCTTGTCGCTCAAGTGGTCTGCAAAAATTGTAAACTTCTGGGAGCATGCATTTTATGCTCGAGCCAACTTTTGGTCGCTCGAGCGGAGGTGCAAAACACAGAGTGGTTGCTTGAGTGTAGGGTCTGTCGCTCGAGCAGAGGAACAGAATTTTGAAATTTCCAGATTTGCTTTTAAGCTCAAAACTCAATTCCAAAGCTGCAATTCATGATCTTTTGGGCCAAAAACTTAAAGAAACTTGTATGAACTTGTCAAACTTCATGAATTCAAAACCATTTTGCAAAATCAAGGCCCAAAAGTATACAAATTGTGCAAACTCAAACTTAGAATTTCAAGAACATAGCATGTATGAATTTATCTTGGCTTTAAAGCTTTCAATACATGAGCTATTGAGGTAATTTTGGTATGAAACTTCATGAATTCTCAAAACAAAGGTAAGATGGACACATGCATATGGAAATTCTTTGAAATCAAACTTAAAACTTCATACATATGGAAATTCGCCAAGTGGCCTTTGCCATCAATGCTCTGTTAAGTTCCTCCACATATGTAGGCAACTATAAAACGCCTACTAGGTCAAACATATCCAGATCTAAGGCCCCTTCAAATTTTTGAGGCTTTTTGTAATCTGTGTCGACCATTTGAGGAGCAAATCTGGCCAACTTAGTAAACTTAGCCTCATACTCGACTACGAACATCTTGCCTTGCTTAAGTTCTTGAAATTCTGACACTTTACGGTCTCTGAAGCATTAGGGAAAATATTTCTCATAAAATATTACTTTAAACTAGCTCCATGTCATAGCCCCACTATTATCTTGGATAAGCATCCACCAACGTCTAGCTTCTTCTTTCAACGTCTAAGTGGCCAAAAGAACTTTCTAAATTTCCGAACACAAAAACATCTCAAATATCTTTTCAGTCTCTAGCAGCCATGTTTCAACCTTCAACAGCTCAATACCACCCAAAAAGATTGGTGACTTCATTTTGTTGAACTTCTGTGTCAGTGAAATAATATCCGTGTTTTTCGGGTCAACTAGCACTGGAGGTGAGGGAGGTAAAGGTTGTTGCCTTTGTTGCTGCGTCATTGCTTCAATCAAAGCTACAAGCAACTGTTCCATTCGGTTCATTCGGGCTTCGGAAGATTCACTTGCATCATTACTTATTGTGTTTTCTATTGCTATAAGTAAACAGGACAATAATAAACATAAGCATAATAGTGTTGTTCTCAGTGTTCAATTCGAAATCAATTTGCTTAATATTAATTTAAATGTGTCACATCAATTCATTTTAGTTCGGGTATGTTCAAATAGTCCACACATCCACACATGCAGATGGAATGCCCCTAATTCTTTTCTAGGACATTCAATAGCTCATATGGACATGTGTGTGAGGTACAGCACGTGCTCTAATACCATTCTGTCATGACCCAAACCCACCCCTATAGGTTTAGCGTTGTAACCGGCCAGTAATCCTAGGATTACCAAAGGCCTCTGACCTGAATATCATAATAATAGAGGGACTGCGGAAGAAAATATAAAAACATACATAATCAATAAAGCTGTGCAAACGTGCATGGGACAGAAATTTTAAACTTAATTATATACGTAAGACGTATAAGTCTTGCATTAACTTACAGATAGTATCATAAGGGACTTAGCCCAATGTACACATAACAAAAACAAAGCAAAAGTATCCTTGTACATGATTCATGAACATTTGACTTCTACAATCGGGAACCTCTCCGGGAGGCACAAGGGTTGGCTGACAAAACCAAAGCTCCAGGTCATCAACTCTGGGCCTGGTCACACGCCTTATCAAGACCCAAACCCGCCCCTATAGGTTTAGTGTCGTGACCGACCAATAATCCTAGGATTACTAAAGGTCTCTGACCTGAATATCATAATAATAGAGGGGCTGCGGAAGCAAATATAGAAACATATATATTCCATAAAGCTGTGCAGACATACAATGAACAGAAATTCCAAATACTGAAATATATACATACATAAGTGATGTCAAACTTCCTTAAGTTTTACATCATTATACAAGTAGTATCATAAGGGACTTAGTCCACCGTACAGATAGACAAAAACAAAGAAACAAAACATCCTTGACATGGATCACAAAAATAGACTTTTCAAATGGGAACCTCCCTAGAAGGCACGGTGGCTGGCTGACCCAAAACTCTCCAGGCAATAGCTTAGGCCTGGTCACGTGTCTGTTCACCTACATACATGAATAATACAGTGAGCTGGAGCCTAGTGAATAATAACAGAGTAAAGGGTTTTAATGAATGATGTCTATCACAATCAGAGTTTATATCAGAAACAGATTCTTATTAGAAACATAGTCTTATGCATATTCAGATTTCAAATTAGAAACAGATTCATATACATATTCATATTCATATTTAGATTTTGCATATGATCATACGTGGTACATCCATTGGCACTAACAAATCCGATGACCCATTAAGGAACGACCATAAAGGCATTCCGATAACTCATGTGCACTGAGACGTTTCCAATGACCCCTAAAGAAACAGTCATAAAGGCATTCCAATGACCCATAAAGGGACGTATATCATATAATGCTAAGGATGCCACGAATACAATTTAGAAACTTGGACAATCATTCATTCATATAAAATATTGTATTTCAGAAAACTGATCATTTCATATCATTAGAAAATAACTAAAGTCAAACATAACTTTACAGAGTTATTACTCACAGATGGCTTCGGTAGCAAAAGAGAGAAAGCGGGCGATTCGAATAGTCTATGGCACGTGACCTACACAAACACATAGCAGATACACATTGAAACACAGGCTCAGAATATACTTAACTTATTACGTTTCGTTCTTAGTGTGTTTCTAAGTCTTATCTTCATTATTATGTCTTAATTAAGGCTTAAGAATGCCTAAGATGCAATGAAGATGCCAAAATGTGTTTCAAAACACTTAGTCAAATTTGCTGAAAATAGGGTTCTCGCTCGAGCGTAGCTCTTTTCGCTTGAGCGGAGGCTCAAAATAAACGTAGTTTTTCGAGTGCAACTTCGGTTAGTTGAGTGGTTTGTAAACTTTGCAAAAGTACTGGTTGTGTGAATTCTCCGCTCGACAATCGCTCGACGGTCGCTCGAGCGTAAGACTGAGGTCCTCGCTCGAGCGCAACTCTTGTCGCTCGAGTGGTCTGCAAAAATGGTAAACTTCTAGGAGCATGCATTTTACGCTCAAGCCAACTCTTGATCGCTCGAGCAGAAGTGCAAAATATACAGTGGTCACTCAAACGCAGGATCTATCGCTCAAGCGGAGAGACAGAATCTGGAATTTTCAGATTGCACTTGCAAGTTCAAAACTCAAATTCAAAGCTGTTAAACACCTCTTTTGGGCCCAAAACTTGAGAAAACATATATAAAACCATAGAACTTCATGAATTAAAAGTCGATTTGCAAAAATCAAGGCCCAAAGAACAAGTCAATTGTTGAAATCAAACTTGAAACTCAATGTATAATGCATGATAAAACATGATTTCTTTCCTCACAAAACATGATCAATTAAGGTAAAAGGATGTAGGATTCAATGAATTCCCTAAACAAGGTTTGAACAATGGCAAGCATGAGGGAATTTCTTAGAAATCAAACTCAACATATGAGAAATGAGCATACATGCATGATTTAGCCTCTAATTCACCTCTCAAAGCTTAATTCTTGTCCTAATCCCTTTTGAATTCATGTGTTATGCCTCAATTACACAAAAAAAGGCTCAACTCCTTACCTAACTCTTGAATTAGGCTCTAGCTTGTTATATCTTTAAGTTTCCAAGCCAATTTCATTTAATTCTCTAGCAAACTCCTTCCAATGCCAAGTTTGATCTCAAAACCCTCTTGGTCTCTTCTTCCTCTCTCTCACATTTGTAGCAAGCTCAAATGAGGAAAAGGAGATGATTCAAAGTGATATATAAGCCTTATATAGGCTTGGTTAGGAAAATTAATTAATTGGAGTTAAAGATAACTAAGTGGGATCATTTTATTCTAATTTATTCGTTCCGAATTGAATTTCAATTGAACCTGCCATAATTCCCCAAAAACTCCAAATAACACATATATCAAGTCAAATTTGTGATTGGATGCCGATAAGGCCTTCAATTCACAAAACAAAATAGAAACACAAACAGATCTTTTTACCATAGACAGATAGAAACACAACACAGGCAATTAATTCAGAGTTTCATCTTAATCACTCATTAGGCATAATTAATCATGGTTTATCAACTAATCATAGGTCAGGATTGTTACAGTCTTCCTCCTTTAAAGAGTTTTGTTCTCCAAACTCAAATTACCTTCATTTTGGAAGAACATCGGGTCCAAAGGAAACAAATCAAAGTATCTTCTCATCATATCTTCCTCCGTCTCCCAAGTTGCATAAGTCCCTCTATGATTTTGCCAATCAACTTTTACCAATGGTATTTCTTTGTTCCTCAATCTTTTGATTCGACGGTTCACAATCTGAATTGGTCTCTCTTCATACGTATAGTCATCTTTCAAGAGCACATGAGTTGGTTCAATCACGTGGAACGGATCTCTTAAATATTCTCGTAGCATTGAGACATGAAAAACATTATACATATGTTTCATGACCGGCGGTGAGGCTACCCGATATGTCACCGTGTTGATTTTCTCTAAAATCTCGTATGACCCAAGATACCTCGGTGCTAACTTACCCTTTACACCAAACCGAGTTTGCCCTTTCATAGGAGTTACTTTAATAAACACCCGATCCCCAACGTCATATTCCCTGTCTTTTCTTCGGACATCCGCATAACTCTTTTGGCAACTTTGTGTAGTTTTCAATTGTTGCTGAATCAATTTCACATTTTCAGTGGTTTCTTGTACAAGTTCCGATCCTAACAAAGGTCTATTGCCTACTTCAGCCAAGCAAATCGGAGATCGACATTTCCTACCATACAACGCTTCATAAGGAGCCATACCGATACTTGAATGATAACTGTTGTTATACACAAACTTAGCTAATACACACATTCTGAGCATATCTTCTAAGGTTTGAATGGTTCGTTTAGATTGGCCATCTGTCTGTGGGAGATAAGCACTTGCTCAGTCGTAACTTAGTTCCCAAAGCTTGCTGTAGACTCTGCCAGAATCTTGAAGTGAACTTAGGATCTCTGTCAGACACAATAGATACTGGCACACACCGTGTAATCTTACTATCTCATTCACATAGATGTTAGCCAATTTATCCGCATTATGCAAAGATTTGACAGGCAAAAAGTGGGCAGATTTAGTTAAACGATCAACAATGATCCAAATAGAATCCATACCTCGAGAGGAGCGAGACAATCCTACAATGAAGTCCATAGCTCAAATTCTTCAAGATCTATGATGCATGTATAATGAGAGTAGTAAAACTTGTAGAATTTGCTCATGCATGCAACAATGAGACTTAATTTCATGAATCACTACAAAATCAAACCCAAAATAGTTAATTTTCATAACCATAAACCTAACTTAATTTCTTCATCTTTGTTTTCTAATTTCTTCCAAATTATATGAAATTGAAACCAACTACTTCTTAATTTCAGCTTTTAGATGACTTATCAACAAAATTTAAGCTTTAATTTCTTACCCAAAATCTTCAATTTGATGAACCTTTGATAAACTCTTGAACTCCTCTTCAATTCTTCACTTTTCCTAGCTGTTCCCTCCGTATTTTTTCTTCTTCTTGGGTTCTTGAATTGGGTTTCTAGCACAAATCTCTCTCTCTCTCTCTCTCTCTCTCTCTTTCTCTCTCGCCTGTTTCAACACAAAGCAAAAACAATGACTTCAACTCTTTACCTCTTAACATATACACACACATATAATTCTCAGCACGCCCACAAAATTTCTCTACCCACAAAATTTCTCTACACACACACACAATTTTTCTGTACATCCACAAAATTTATCTACACACACACACCCTCAAACTCTACACCATTCTATAATTTAATTTATAATTAAGATTAGCTTAATTAAGCAACACTTAGCCTTAATTAATCTTAATTAGCACATAACTTAATTAATCATAACTAATGACAAATCCCACATAATTTAATTAGTCTAATTTGACTTCCATTAAGGCCAAATTAATTATATTTAATTTTACCAATTTGAATCAGATTTTTAGTGAAACTCCCCAAAAGTTCTAAATATCAAATTAAACTTATTTCTATTATCAATTTTGGTTTCTCAAATCATTTAAGCCTTCAATTTCTGATCAAACTCAAAATTTCCGTCAATAAATTACATATTCAAATTGGACACCTCATAAGTGAATTCAATTCCTAGCAATCTTAATTCCCAATCCTCATAACTTAATTAACTCTAATTCGGACTTAATTGATCAAATCTTAATTTTATTAAACTGAATCAAATATTTATGTAAACTCCCATATGGTCTAATACTCGAAATTGAACCGATTTAACTCATCAATTTCACTTTCTTAAGCTATTTAGGCTTTCAATTTCTACTTCCAAAATAAATTTTTAATTAAATCTTTTACAAATCAGACTCCATAATTTTCATAAATCCTAAATTAATTTAAAATAATGAACAATTAAAACTTAAATCTCCTTAATTAATTGAATGGTAATTATTATACATAGTGGGGTCGTCACATATATCTATTAACATAAATCCTTTTCCATTAAGAACATGCGAAATTATACATACATTACATTCATAAATAAATGAAAGTCCTCTCAATCGTATATATATATGAAATGCAACAGGAATTAGATTTAAATAAAATGTCCGTAAGCTTACATCTTTACATTAAAAGTAAGGGTCTAACCCTTTACAACAATGGCGATCCGCCAAAAAGTATAGGCCCCATAGCCAACAATTAAGGAAGATCACAGATCTTGAATTATCTCTCAACTTGTACCTAAAAAATGATTAGTAACGTGAGATAAATATAAAGTCCAGTAAAGATCCCAACATGTCCTAAATAATAACGACATACAAATATCTATGATCATGAATGCGCCATAACGTACAATATAAATACTGTGACAGTTTAATATTTAAAATATACTTATATAAGTACATTTTCTTCAAAAGCATCCATTTGACCACCACAAAATGTAAAACCATTTGTTTTCTTTCCCATTTATCCTGTTTAATTCCAAAAGCATTCATTCACAACACAATCTTATTTCTTTAAACCTTTACGTTAATATAAAAGAATTGTCTCCACTTTTGTTTTGAAAGCACATTCACATATAAAAGTCATAACCCAATCCCATAACAAAACACCGAGAAACATACATCTCTAAATATAAATAATTGAACGTAGTACATACTTTCATTTCCATCGGCCTACAATACGAATGACAAATGATACAACCCACATAACATATAATGCCTTACCGACCTCACCCGGAGGGGAACGACCCCAAGGTCACACTTTACCGAGCGCAAACCAGAAGAGAGAGGAACCAATCTCAAGGTGCCATGCTTTACCGCCTCCCAGAGAGAAATGGACCTCAATTTCACACTTTACCGAGTGCAAACTAGAAGAGAGAGGAACCTATCTCAAGACACCACGCTTTACTGGCTTAACGGAAAAGAAACGAACCTCCAACCACATCATAACATGCTAGATCGCATAGCTACCACACAAGTGTCTTACATACACATAATCTATTCAATAACAACAATGTCATCCTTCACCAATGACCAAGGACAAAACCTCTAACATTTAAAAACAAGACTCTTAAACTCAATTTCACAACTAATTCCACTATTTCAAATCAAACATTTTCCATTTCATTAAACCAAAAGAATTACCAACATAGTTTTGTTATCAAACCCAACCTGTTGTTCCAAAACCCCAACACCTTTGTCAAAACCTCTATTCCTTTAATAAAACCCTCTTTAAGATATACAACTTCAATGAAACTCAACAAAACACAAACAAAGCAATCACAAGGCCTGGTTAATTCCTTTTAGCAACCAAAACATAAATTCAATCCCCTAAAGCATTTGTTAAATCTCATAAGCATTAATTCAATCTCATAACACATAAGCCAATTATTACCCAACTTTACCGCTTTTTGTTTATTAATTCTTAAAAATAAATTAGGGCTTTTCACCACAATCAACATAGGCATGATTAACCGCCTCCCAACATACCAAATCAACCAACAATCACACGCTTCTAACTCCCAAAAACTCAAACCCCAAATCCTCTTTCATGCTTTTGGAAAACCTTTTAACAAACATATTTTAAATGTACTAAAAAATGGCATATGTCTATCTATAAAGAGGTATTGAAGAGGAGCAAAAGAATCCCTACCTCTTGAAGCGAACATGAGATAACCCAAAAATTACTGGCGATGAAACAACGATCTTTTCAGATTAAATAGAAGCCCTCGCCAAGCTCTATGTTTTGGTATATGGAACTAAGGGTCAAAGATGTTTAGAAATAAATGAAATCAAGGTTAAAGAGCTTGAAAACTCAAAAATGGTGGAAAGAGAGAGAGAAGAGAAAGTGAAAAGTGTAGAGATTTGACCTAAAAAGTGATTTTTAAAGATGTAATTCTGGACAGACCACTCGAGCGGGCAAAAGAGTGCTCGAGTAGTAAATCAAGGCTTATCTCAGACAATTTTGAAAAATAGAGCTGGAAGGGTCTATGGACCACTCGAGCAGTGAAACTTGCGCTTGAGCGACCTATGCACACAAAACAGATTCGCAAACTTCAAATCGGCATAACTCTCTCCTGGACTCTGTTTAAGGTCGTTCTTTATCCAAATTGAATCCCTGAAGGTAAGATTTCCAATGGTTCTAACCTCACATAAAGATTCAATGTGTGGAGAGAGAAAATGATAAAAGAGTGAAGACTACTCAATAATAATAATTCGAATTTGGAGTTTTTGATCCAATCTCACCCAACCACTATCGTAACACCTCAACCAAGGCTCAAATATCGACTATGAAGGTTCTCAATCATGATCATCAGAGAGTCAAAAATAATTCTATTATACCAGGAAGTATGTAGTGCTACAAATCGATATATAAGAATACATACTTTTAATTTTATATTCAATTAATCATTTAAGTTTAGGATCAATGAAGGGAGTACTACAATAAGACTTAGACATTACCTAAATTATTTAAACCAATCTAATGATATATGATTCAATTATTGATAATGATTGATTATAGTTAATATGAAGCATATAGATGTTTTGAAGAAATTGAATAACAAAGCTTTCATGCTACAGAAAGTTTTATGGTGTTGTGCTATCATTGACATGAATGCTACATGTGAAGTAGGTGAAATCTTGTAACTTTTGCTAATTTATTTAATGTACTGGAACTATCAATTGAAAGTTAGATTGACAATCAAATAAGGGAAGTATTGGGGTTAGGTACTAGCAAGGTGCTTAGATGTAGAAATTGAATTTAATTTACATCAAAATTCTTTAAAATGTTATCAATTTTGGAAATTGATTTTTTTAGAAGCTAAAGAAATTTCTTTTAAGAGTTAATTTGTTGTTTAGAAGTTGGATAAGGTCCCTAATTGCTAAAATTTTGATTTAGAAACTGAAAACATAGTTGGTGGAAATCGATTAATTTTAGATATTGAACTTCATGTTTATAACTTGAAAATAAGTAGAAACAATGACTGATACTCGTATCTGCATTTGTTGCTATGTCATGGAAGAACTACTTAGATTTTGAGTTTCCTATTTAGTTTGTTTAAAGTTAGTTAAAAAAAAAAAAGATTTAGTTTGTTTAAAGTGATTTCTTTGATATCCCTAATGCATTACCTTGTGATATTATGAAATTTTTACTGATTATATTCTTAATAATAATAGTGTGTTGTAAACTAGGTATCGAGGCAACAAGAAGTACTTCGAGCCCTCTTAGAAAATAATCCTGTGAGTGGTATTTGACATTAGCCCCTCAGGTGAGTGTATAAATTCATATTCAATACTAGTTGGATTACTTATGCGATGCTTGTTAATGGATGTTACAAATTCATTGTCTTGAAGCCGATTCTTTGCATTGTCTTAGAGACATTACATCTTATTGTCCAGGGGATGTTATATTATATGGTTTTAGAGACGATTAATTCACTGTCCTAGGGATGATGCCTTGAGGCTAATTAAATGTGATAGGTGGCCTAGGGCCGACTTATAACTTGCTTGAGATGTCTATTTTTTTTTTTGGTGAATGTTAAATGCTTTTGAGTTATTTATTTCCCTTTTCAATTATTAGTATAATTGGTACATTCACTAAGCTTGTTGATAGCTCACACTCCTATTGTATTTTTGTTTCAAGTGTGCAAGAAGTATAGGCGTTCGTTGCCAAATCTAGATTTTTGTTAAGAAGTTTGTTTTGAGAGAAGACATGTATATATTTTATATGTATGTACGTAAGAGTTACACTCTAGTTTGTATAAATCTTTAGGTTCATGTTTTGTGCACTAACTTTTTCATATGTGTAGTGGGATGAAGTTTTGCATTTTCTTTACACCTAGCCGGTGATTTTGTTTATCAATTATTATTATCCTTGAATTATATGTGGCAAGTTTATAGGTTACATCTTATCTAGGGAAGTTTTGTCAGTTACATCCGGGGTGGGCTGTGACAATCTGTTTGTGAATGATTTTTTCTTTTTTTCAAGCATCTATTTGTAAATGATTTTTGATTTTTTCTCTCAACTTTCTGTATTTTTTGTGAATGATCTATATGATCCATCTCTTTCTCTTTCTCTTTCTCTCTGTGTTTATGATTTTTGATTTGTTCAAAAGGCTCATATTTGTTGAGGAAACATACTCCAAAAGGCTTAAAACTGTTTAATTTTTTGAAGAGATAGGTTGAGATAGGCTCAAATATGTTCAATAGATTTTTTTTTGTAAAAAAAGTCACAATTTGAATATATAAAAAAATTAAACAGATAGAAAAAAAAATAGCTTGTGAAATTCAACAAATAGGAAAAACTAAGTTTGAACTTCAACAAATAAGGAAAAGTAATGAATAGATAATAAAATATGGACATATATTTGAACAGATACGGGAAAAATATAGTCAAAAAATTTGAACAAATAGATATAGATTTGAATAGATAGTCAAAAAAATTAAACAGATAAAAAAAAGTAAACAGATAAATTAGGGAGTAAAATTGAAAATAAAATATCCATCAAAACAAGCAAAAGAATTTGTCACCAAACTATTTCATAAATGGTGGACTTCTTACCAATAAAAAAAATCCACTGGACCTAATACATTAGACAATTGCTACCTTGGTCTTTTCAGCAATTTTCTTATTAAAATAAAAAAAACAAACTACATGAACGAGAACAACAACAAAGTCCCAAAGGACCAAGTAAGAAACCTAACACAAACTACAACTAAAAAATACAAGCGCTGCCAAAAAAAGTTATAGTATAAGAAAAACCAACAATCATCTTACAAATGTGCTTTGGAAAAAAAACAAGATCTGATCAAACCATATTTGAAACAAAATATAGCCTAGACCCAATGACACCATCGTCATTGTCCCTACTTTGCCACCACCCAACTCCACCGTTATCGTCGCTATCGTCTTTAGTCATTGTCAGAAGCCCGATTTGAAGAAGAGAAACTTGCATAACCATAAAGAATGAGTAAAAGAAGATGGAACCATTGAGAATGTTAAAAATCCAAATATCTATGCAAGAAATAGGGGAAGAAGCTCTCAAACCCCTATTCTTCGCATAAAAAACTAAGATATACACTATAAAAGTATTTTCAAAGCTTGTCGGAGAAGCCCTCGAACCATTATTCTTAGCATAAAAAACTAAGATATACACTATAAAAGTATTTTCAAAGCTTGCCGGAGGGACGTCGAAAATTGCATAGAAAGAGAAGATCTCTTCCGTGTCCCAACGCCCTTGTTTTTTTAAGGCCCGAGTCTCTTTAGTTATTCACTGGTATATTTTCTTTTACGTTGACACCCTTATTTTTACATGGTAGGCCTTATTCATACTTCTTTTTTTTGGGTGAATACGTCATAAATAAAAAATAAAGAACTTACACAAAATATAAGGGGCATGCCGTAGGCCCTAACACAAAACTATACATGAAAAAAAAGCAAGACCTACCAACAAAAAATAGGTCGCATAAACCAAACTAACACTTGACAAGAACAACCAACATCTAAGCAAGAGCACTAAACCTGCTTTAGATAAAACTTGCTAGAAAACATCAAACATCTACTAGAGGATGGGCATATAAAAAATACACCATCTGATCCATCCATCACAGCCAAAACAGAACCCTTTGCATAGCCCGCAAGGTAATCAAAGCATAAGACAATCACCGTAATCAAATTAAGAGTATAGAACAAGTTTAAGAGCCCCATAAGGATTATTTGTGGTTCATGAACACATTTCAAAGTCTCAAAACATCTTAAACAAAAGTTTAAACATTCCCTTGCACAGCCCGCAAGAGTAGCTAAAAATATCAACATAACAGTAGTTGTACAAAAAGGAAAGCAAAGCAAAGCACATATATACAATGCAAAATAAAATTTTATGAAGTCTTCAGGCTCATCCAGCAGCCATCCCCACATACAACATACATCCTGAGCTTAGTTAACCCTGCCCAAGATAGAATGTGATATAAGCACCAACTATTCATAACAGGAATAAACATAATATCAGCAAGGCAGTAACAAAAGCACACTATATATAATCTCACACCACTCAATCGACAATATAGGATCTCACAATACTCAAATATAGCCTTCTCTATGTGACCTACAATAGAAAGTATAACAACACAAAACAATATGGTTAGTAACACGCAACATGGCTATTGATTTTGGTATGCAATTGTATACTGCTTACAGACCCTTAACCCTCTTATAAGTTATCTGACACACTCAACTTGAACTTTCAACTGCTCCAAGTACCTTCAAAATTAACAAAACATTAGAGAAAACACTTAATATGTGCTCACCATCACTCAACCCACGTATACTGAACTCCCATCACTCATTCCAGACTGTGTAATCTTCAGAATGGTATGGGGAATCCTTCAAGAATTCAAGAACCAGTTGTCACTAGAATGTATTTTAAGATTAGTAATAGACATCACATGAAATCATATCATATCCACAATGCAACTTGTGAAACCATGAAATATCCTCTCACATGGATTGTAGAGATCCAACGAAGAGATGAACTTTATCCCTGTGTATCTGTAAAGATGAACATGATCGGCACTACCCAACTGGGGTTGTCGGACGGAGATACTCCGATGGTAAAGTTAGTCCTTTGATTAAAAAAATGAATGTATAGAAATGAAGAGTGTTTGTGTGCTGTGTGGAGGAGAGAGATCACCTACCTTCTTCTTTGGGATGCCCCCACTCTTTATATAAATTTGGGGGTTTGATATTTGTTTGGGTTAGACCCATTGTAGGCCTTGTTTAGTTTAGTCCCAATAAGCTGATATATATTTTTTTCTGGCTCCCACAATTGCCCCAAAACTTTTATTGTCTGCGATAGAAGGAATGAGAGTTTTTCTTGCCAAGTCACCATGTTCAAATAAATGTTAGGTCCTTTGATAAATGAATGGATGATTGTATGAATGCATGTACAAATATATGTATATTAGGGAGAGAGGTTAAATAAATGATGGTGATCATAGCTACGAAATTATATCACATGAGTTCCAAACAAATCATAACGATGGGCCACAGTATTGTTTCCCCCGGGCAAAGGTCGTAGGTTGTGGTATTATGACCCTCGGGCGAGGGTGTAGGCCGTGGTATTCTAACCCCGAGCAAGGGTGTAATATATTGCCGAGAGCGAAAAGTGCTTCAAAATATGGACTTTCGTGCCGAGCTAGAGATATTTCTATGTGCTGAGCATGGAAATGATTGCCTGAATCAAATAATGTAGATTAAATAAGGTAGATATATCAGCCAAAAAATGGACCACGGCATTATTACCCCCAGATGAGGGTGTAGACCTGCAGTATTACAACCCCTGGGTGAGGGTGTAGGCTGCGGTATTCTAACCTCAGTCATAGGTATAAGACGCGGTATTCTAACCTCTAGGCATAAGTGTAGGCCTTTGCTGATGGCGCTCCGTGCCGAGTGCGAAGATTACGCTATACTCGAAGACTTTTGTTGATTTTAAATGGCGACCAAGTGCCAATATTGCAAGGATTTTGAATAATGCATCTTGTGTCAGTGATGGCCTGTACCGAATGAGGTAGACGTGTTAATCACAAATAATATTGTTCCACTTGTAAGGAATTGCCAAGTAAATATTGGGCCAACTATTTAATTGTCGAGTAAATTTTGGGCCAATTAGCATTGGCCGGTTTGCATTTAGTCCAATGTAGACTTGTCCCATTGCTTTCGAATGACAGGTGTTAGTTAGAAAGAATGTAGATTGGACATGCCCCATTGCTTTCGAATGACAGATGTTAGTCGAAAGGAATACAGAGTGGACTTGCCCCATTGCCCTATGTTACGGGGGCAGATTTGGCTTTGGTAAAATGACGGCGTGCAAAAATAAGCGAATTGCCGATTGCCAAGTATGTAATGTATTGCCCCAAAACTGGCGCTTGCTTGGAGCGGTGTGAAAAGGGGCTGGAGTTTGTAACTCCAGTTAATTTTGTACCAAGTTGGCCGAGTATGCATGCATATCAGAGGTGTCGAGATGATGATCGACTAATGTGCCCCAATTGGAAAGCGAAAAATTGACTAAGATGTCCTAGTGGGCAATAAATGGCCAAGGCAACAAAATGAATGGTCGGGGAAGACGGAGGATTATTTCCTAGCCCCACGATCTTGCTGTTGAAATTGCATGTCGAGTAGATATGATGTGACCGTTGAGCAATCTTGTAATGCCTGAACGTTCCAAGTCGTTGATCCTAATATTAGGTGCGACATTTGGAGAATTGGACTCCAATGTGATTCCGAAATTGTTATAAATACTCGGTCGATTGGATTATTAGGGGAAGCGGGAAATATGTTGAGTACTCGAGAGTTGATTTGTGTGGATGCGGCCAAGTTTGCAAATCAGAAAAATTGAGTTGGGTTGCTTGGGAATAGACGGCATAAAGTTCGATCGAGACAATGGGTTGCCGAGAACAGTAGTGATCCAGTTGTAGGTGTATGAATTATGCATAGGTTTGGCGCAGTAGGTTTTGACGAGGCTGAATGGAGATTGAACTGCCAAGTTGCCGAATGTAAAGTGCTGAGTGAGTGTAAAAAGTTGTTCAGTGAGTTCAGTGATGATTGTTAAGCCAATTAAATTATACCATCACCACATTGAACTGTCATGGAATTAGTTGGAAAATTGCTTCCATTGTCGTGAACATGTAACATTGGATCACCATTGCCCTATTGCTTGCGAATAACGTTAGTTATTCGGAATCGAAAGAAATTCAGAGTAGACGTTGGCCAACATTGCTGAGAAGTAAGCCGAGAACAAAGTATAGTTGCCCCATTGCTTTCGAATGATAGTGGTTACTCGGAAAGAATTCGAAATAGACTTGAGCCAAAATTGTTGGATGATGCGGGTTGTTATAGTGGCGGGAAGACGCCAAAATTGTTGAATTCGGCATTAATCAAATGCCAAGCTTGGTGGCAAAGTGTTGTTTAAGCTGCGATATGTGGGACTGCATATGAAATCTACAAAATTTGGGTATGGAATTTGCAACATCAGACCGTACGGATGTGTTCAAAATGCTCCAAATAGTTGGAAACAACTATGGGATCGCTGTACTCGAACTCCTGATGGCGTAGTTGTAGCCAAAACGATTATGACGGCTCACATCGGTGGAGACTGGTGCTCTGCAATTCACTGAATAATTGCTCTTATATTGCAAAAAATAAAAGAAAGTTAGTGTTGCTAGCAAGAATTGAACCTACGCTCTTGTAATAAAGGATTAACACTGAACCACTCTGCCATGACATGCCTTGTGTCCATGTTTTGTACATTATATATTTGAACTTAATTGTTCGGTTATTGCAGGATGTAACTTAGGTGCAATCCACCGAATAATTTCTTATGTTTTGCTAACTCTTGGGTCATCTTCTTCGGCAAAATATTTGATTTTCTAGGCAAATTTCAATTGGCTCGTATGGCTTCGTTTTAGCTCTGATTTCGATGCGATTTGTTGTGTTGGACTTGTCTCAATGAGTACTTCACCCTGGTATGCTCAAAATTAGATTGTTACAACTGCAAAAATTTCATCGTAACAAGACGCCTTCAATTACCATGACAAATTTGAAATTGAGATGTTAGTGTTATGTCGAGACGGTAGCGCCGAGGAAGGTGGATGCACTCTTGGGAACGAGATCATGAGATTTTTTTCGAAAAGGTGGTAGTTTTTGTTCCGATAAGATGACAAATGTTGTGGAGTATGTTTCCAAGATGACCCCAAAGAGACTTAAATTTTGTTCTCGGCATCACAGTTGTAGTCAACATGATGATATACACACGTTCTTGATTATCATTGCTGATGAGCTTGCTGACAATGTTATGGCGCTGAGAGTCGGAGAACAAACTACATTGTGCGAATGTGACAATCGGTTGATAATTCCATTTCTATATAAATAAGTCTTGCTAGATGGTGACATTACCGAGCTGATATGATGCGTGAGTGCCAATTCTACGTGCACTTGGCAGCGCATGTTCGGTGTTATCTTCTCAGCATTGTTGTTCAGAAGGGCATCGTACATGGTTTTAGTGCCAAATTAATAAATGGGGACAGGTCATTGGAACGGCTAGTTAACGCCGAATGGTTGTCGAGTAGTGCAAAGGTCCATGCGTGGTCATGCCGAGTAGCCTTCTGCAAGGTTCGCTGCGGCTATTAGGTTGCCGAGATGCCGAGTTGTGTAGTAACAATGGGCAGCTTGGAGAGTGTAGTGATGCCAAGAAAGGTGGAAGAGTTGCCGAGCAGCTCCATTGTTGGTTTGCCGAACAATCTTTGTTGGAATACCTGTGATTCTAGTGTCAACCCAGCTATCGGCAAAACTTCTTTACGTATGCAACTTCTTCAGTTTTGCCGAGATTTTGCCTCAAACTAGCACAAATTATGAAGTAAAAAGCTTAAAAATTGTTTTATAATAACTCATGACCTTGTTTATGTCAATTTCGCCTAGAAAGAGAAAAAGTGAATACCAATTTTTGTTTTTAATATAGGTACACATCTACGCTAACAATCAACTACAAGGTAAGTGTTGAGAAACAAAGAATAAATAAATAAATGGTAGACCACATATGAATTTGGCCGAGCAATCCCGTTTGTAATGCCGAAAAGATGCTGTTATCGAGAAAAGTGTGAAACTTATTTTTAGAGAAAGAACATGAAAATGCAAAAGTAAATTCAACTAATATGTGCTGACTACTCTTCTAGAGAGAATGCCAAGATAGATATTAAACAAGAATTTGGACCAAATCCATAAGAATAAATATATACATATATATCTCTATATATACGTATATGCATATAGACAGCAAGATTGAACTTCAAAGATAAATTTAAACAAAGAGGAAAAAGACAGGATTAACCGTGGGTCTTGTTTCTAGTAATGGGTAAGGATGATCTGAGTATCTTGAGTGTGGTGTTTATTATCTTCTTCGTTGAATTCTTGCAGACGATTCCCACAAACAGCGCCAATTGTGAGACCATGAAATATCATCTCACATGGATTGTAGAGATCCAACGAAGAGATGAACTTTATCCCTGTGTATTTGCAAAGATGAACATGATCGGTGCCACCAAACCGGGATTGCCGGCCGAAGATACTCCGATGGTAAAGTTTGTCCTTTGATTGAAAGAATGAATGTATTGAAATGAAGAGTATTTGTGTGCTGTGTGAGGGAGAGAGATCACCTACCTCATTCTCTGGGATGCCCTCCTCTTTATATAAATGGAGGGGTCTGATATTTGTTTGGGTTAGACCCATTATAGGCCTTATTTGGTTTAGTCCCAATAAGTTGATATATATTTTTTTCTAGCTTCCACACAATTAATAACAACCTTTTCAAGAGTCACCTCTTTCTGAAAATTATGTTGTTCTTAGCAATCTACAATTGGTACATAGTACAAGTAAAGGCAAGTCTAGTAATGATGACACCAAGAGATTTCCCTTTAACAGATTGCAACACATGCTGAACAATTGTAGGCCAATATACAAGTTACTAATTTGTAAGACTTTGTGTTTTCAATTTGTTTAGATATTCTATTTATGTTTTCAATTGAAAAAGAGTTTAGATATTCTGTTGTATTTTTAATTTATTTTCAATTTGAAATTCTTTTATCAAATGGCAAGTGTTGATATTTGATATTCTTGTGTGGAAAATATAAGACTTAATTTTAGGGGTGCTCGCGGTTTGGCGGTTCGATTGCGGCCAAAAGAATCTTAAATTCGCCATCCGTCCAAAAGTAAGCAGATTGGAAAAAATCATTCTGCAACCGTCCGCTTGTCATCACGCATCCGTCCAAAATGCGATGGATTGATTTAGTTTGGTCGGTTCGAACGAATCGGAATATCCGCTACTCACCCTTACAAGTTAGGCCATGAAACATTAATCTTGGCTTGAATACAATTCCAAACACTAGAAGAGAAAGGACAATCAAAGAAAAGATGATTATGATCTTCATAAGAATCTTTGCAAAACACACATTCAGCTGATTGAGAAACACCAAATAACTTCAATCTATCCCCAATATTCAAAATACCCAAGATAGCCATCCAAGTCACAAAGCTAGCCTTAGGGATATTATGAGGGCCCTAAAGAGTACCAACCCAAGACACTCTATCATAAGACTTCCTCAAGTAATTCCAAGTTGAATTAATATAAATTTGCTAGCAGAATATGGCAACCAAATAACAAAATCAATACCAGAATCATGAGTGAAAGTTGATAGAGTACTCTCAATCAGCTCCTTAAGCTCCCAAGATGAAGCATTAGACCATTTTCGAGAAGCATTCTCAACAGTATCTTTGACCTTAAACTCTTGTTAACAATTTGTCCTCAAACTTAGCCCACAAAGACCCTAAAGGGTCCCAGTTATCAAACCACAGGAAAACATTTGACCTATCACCCGCACTACGCAGAGGGTATATTCATACTAATTGACAAGGAACTTCAAAACTCCATATGTAAATTAATGCAAGTGTATGTAGAAGAATAATATTAGACACCTACCTTTAACTTCTCTCAGTTTATTCCGAATTGGATTGTGTGATTGTAATTAAATTTATGTGGTGTAGGGTCTATATGTAGAATAAATCTGAACTACAAGATGAAAATTTTAAATAATTTCTGGATTGATTTTGATTTGAATTTTTTGTTTTTCATATTTTTTTACCCGTAAAAGTTTTTTTTTAGTTAATTTTTTATAAAAATAATTTTTTAAGTATTAATATATTAAAAAATAGAATATTAATAAAAAATTCTAAAAATAATTAAATAAAATCGAACGCGTGGCTTCGATATCGTCTGCTTGATGGATGGGAGACGCACACAGCTGTATCTAGGGCACGCAGTCTAGTTCAGACGATAACCGGCGTCTCTCTCCTCCTCCTGTTCCTCTTTCTCATCTAAGTCTCGCTTCACCTCTCAATCTCTCGTCAAGTAAGCTATTTCTGCACCTCAGGTATTCTCTCTCGTTAATTCCTGTTTCACTGTTCACTTCGCGTGATTGTCTCTCTTTTTAGCTTTTCTAGTTTGTTTGTGTATATGTTTGGTAAATTGCAACGGATTTAGGCCATGTTTGTTTAGACGGACTGGATTTGTGTGATTATCAATCCCATTGTGTATCCTATTCCATGTTTGAATTGGCTCATAATTATAGGATGGTATTGATAGTCCAAACGTCACAATAGTCCTCCATATAGGGTTACTATGTCCGGATGAACTATTAGTTCGGACCACAAATTTCTTAGCCAAACATGGGATTATGCATTTCGTTGGATTATTAGTCCAATCCCATGGCCATATCGGTCGAAACAAATTGTATGAATATTCCTGGTTTAGCTAATGGGTAGAGTAATTTAGTCTGTATTGCTTGCTTTGATTTCAGTTGCGGAAAGATTAAAGACATAACATTTGTATGTGGTTTGATTGCTCAAGTGTTGTAATTTTTTAGTTCAAAGTGTCACTTTACAGGCAATAGTTGAGAGCGGGTAAAGTGTATATATTTGTTTCTAGGTGCATTACAATACGTTGGTACTTGTTTTTGTTTAAATCGAAGTCTGTTAGATTTGGTACAGTCCGGTATGATCATCATACTATTTGGGTTATTTTCAGGGTCATTTAAAATGACAGAGCCTTCCAAAGTCATTCATGTACGCAATGTGGGGCATGAAATTTCTGAGGTACCTTCTCTCTCTCACTCTCTCTGTGCCAGTAAATATGTAAGTAGATGATATTTTAAGCTTTTCTCTTTGGAAATGAGAACTTTTGTTTCTTCTTCTGCATGGTACTCCCAAATTGTGTGTGTGGTTCCCAAATGACTCATCCAACTTGTTTTATCCATTCCATTAATATACATGGAATCTAAACTGGTATTCTAATTCAAGTTTTGATGTAAAGTTTCTATTTTTTTTTATATTTAATTTTATAATATGAGGAGAAAAACATGATTATGTCCTGCTTTTCTCTTGGGTCTTACTAATGTCTGTCATCTGCATTTAAATACAATCACATCCATTTACACATTGCATAGAGAGAGTGAGTGTGTGGGGCACACGTGCATGTATGTAGGACTCACACACTCACTCTCCCTATGGGTGTGTGTTGGAGTGTGTAAATGGGTGTGATTGTAGCATTACTATTTAAGTTTAGAAGCAAACTTGCCTCCTATCAAATTTAACTTTGAAAAAAGCTGCCAAGAAGATGGAAGTGACTTACAAAAAGTGCAATCAAAGTTTTATAATCGTTTGGGCATGGTTGCTGGTTAAAAGAGAGGGATTGGATTAGTTATCCATGGTACCCATTTATCCCACATTTGGTTGCACAATTTGACAATGGGATAATTGGTTCACAGCTTTACTTGTTCAAGTGTGAGTGTGAATTTTTAGTTGTAGATTTTTTTCCCCTTCATGTTATCTATGTATAAATATTCTAACACAGGTTGCGATTTTATGCTAGAATGACTTACATCAGCTATTCCAGCAATTTGGGGTCGTAACCAAGGTTGTGATGCTTCGCGCCAAGAATCAGGTATGTTTGCTTGCTATATGGTAGAGAGAGGCTAGCTTTATTATGTTTGAAACTGATCCGAAACTCAAGAACTAAAATGTTTGTGTACATGCATGCCATGGCTGCAGGCACTCCTCCAAATGCAAGATATTCCTTCAGCTGTTAATGCATTGCAGTTCTACACAAATGTTCAGCCAAGCATAAGGTATCATGATATAAGAAACATTTGTTTCTGTTTCGGGAATAAGTGGATTCCACATTTCTTGTAAATTTCCTTTGCTTCCGAATGGTTTCAAGGTAGCAATCCTTTTTTCTTGATTCAATCTGCAGGTTTTGATTATGGTTCAATTTTTTTGTTGTGAATTTAGGGGAAGGAATGTTTATGTTCAATTCTCATCCCATCAAGAACTAACAACTATGGATCAGAATTCTCAAGGCCGGGGGGATGAGGAGGTTAGTACTTTGTACTTAGTATTGTGGTATTGGCAGCTATTGGTATCTGTGAAAGGGATGGTTTGAAATGAGTCATCCTTTTATGGCAACATTTGTGGATTTTTTCTGGCTAGCATAGCAGATTTTTTACATAAATAATGGCCTTTTATCTGTTAATAATTGCTTTTAAGCTGAGGATTTAATTTTGACGGAGGGGTATGGTTGCATATATTGAGATTATGTTTATTGATCTATCTGTGGAGGAAGCAATGTTTATTGAAGAATTTAATTCCAAGGCAGTCATGACTCTTCTAGATCTTTTCTCAAAATACAATACATATTGTCTCATATCATTCAACAATCAACTTTATACATCACTTGTGTTGCCGGTTATGTTTATATAGTCCTATTAATGTGAACTTCATCCGAGGGCTAGAGTTAGTTGAAACTGAAGATTATTTCTTGCCTTTTGAATTTTTTCTTGAATTTTTATTCATCTTTGATGCTAATCTCATTTTACATCCGTGATGCCTTGCTTGATCAGAAACGCCAAAAAATTTATTGATACACCTTTTAAAGCCTATCCTACCTGATGTGGTGAACTGAGTGCGAATCAAATTTGATTATCATGACTATACATACTATTCAAATGATTTATTTTCGAGAGACAAATAGTATCCAAGTGAAAATATCACAGCAGGATCATATGTAATCTCCTAGTGTCACCGTGCCACCAAAATATCTGAATAGTCATCATCTTATCATATTTCCTGCTACAAATTGGTGCATATGAATAATCAACTCTGAGACAGCTGCCAGAACCACTATCCCATCACAAAAAAATGGTGGTTATTATAGTTATACAAAATTCTAAGATGTGGGGTTTGGGAAGAATGGACAGATTTGGATATGGGCTGAATCATTAGATGCAGTGTTTTAAAAGGTGCACACTTAGGTGTGAGGCACACTGAGGCGCCTCAGACAGCTTGAGGTGAGAGGCGCAGTAGGAAAGGCACATTTGAGGCCCACGCCTTAGGCTTAGGCGCGTGGCGCACACCTCATACGCTTCATTTAAAGTTTTGCTCCGTCGTTATTCTTTGTGTGTAACCATATGGAATTACAACCCCTTTAATATAAAATGTAAACACTTGCTTTGAGCTCCAATTTTCATATAAAAAAAAAGCTCTAGGCATTAAGCAAAAGTTGTGGGATTGCAAGATGGATATATGGTTTGGGATTCCTTTCAATGTAGTAAATTACAACAATTTCAGCCAATAATTGAAGCTATTAGGCAATTTGGTCCCAATTTAAAATTAAAACCACTAAGGTATTATATGGTGTGAGTTCCTTATCTAAAAAAAGAAATGAATCATGTTAATAAATTGATAAAGAAAGATAAATAGTATAGGGCAAAGTAAGATTGAATGTTATTTTTGAGAAATTTTTAAAACGTTGAATGTTATTTTCATAATTTTTGGAATATTGAATGTCGTTCTATTTATTTATTTTTATTTTTTGAAATTCTAAGAATATTTGTTTTAAACTTTGCCTATGTTAATGCTTTTTTTATCTTCAACAACTTGCGCCTCACCTTGCGCCTCACGCTTAACCTCCGGGAGACCTTAGCGCCTCAATGCGCCTAGAACTTTTTAAAACACTGATTAGATGTTAGTTATGCATAATTGGATGACAATAATTTAGTAGTGTCGCACATGACTAACTATAAATCACATTATAAATGGGCTACTAGTAAATTTCTTTTTTGTTTTCTCCAATAACTTTATAATGGTTTCTTTTCTTTCTCCTTGCATCTATATTTTGTTTAAATGGTTTCTGTATGCTTGTCGGAAATTACTATTTTATTATATCAGTAGTTCTTTCTTCTTTCTCCATCTATTCTTCTCTATTCATTCTCTTCTCTCTCTCTCTCTTCTGTCTCTATGCTGGTCTGTGGCGCACACTCCGGGTACACAGCCTAATCGAATTCTCTTAGTTACCATTCATCACATGCTATATCCTATAACCGTGGAAGTGCTGCATCAAGTGTTTTCTCCTCATGGATTTGTGGAGAAGATTGTCACATTTCAGAAGTCAGCTGGTCAGCTTCTTCAAGTTTTGTTTCTCTTTCTCTCTCTCTCTCTCTCGTCTATCTTTTTCTTAATTTCAACACTCATCTTGCTTTACCCCTGGTCTGTCAGGAAGGTTCATTAAAATTTGCATCATGTTGTAGTGTCTGTATGCAATAGTTATGGTTTACTAACTTTTGGATGTTTAGTGTCCATATTCTCATAAAATTATGCTGCCAGTGTTTTTTTGAAGTTTGAAAATAATTTCTACCTTAAAATAATGCCAAGATGCTATTCACCTTCCAAAAGTTCATGAAATTTTGAAGTCTTCTATTTTTTATCTTGTATCTGCAATTTCTGTAGGTTTTCAAGCCCTTTTACAGTATCAATTACGTGAAAGTGCTATCTTAGCAAGAAACTCTCTTCAGGTCTGTTGGTCATATTCAGCATGTTTTTTTTAGAAGCGGACATTAGATTGTTTGCTGGTTTGTCTTCTTGGTGAAAGTTTTAACACTCCAAATTTCTTTGTAGGGGCGTAATATTTATGATGGTTGCTGTCAGCTGGACATTCAGTTTTCGAAGTAGGCTGCAAATGGACAAAACCTTCTAGCTATTTTTATGTTCTTTGTGTGTTTGTGCTGGCATGTCTGTGTGCATGTGTACTTGTTAATTTTCTCATCTTTTCTATGTTATGTTCGACATTTCATTTGTTATTCACTTTTATTATCCAGCCTCGATGAGTTGCAAGTGAACTACAATAATGAGCGCTCAAGGTGGGTTAATTAGCTGTTTTTTTTTTTTGTTTAAAATTTTATTTAATTTTTATAGTGTTTGTTTTCTTTAACTTTATATTTTGCTTGTGAAATCAGTTCTCATTGCATAATTTTAATAATGCTGCTGATTTTATTCTCTTTGTTTAGGGATTTTACAAACCCATCTTTGCCTTCAGAACAGAAGGGAAGATCCTCACAAGTATGATCCAGTGTTTCTGTTATTTTTATCTAAATCATGAATGATAATAGAATGTCTTGTCATCCAATTTTTTTTTTCTTGTATTAAACTTATATTTGTTGCATGGTGGATCAGCCTGGCTATGGAGATGCAGGAAGTGTGTATGCCCTCCAAGCTTCTGGAGGTAGGACAGGTACTTAATTGACAATCTTGTGCTGGCTTTGTTTGAATAATTTTTTGTGATGTTCAACCATGTTCTTACATCTTTTTTCTTTTTTTTTTCCCTGTGTTGCAGTTGGATTTCCACAGGTGGGTATTGCTTTCATGTTATTAGTCCCTCCTGTGATTTTTCTTTTCCAGAGGGGAGGAATTTTTCCCTTTGTTGGGGGGCGTCTTGGAATGATTATTTGGACATCTACAGCCTGACTTCTCTCCTTCGTTATGAACTCTGCATCTAAAATAGGCTTAATTTGGACAACCATTTTGATACTGCCCCACGCCTGCATTTAGCTCTGTTGGATAGTATTCAATTTCAAATTATAGTCAATGAGTTTGATGAAAAATATGAGGGACTGGGATTTACGATTGGTTGGATAGTTGGCACTGATGTGGGTTAAATGTTAGTTTTTATCTTGTAGTTCTGTGGATGTATGTTGTGTGTTGAGAGTCTGCAAGACATTTGTGTAACTTGATTTTATTTGGTTCCACTTCTAGATGGGCAATGCTGCTGCCATTGCCGCTGCTTTTGGAGGAGGTTTGCCTCCTGGAATTAGTGGAACAAATGACAGGTGCACTGTGATTGTATCAAATCTAAATCCTGATGTGAGTCACCCCTTCTCTTTCTCCAAATACTTGCCTCTTTTTCATATCTTTTTGCATTTGACGAGGGACAAAGCCTATTCTCTGATCTCAATTGGTTGGTTTTGTCCCACCCTTCAATTTGGGTAATATGTTATTTAATTTATGCTGTCTTTTTTAATTTCCATCTCAGAGAATAGATGAGGATAAACTTTTCAACCTGTTTTCCATCTATGGAAACATTGTGAGGATCAAACTTCTTCGTAATAAACCGGATCATGCACTGGTTCAGATGGGTGATGGCTTCCAGGCTGAATTAGCTGTGCACTTCTTGAAGGTTTGACAAATAACGTTCATTTATTTTCCTCTCGGTTTCCCTCTTAGTTTGATGCAATCATGATGCTTGATTTTGTCTGGTCTAATTCAATTTGTCACTGGACTGATGGGAAGGAAGCATAGATAAGTGAGTTTCTTGGCATGCGATAATTTGTGTTATGGTGCCATTGACTGGCAGAGTCCTGTCTTGTTGTGGTGGTCTCTGGTTGAGCACACTTAGATCTTGACGAATTTTGGTTGGATATGTTATTTCTTGACCAACCAATATTCTTTAAGATCTAGTGCACTTGAATGCTTATTTCGTAGTTTAGTTTTACTCAATGAAACTCGATTGTGATCTTTATCAAAATTTTAGAGAGCACCAGGAATGAAGTGTTTCACCCATTTTCGGGTGTTTTAGTTTTAAGGCATCGAGTTATATTATAAAAAAAAATTATGAAAAAAGTAATCATAGAAGGAATGTTAGTTTTTATTTTCTCAAGTAAATATAGTGAAATGGTACAAACATTTGAGGGGCTATTTGGACCGACCTCGTTTAATAGCTGATTCAATATAAAATACACAATACAAAAAATTGAGAACTATATTAGGAAATTTGAGAAAGAAAGCCAATACTTTTGATTGGGGTAAATTACATTGTTGATCCCTCTAGTTTGAGCAAAGTTTCACTTTGGTCATTGTAGTTTCAATTTCATCAATTTTTAAACCCTACACTTCCAATTGCTTTTCAGTGTGGTCCCTTCATCAATTGCTGTTAGCATTGTGGACGAAAAATGCCACATGCGATTCACGTGGGAATTTCAGTGGTTCCCGCACAAGAAAGAAAAATGAATAAATTACACATGTAGTTCCTATAGTTTCTTCCGAATTCAACTTTGATCCATCTAGTTTTTGCATGTACCATTTTTCTGTCCAAACTGCTAGCGGCAATTGACAGAGGTGACTGCATTGAAACGCAATTGAAAGTGGGGGTTTAAATTGAAGAAATTGAAATTACGAGACCCAAAGTGAAATCTTGTTAAAATTATAGGGATCAATGATGTAATTTACCCTTTTTGGGTTTTACAAACTCCAACGAGTGGCTGCAGTAGCACAAAAAGAGATAAGAGAAAGGAAAAATAAAGGTACTTATATTTAGTGGCCTGAGAAACTAGTATGTAAAATTACAATAGAATAAAGAAGTGTCTATAAAAAAAATAATAAAACAAGAATTGATTGGAAGAGATCCACTCTTTGGAATGGAGTTATTTCTCCGGAAGTTAATTTTTTAACTTCCAAATTTTGGCAATGGCTGTTTTTTTTTTTTCATAGAAATAATTTCCAAAGGTAGGAAAAATTCTGCACTGTGCCTTCCATTCTCTGGAATTGGGAATTGAACTACATCAATGAATTTGTCTGTTAAACTATGCCAAGTTTTATCCTGTTAGGCCTTAATTTTTGAAATCTCTTTTGGCCCCTGTTGAATATCATGGTCATTTAGGTGGTTGTTAGTTGAACCTTAACTCTTGAAACCGTTGAACAGAAGTTTACAAATATTATCATCTTATAAAGTGAGCTGATTTCATTGGCAACTGGTGAAAAATTTTTGTCAAAAAAATATGCACATGTACCGCTGAGTATATTGCTGAGCAGCTGAAAGGCTGGAGTCTTTTTATGGTACGAGAGTCGAGTAGATGCTATAAATTACAAGGTCCATGTTGCGGGTGTAAATAGCTGTGATAAGCTTTATTTTAGTGATTTAGGCCTCGTTTGGGAACAGGCTATTTTTGTAATTTTTTGGCTTTTTACGAAAAGATGTGCAGAAAAGTAGAGAGGTGATGTGACTAGTTTTAGTTGGCTTTTTGGCTAAAACAGTCAGTCCCCAAACGAGGCCTTAGACTTCGTTATTAGATATCTGTTGTTATAAAACTTTCCTTTTCATTGAACACTTGTTACTAAAATTAATCTAAATTCTTGAATTATAGGGAGCCATGCTGTTTGGGAAACAATTGGAAGTAAACTTTTCGAAACATCCAAACATCACAACTGGTGCTGATACACACGAGTACTTGAACTCAAATCTCAATCGCTTTAACCGCAATGCTGCAAAGAATTATCGTTACTGCTGCTCACCAACCAAAATGGTCCACCTGTCCACCCTTCCCCAGGATGTGACCGAGGAGGAGATTGTGGCCCACCTGGAGGAACATGGCCCCATTGTCAATACCAAGCTCTTTGAGATGAACGGTAAGAAGCAGGCACTTGTACTTTTTGAAAATGAAGAGCAGGCCACTGAGGCCATTGTGTGCAAACATGCCAGCACCCTTGGGGGTTCAGTGATCCGGATCTCCTTTTCCCAGTTGCAGACCATTTAGGACCCTTTGTACCAAATAATGAGTAGCAACAAGTAGTGGACAAAAGGTTTTTATGTGCCAGTGACAATCTTTTTATTTTCGTGCTCTTTGATTATGTATTTTGACTCATCTTTCTCATCTTTATGCGCGTGTAACAAAGTTTGCTTTTTAATGTCGGGGAAGATTTGTTGGTTGCAGATTTGCTATGGTTGTAGAGCAGGAGGGGAGAGGAGCATTTTCTTGTGATTGAGAGATTGCTTCTTGTCATGGTTGTACATATCTTGTAGTGCCTTTTAAACCATCTATGTTTTCTTTTCATTATACAAAACCAGCTTGTCAATGAATATGTTCACAGTTCTTTGCTTGCTCTCTCTCCTGAAAAGTCCCAATTAATTTCATTTAAGTAATGTCATAATATGGTATACAAATTAGTTCATTCAATCCAACAGTACAAATTTGAATTTTTTTTACCTACAGGTTCAGGGGCAAAATGAGAGGGTTGCTATTTGCCCCCACCTTTTCTCGCCTTGAATCCCCACTTCTTCGAACCCTCACTTCGCAAAATGAAACCCCTTAATTTTCTCTTTAAACCCCTACTTTAATATCAATTATATTCTTAATCCCAAATCCAAACCCAAACCCAAACCCAAACCCTAACCCCATCCTTATCCACACCAATTCTGGGAACCATTGTCGCTATCTTCGGTGGTCATTGAAGACGACAACTAGGTCTGGTTACACCCTCTGCCACAGTGCACCGCCACCAAACTCCACTGCCATTTCCAGCTTATTCTTCTCTTTTGCCACCCCATACCTCGATCTTGATCTTGTCCGACATCGTCGGTTCCATAGCCGTCGACAACAAGGGCAAAGAAGATCTAGGTTCGTGATGGTTGTGGGGTGGGTTTGGGTTCCATAGTCATAACCCTTTCGTTCCGCCGTCGCCTTCTCCTTCCCAATCCAGATCTTCATCTCCATCGCACCTCCAAACCCTAGTGACCTAACCATGTGCACACAGAGAGAGAGATTGTAGTGGTGGTGGGTTCACGATCGGTGAGGGTGGAGATCGCGATTGCAGAAGAAGAAGAAAAAGAAAAAAAAAAGAAAAAGAAAAAGGAGATGGTGGGAAGGCACTAGGATGGCTGCTAAAGGAGCTTGTCGGGCAAAGTAGAGTGAAGTAGAGGTAGAGATGGAAGTGGGGTTGGGGTTAGGGTTAGGGTTGGAAGGATAGAGATGGGTCAAAAATGAAAATTGATGTTAGGGCAAAATTGTAATTAAAAAAAATAGTGGGGGCCTAAAGAAATAAAGTATGTGTAAATAATAGTCCTGGCGAAATTATTATGTTTATAAAGATATACTTTTGTACAATGACTAAACTACCCCCATATATTTAAAACCATGTATGTTCATTATACTATCATAACCCGTCTCTCTCTCCCTTTCTCTCTCTATCGCCTTCCTGCCATCGCTAACTCAGCTGAACTGGTTCTACATCCACTCCAGCACCTCTACCGAAGCCACCATCACAGAGAGAAAGAGATGTTCGAATGAGAGATTTGTTGCCGGCTACCCCAAGAGTTTGGTGTCACGACCCAAACCCGCCCCTATAGGTTTAGCGTTATAACTGGCTAGTAATCCTTGGATTACCAAAGGCCTCTTGACAAAATAACATATAATTAGGGGCTGCGGAAGCAAATATACAAAATATAGATAGTCCATAAAGCTGTGTAGACATACATGGGACAGAAATTTGAAACCTTATAAAATATACACATAAGATGTCATGTCCATATAAGTCTTGCAACACCGTGCAAGCATCATCAAAAGGGACTTAGCCTAACATACAGATAAACAAAACGAGACAAAACATATACGTTCTTAACATGATACACAAAATAACTCTTGACATGGTTGACAAAATTTGACTTCTAGACACGGGAACCTCCCCAAGAGGTACGGTGACTGGATGACCCCAAAACTTTACAGGCAACAGCTTAGGTCTGGTCACGTGCTTGCTCACCTACATACATGATATAAATAGTGAGCGAGAGCCCAATGAATAATAACGGAGTAAAGGGTTTTAATGAATGATGTCCATACCAGATTCAGAAATCAGAATTCAAATTCATAAACAGATTCGTATACATATTCATATTCTTGTTCAAATCATATACAGAAATTAGAGTTCATGCTTAATCATACGTGGTACATCCATTAGCGGTAACAAAACATATGGTGGTTATGAATAACCAGTTCCATAAAGGAACTTCCGGATCCGGGTAACAGATAACACATATGCTGAGCTCCATAATGGAGTCTCCGGTACGGGTAATAGAGTGCAGACATAATAAGTTCCATAATGGAACCTCCAATACCGGGTAACAGCTAACAGATATCACATGATGCTAAGGATGCCACGAATACGTTGTCAGAAATTGGACAACCATTCATTGTACAGAACATAACATTTCAGAAAACAAATCTTATTTTATCACACATAAATTAAATAAAGTTGAACATAGTTTTATTAAGTTATTACTCATAAATGGCTCCGGGTACAGACAAACAGAGCAGACTAATTAGACGGTTTACGGCGCGTAACCTACATCAACACATAGCAAATACACATTTGAAACACACACTCGGAATGTACTTAACTCATTACGTTCTGTTCTTAGTGTGTTTCTACATTTTATCCTCATTATTATGTCTTAATCATGGCCTATGAATGCTTAAGGTGCAATGAGGATGCCAAATTATGTTGTTTAACACTTAGGCAAATTTGCTAAAAATAGGTTCCCCGTTCAAGCGCAACTTCCTTCGCTCGAGTAGAGGTTCAAAAATGTAAGTGGTCGCTCGAGCGCAACTTCGGTCGCTTGAGCGGTCTGTAAACTCTATAAAAGTACTGGTTGTGTGATTTTCACGCTCGACGGATGCTCGACGATCGCTCGAGTGTGAGACTTAGGTCCTCGGTTGAACGCAACCTTTGTCGCTCGAGCGGTCTGTAAAAACATGAAACTTCTGGAAGCTTGCATTTTACACTTGAGCCAGATTTTGGTTGCTCGAGCGAAGATAAAAACAAAGGTGGCCGCTCGAGCGTAGGATCTGTTGCTCGAGCGGAGAGGTTGAATTTTGGAATTTCCATATTCACCTCTAAGCTTCCAAACTCAACTTCAAAGTCTCAAAATACAACTTTTGGCCCCAAAACTTGAGAAAACACTTGTAAACTGATAAAACATGGTGAATTCAAAATCATGTCACAAAATTAAGCCCAAAAGCTTTGTCAATTGTTCAAAACGCAACCTTGAAATTGTGAAAACATATCATTACATATCATGCATGTAAAGGTGCAAGCTCAAAACTTTCAAAACATGATCCATTGAGGTGTCTAACTCAAAAACATGTTGAATTCTTAGAAGAAGATCAAAGTAAGGACATGCAAGAGGAAAATTCTTTGAAAACAACCTCAAATTGTGATGAAATGAGTATGCATGCATGATATGGTTCCATTCTCTTCAATTCTAACTCAATTCTTGTATCAACCAACTTAATTCTTTAGAGTTCATGTCCTACACATCATAATTGTACAATCTAAGGGTTGAATCCTTACCTAGGCTTGTCAATGATGCTCTAGATGATCAATTGTTTGAAGTTCCAAGCCAAAATCTCTAAGTTCTCTAGCAATCCTCTTAATTTGAGTTCAAACTCCTCTTCTCTCTCCCTCTCATGTTTTGGTGTCTTAAGATGAAGAAGTGAGAGTATGTAGGTATGAGTGTCTAGTTATATAAGCCCTAGATATCCTTGATTAAGAGTGAACTAATTAGACTTTACTTAGTCTAAGCAATGACCATTAATTAATTTGCATTAATTCGTTCGGAATCGAATTTTAATTAAACCTATCACAATGTTCTAAAAATTCCAACTAACACATATACCAAGTCAATTTCATGATCGGATGCCGATAAGGCCTTCAATTCGCAGTACAAAACAGAAACATAAACAAATATTCCTATCGCCAACAGATATAAACACAAATAATGCAATACTCATGCAATTAATTCAAAATTTCCTCTTAATTCGTCATTAGGCATAATTAATCATAGTTAATCAGCTAATCACAGGTCGGGGTTATTACATTTGGTCACCGCCACACTCTCCGATCCGATGGCAACATGTACAGAGCTGTAGATTCGAACACCTAAACCCTAAATCAGCCTACCCTAACCCTAGATCTAGGCCACCATAGTGTAGCTGCTATAATCGCCGCCCTCCGTTTCTTTCTCTTTCTCTTTGTTTCTATTTCTATTTCTCTCTCTGCCGAAACTGCATATGAACTTAGCTTTGTAAGTGGTCAGCGGTGGCGGTGGGTCTTTCCACGGCTACGTGGTGTTGAAATTGATATTGCACGATGGAAGAGAGGCCTTGCTAGAGTCAGGGTACGAGGAAGCGTAGCCATTGCGAGACTGATATCTTACTCTCTCTCTCTCTTTTTGTTTGTCTGTATGTGTGTTTGTAGTTGTTAGTAGTAGTAGTTGTTGTTGAAATGAGTGGCTAGTGGTGGTGCTGGGTGGAGGTGGTGGTGAAATGTTTGTTTGTGGCTAAATATATTCAAAAAAATTGAACAGATAATTTTCTTTGTTGTTGTTGTTAACAGATAAATTTGTTGTTGTTGTTGTTGAATAACATATTTATGCAAATAGGCATCATTTTGAATAGATAAAATTATAGGACCCCTCTCTCTCTCTCTCTATATATATATCAGTGTATGTATGAGAATTTGAACAAATAAAAAAAATTGAACACAGAAAAATTTTGAATAGATAAAAATATTTAAATAGATAGCTAAAAAAGTTAAACATGTAGTTAAAAAAATTAAATAGATAGATTAAGGGATAAAATTGGAAACAAAATGTTCTTCAAAATAATAAATGGACTTCAAACAATTTCACAAAGAATGGATCTCTCACTAATAAAAGATATCCATTGGATCTAATGTCTTAGACAATTGCTAGATTAAACTTTTCAACAATTTTCTCTACAAATTAAACTGATTATATATTTTATGAAATTAATAGATAATTTAAAAAAAAAAAACTAATTAGAACCCACTAAACAACACTATTTATAAATAAATAATTCATTAAAGCTTCTCACTCAGAAAAATTGTGAAGAATTTCAATTCTCAAATTTTTGAACTCTAATATTTTATGGGCAGGGGTAAATTAGACTTTTCAGACAAAGCACAATATAAGAAGAGTGTTGTTATTAGTACCCATCAATTATTTTGAACTCTCAATTTTTTAATTGTTTTTAAATTTTTATTTATTACAATAATAACCTCAAATGAAATTACTAAAAATGACATAAATAATTTTGGAACACTTCATCTCACAATTAAGCCCACACACCCACTACATCATGAGTTAAGGTTTATGAGAGGACCCACCTCCATCACCCATCCATCAATCTTTTCCAAATTTCACCTTCAAAACCTATACACCCTCAAAATCTTGAAAACCCTTTGGCGGCAATATTCCGGTGGTAGTGGTGGTAACCATTTGATTATTCACACTTCTCCGGCAATGACAATGAGTAAAACTCTTTTTAGCAACCATAACTCCATGAGATGAAAGAAGTACAATAATAAAAGCTCAGAGGAGGTTATAACTTTGATGGTATTCTTAACTTAGAGGAGATTGGCCTTGTAAAGGTAAGTTTCTTAAAAAAAAAAATAGCAAAAATAATAAATATGTTCGTCATTTTTTCGAAACTGAACTCCCGAATATTTAATCGAAATTCGGGAACACGGGCCCAAACATTGTTCATTTGTTCAGGAACAAGTAACCGAACATTTCTTATTTGTTTGGAAATAGATAATCGAAACTCATGGAGATCGCAGAACCCACAAAAGGGGAATTTTGAATCAACAATAAAAAATTCTACATTTATTTTCTCAAGTTATGAACAAGTATGTGGAGAGAAATAATAATAACTTTCGTAGGTTTTGTTAGGATTTTTAGGAGAGATGTTTTTTGGGGTGCGAGGGTATGCATAATTTTGGTATTATTTAGAAGGAAAAAAGAAATTTTAAGAGTTTTAAAATTTATAAGTGAGGGTCAAAGAAATGGGGGATCTGAAATAATTGACGAGGGTTCTAATAGTAACACTGAATAAGAATCATAAGCAAAAGTTGGATTTTATTTACACTTAAAAAATCATCAGTATGCTCAATTTCTCAATACACTCTATTAAATTATTAAATGTTATAATTTACTTTCAGTATACTTTATATTTTTTTCTCAAATTATCCTTCAAAATACACTTAAATAATAAGCAAATCAAAAAACCCTAACAGGAAATAGAGCAGCATCCAATAACTATGCAATATCATATTAAGGGGTTGTTTGGGATGACCTAAATAAGTGTACTTTGGCACCGTTTGGGAAGCAAACTTCCAGGTTTTTTTGGCTATTTTAGCCATAAAAGACAAAATAGGCTATTTTAGCCACAAAAAATAAAACATCACATCCAACCCATAATCATTACACTCTTCTCTCACAAAAAAAGTCAAAAAAGCCAAAAAGCCAAAAAGTCCTTCCCAAACCAAGCTTTTAAGCCCAGGCTAAAATAGCCAAAAAAGCCAAAAAGCCAAAAAGCCAACCCACTTCCCAAACGGAGGCTTTTTATCTTTTTATGAAAAGATGTGCAGAAAAGTAGAGATGTGATGTGATGGGAAAAAGATTAAAAGATAACAAGATGGATTATTTTGTAGTAGCCAAACTACAAAATAATTTAGGCAGCATCCATAGATTTATTGATGCAGCATATCTAAACATGCGGAATCATTATTTAGGCCTTGTTTGACATCAAAGTGTTTTAGTTAAAAAGTCAAAAAGTTATTAAAAAAATTTAAAAAATCTATAATTTATATTAAAAAGTTAAAGATTTCATTTTCTCTCTACTTTAACACATTTTTTTATAAAAAATAAAAAATTCATTCCAAACATATTCAGTGTGTTTGGTTTAAGTTTTTTGGATTAAATTTTTTGAAAATTGAGTTTTTTGATTTTCGTGTTTTTTTTTTTAGTGAATATTTTTAAAATCTTAAATTTTTTTTTTTTACTTTTTTAGATGCACCTTACTTAGATGTATCTAAAAAAGTAAAAAATTTGTGAAAAAATATTTTCAAAAATTAATAAATACATAAAAAAATGTACTAAATTCTCGTTTTTTTTTTTTTTTTTTTGTATTTTTGGTATTTAGTGAATTTTTAAAAAGTTTTTTTCACAATTTTTTTACTTTTTAGGTATATTTATGTTAGGTATATCTAAAAATTAAAAAATTGCTTAAAATATTTTAAAAAATTAGAAAAACAAAAAAACACAAAAAACAAAAAAGTAGAATTTTCTGAAAAATATTTTTGGAAAACTCAAACCAAGCAGTGTCAGTTTTTTTACCCCATATTTTAGTCAAAAAATTAAAAAATTACTAAAATAGTATTCCCAAACGAGATTTTAAAGAGGGAAGAAACACATACAAGAGACAACTGCACTGGTTTTTTGGCATCTCCTATATTAGCACATTTTTTATTTATTTTTTTGAGTCACATAATTTTTCTATATTTTTACATACTTTTCCATAAAAAATTAAAAAATATTTTTAGTTAGATCATTTCAAATAAACTATTACTGCCTCTACAAAAAAATTTTCTATGCTGGTGGTCAGTGCTGATTTGAGAGGGAATAGCACCAATAAGTGCGTCTTTCTTCTCTCCATTCTTGAATACCACATCGGGTTGCAATTGATTAAGGTTTATTTTAGAAAGATAGTTAAAAATTATTTTTTATTTTTTAATTTATTTTAGGTCACATTATTTTTTATATTTTTTTAAAAAAAAAGTTCAAAAAAATTAATTTTTAATCATCTTCTCAAAATAATCATAAATCTCATCAGTGTTCACCTTAGAGTTGACGATAATGGTGAGTTTTGAGGGGATGAATTGAAATTTTAGATTGATGAACAAGATGATAATTGAAATTTAGAAAAGAAAATTAAGGAAGATGAATATGAATAAAAAATATAAGTAATTTGAATGTACGATAAGAAAAAAAATTATTTTAGAATTTAATATGTATTATTCTTATTAATAAATTTAAATTAAAATATAATAAAAATAAAAATTTTAAAATTTTAATTGAACTTATTGAATTATTATTGGGTGCAAATGGAATCGCCCTAAGCAGATTGTAGTGCCAGCCCACGATAATAACAGTGCAACCCAAATCTAAGCCGTTAATTACTTATCTATCTAATCTCTTCCCGACCCAAATCACTCCACTCATCAACAACATATTCAAACACATCCTTCAACCTCTCCCCATGGACACGATCGCAATTCGAGCTTCACCTGCATTTACAATCAAACCTCGCAAATCTCTTTCTCTCTCTTCACTCTCTCTCTCTAGAAATCAATTCTCATACGCCACCAACAACAACAACAACAATTCGCGAAATTCTCAGAAGCTAGTGAAGGTGGAGAGCAGAGGAAGCAGCAGAGACGACGTCGCATTCGACGAGTCGGCCTACGAGGCCGAGAGGCTCAGGCTCGACGCCAAGGCACGAAATTCGATGGCCGAGACGTCGGAGAGAGAGATCGCCGACCATGACGACCCGAGAGCTTGGAAATGGGCGATCCGAAAGCGGGTTTGGGATATGATGGAGGCCCAGAACATAGCCCAGTTCCCTCGGCCCGTTCACCATCGTATTCCCAACTTCGTTGGATCGCCAGCCGCTGCTAATAAGGCACGTGTTATTATTGGATTGGGAATTTTCTAGATTGTGTTTGTTTCCCAGGAAAATTTATTTGGTTGATACTGATTGTTCGTTGTTTGGGAAAATTTTTGACAGTTGAGTGGATTGGAGGTGTTCCGGGTGGCGAATTGTGTGAAGGTGAACCCTGATTCCCCTCAAAAGCAAGTCAGATTCCTTACACTTAACGGTCAGTTATAATACTATTATGTGCCATTTAAGATTTGAGTCTTTTCTTTAACAAAGATGATCAATTGACGTGCAAATATCAAACTCCTATGAAAAATGTTCAAGTTAACATAGAACTGAATACTGATAATGACATTTGTAAGGAAAATATTAGGTGATATTGTGGGTTATAGAGTTCATTTTAGTTTATAAATCATGGTAGATTTTTTTATATAATGTACCTAAAATATGTACTAAACAATTAGATAAATTCCTCAATAGTTTTTTGAATTAAAGACTGGAGAATTGAATTCATAGTTTATACTGTTGTACCAAACTAATTGAACTAAAGCACCATACACAACCATGAATTTTTTTTTTTTGGTTCAGCGGTCAATGGTGTTATCTCGACTAATCCCCTCCCCAATTCAGTCAAAGGCATGCCATCCACGTTGGGATTAGGGAATTCACAAGAAATTACTTTCTCATGGCTTGGCCTCAAGAATCGAACCGTGAGCAATTGTGTGAGAAGCACCCACCAACCACTCGGGACAACCCTCAGTGTTGCAACCATGAATTCTAAGTTTTGCTAAATAGAAGACCTGTAGTTTTATATGTTTTCATTTAATTGATGTACCTCTTCTTTGTGGTTTGATTCCTTTAGCTATTTGTATCTGGTATTGGTGACAGCTACTACTACTCTTTATGTTCTATGATTCTGCAAAACACCTGATTACCTTCATCTGTATGCAGGTGGAAAGAAGTTATTAACGCCTCAACCGCGTCTAAGGACTGGGTTTTTCTCTGTACTTGAATCCCATATGTTAACTCCCAGTACCATCAATGAGGCATGCACCTCTGTTGGTGTTGCCAAGTATGGAAGGCCAATTGGATTGGATGAAAAAATAAAGGTGGATCTAATTGTCATTGGCTCAGTGGCTGTTGACCCTAAGACGGGTGCTCGACTTGGCAAGGGTGAGGTATAGCAGAGTACTTGTTGTACTACTTACATTACATTTTTTTGCACATTTACAATTTAAATGAGCGAACATGCGAGGCTGCTTTAGAGGGTTTGGAATTCTGATTGGTATGACATCTGGGTACATTTTTTTTTTCCTGACAATTTAATATGGTTATAGTGTAATGTGTATGTGGCTGGTATCATTTCATGAAATCCTTGTTCAAATGTCATTCATACAAAAGATGAGTTTCTTTTTTTTTTTTTTTTTTTTTTTTTTTGGAAGGGTTGGAAACTAATCAAGGTATACTCTAAAGAGAAATTGTTTTGCTTTGAACTTTTTACATGCAATATTAGGTTTTAAGCGTTTTTATTATTACTGGAAGTGGTTCATGTGTCATTATGCATGATCATAGTACACAGAGAGAGCGAGAGAGTACAATTTTTTTTGGAGACAGCTTCTTGTGTCAATATATCTTAGAATGGTAATGACTTTTCCTCTAACGTGGTTTTAAACTTCAAATTGGGGTTAAATTTGGTGAGCTTGTTAGCTACATTGATTAAAACCCCAACCCCTTGATAATAAATAAAATGGAAGTCCATGGAAGTCACTAGACTGTTGGATTTCAAGTTGACCTTTGGTCACCCTTGACACTCTAAAATATTGACAGGTACAACACCATGTTTGGGAACATTCTCTGTAGGAATTTGCTGGATTTTTTTTTAATGTGTGTTCCAGGGATTTGCAGAACTGGAGTATGGGATGCTGAGGTACATGGGTGCTATTGATGATTCAACTCCAGTTGTCACATCTGGTGAGCACTGTTTCTATATGATTCATGAATCATATCCTAAAATGCCTAATTTTTTTTTATAGAAAGTTCTTCTTGCATAAACATGATTCTGAAATTGTATGCTGATTCCCTCACTTGCTGTTGCTTGCTTCTCCATATTTGAGCAACTAGAAAACGGGAGATTCAAGATTTGAACATTCTTGTTTTCTCCTTTGAATGTTCTCCAGCTCAACTATGAGAAAAAAGAAAGGAAAAAAAAAAAAAAAAAAAAAACTGGAACCATGTTATTTACCTGCATTTGCATATCTTTTCCACTTTTGAGGCAATATAATGGGACATTGAATTACCTTCAGTTTGATAATTGTGAATGGTGGCAGTGTCTTTGTTGGAAAGTGTGAAAAAAAAAAATTAAAAATTGTAATTTGGGATTTTAGGATCTGTGTCTGAAGCAGCAGTTGTATCGCATGCTTAGAAAACACAATGAGTGATATAACTTAAGACCACTTGTTTCTGCAGTATGCTTTTGAGAAGGGTCATTTTGATAGCATGAAAAAAACGTAATTGTGAGTTGAATGATTGTAATTTGTATGCCACTAAATAGATGCATCTGGCCATCCTGTTCTCATCTATCTTGTCCACTTCATCCCTTTTTCTTATTTTATATGTTTGAACTGTTACGACATTGCAATCTTTTTGAATAATTGAACAAGTGTGTTTCTTTCTAGATTGTGTTAAATTTGCCTGTGAACTGCACTTGCAGTGCATGACCAACAATTGGTAGATGATATTCCAGTTGAGAAGCTATTAATCCATGATGTACCGGTTGACATCATATGCACTCCAACACAAGTAATTTTCACCAACACACCAATCCTAAAGCCTCAAGGTTAGCAATACTCTGCATTTTGCCACTTCATTGCATCCCTGAAATCATAATTTTCCCTTTAGTGGGTTGATCACACAGCCTTAAACCCATACCATGTATGATTATTTGGTGTTTTTTTGTAGGGATTTATTGGGACAAACTGTCTCCTGAAAAACTGGGTCAAATTCGAATACTCAGAGAGCTGAAGAGCAAAATTGAACAGGAAACTGGAGAGAAACTTCCTTGTGGCCCATCAGAGAAACTCCCCCCTATGGCTCAGCGCAAGCGATAAATCTCTTTTGTTCTCTCGCTTAAGAATGATGAGGATTGTAATTTTTGAATTTTATGCATTTGAATAAAACAACACAGTTTAGAGTGTGTAAAGGTAGTCTTTTGTAGTTGTTTGTACATTTTGTGTGCAGTATTAGAAATATATATATATTTTTATTTAAACCAAATTAATCTGCAATTTTCAATACCTTGTTTTTATTCTGGCCAAAAATTTTTAAACATAGGATCGTAGTTGATTTTAATTTGAAAAAAACGGAAAAAGGACGGAGAAAAAATGAAGAAGCAAGGACAACATCCCGATAACAGGCCCAAAACACCAAGTAAATGCGTTCGGCCTATTAAAAATTATTTTAAAAACTGAAAAAACTTCAAAAAGAAACTTAAAAATACAAAAAAGAATGTTTCGTAAGAATTTATATTTTGAAAAGTTAGGGTATTCGATAAATTACTTAATAATTTTTTGTTGAATGTTTTAGTTTTAAATTATTTCTAAATTAAAGATCTTAAAATTTTAAATTTTTTTATAAAATTAAAAAAATTCTATAAATTAAATTTTTTCTTAAAAAAATTCCGTATTTTCTTTCAAAATTAGTCTAAAATCTGATACTATGATGGATGAATTATTCTATCATATAATTTTGGAATTTTTTTTTTTAAAGATCCTTGTTATTAAAATTTTATAGTATAAATGACATTTAATATTTTAATAATGTCTAAGGTTCCTTAAATTGATCCAGAGCAAATTCGACTTTACAGAGAAAATCTCATTAAGAGAAATTCACTTCAACTTAGAGAAATTCTTTCAAAACCAAAAAAATTCCCTTCTCCAATCCAGAGAAATTCGCTCAAACCTAAAGAAAATCTCCCTCAAACCCAGAAAAATTCACTCAAACCCAGAAAAAATCCCCCTTTAATCCAGAAAAATTCACTCAAAGAAATTCTCCCTCACAATCTTTTCTGTTGAAAACATAAACTTTATGCAAAATATGTTCCATGGTTCACACCTCGGCTGGAGTTTAGTAGCTCCAGTGCCAGTACTATTGACAATGATGGTAATTTCCTCTTAGAAACGGGTGAATCCAACACATGCGAATTTCTTCTGGCAACCCTAATGGTCCAAGTGTTATGTGTACTACTAATAGAAAAGATTGCTCAATCATCCAGCAAGGTGTTACAATTTTGAGAAGCTACATTTTCTGTGTTCATTAACAAACAAACAAGCAAAGATGGTTCTTGCACAATGTGAGAGTTTACTATCATAAGAGCAATTGGTGTGCAATTATTGACACCGACCTCTCCTTGACAGCCATCGACGTCCCTGCTGCTGCCACCGGAGCGTCGCCGCTTGGCCGCCACCTGCGCCCCGTCGCACCACCCTCTTTTCTCTCTCTCTCTCTCTCTCTCTCTCTTTCGCTGCAGTTGCCCTGCCAACCGCAGTTGCACCGTCGTCGCCCCTCCATCTCCGGCGTCCCACCCTCGCCGGCCGTCCTCCTGATAGCTGCCAAGATTTCTGTTGAGCATATTTTCGTTCTAATCCCCCATCGCCACCTAGCACAGCCAGCAATGGTGCCCAGGTTGGAGCTACGTATGTCATAGTGGTATCCATGTGTTGTTAGGGAGAAAGGAAAATGAGTGAGAGCACTAATTAGTGCCGTCATTAGTGACGTGGCAGTGGGTCCCATCCACTGCCATAATGTTGTTGTGTTTATTTTTTTATTTTTTATTTTTAAAAAGTGAATGCTACATCATTAGTGGTTGTTTTAGAACACCACTTTTAGTGATCTCTATCATTGCCATAAGGAGAAAACACTAAGTTTCTTGAATCTCTACCAAAAAAATATATAAACTATGGGGTCTTTTGGTAACGCATTAAAAAAATTAATTTTTTGACTTTTTAGTTTTATTTTGTCAAAAAAGTCAGTTTTTTTACTTAAAATAACCTAACTTTTTGCCAAAAAAGTTATCAAAAAAGCCAAAAAATCAAAAAGTTAACTTTTTACCAATTTCCTAAAACACCACTATCTAGCATTAGAATAATTGTAGGAGTGACCGTAAGTGATGAATAAAGACATGACCAAAATGAATCACTCAGTGGGTGTGGCAGAGTGAGTGAGAGTGAGAGTGAGAGTGGAGGCAAGATCGTAATGCCAGCGGCAACGTAGCAAGGGGCTGGCGATGGAGGACGGATGATGGTGGTGTAGGCAAAGAGCGGAAAGATTGGGTTGCAGTATGGTGTACTGGAGAAGAAGAGAGAGGGGGGAATTTTTTGAGTTGAAAGAGTTAAATTTTCTTGTAATATATGGGTGTGAGTTGAAGAATTTTAGATATCACAAAATAATATTGTGAATCTTTTGCATTATTAAAAATGTGAGAGAGATCTTAAATTAATTTTCCCTATAATTTTAGTCTGTTTTATTTCAAATTTCAAAACTTCAAATCATTTTATAAGAAAAAAATTATAAATTAAATTTTATTTGTATAGTTTATTTTAAGGTAAATTACACTCAAAAGAATAATACTTCGTAGCTCGAATCTTTCTTCCCCGAATCCCCCGACTGTCCAAAATGACGTCGTTTTGGGCAGTTTTTTTTTTTCCCCCTCCTTATGTCTGAAACAGCAGAGAGCAGAGAGAAGAAGAGGAAGAGGGAGAGAAAGAGAAAGAGAAGGAGAGAGAGAAGAGAGGGAAAGAGAGAATGGAGAAAAAAAGAGGGCCATCTCCGTCTCCGCCTCTGTTTTTTTTTTTTTAAGCTCGGATCTGGAAATGATGAAGATGATGATGGTGATGATGATGAAGATGTGAAAATAGTGGATCTAGACCTGAAAATGTGTTAATGATGATGATGGTGATGTTGATGAAGATGATGTTGTCGATGATGAAGATGTTTTGGATCTGAAGATGAATGGTTGATTTTATTTATCTATTTATTTTTTTTTCTGGATCTGAAGATGAATGGTTATTGATGATGATGTTGATGAAGATCTGAAGATGAATGGCTTGTTGGGTGGTTGATGATGATGATTCTCTCTCTCTCTGTGCTACTCTCATCTTCTTCTTCTTTGTTCTTCTTCTTTTTTGATTTTTCTTCTGCCAGTTATTGAAAAAAAATAAAAAATAAAAATAAAAATCAAAATGACGAAACGACGTCGTTTTGAATTCGGGCTAAATTTGAGCTCGGCAATTTCAAGCTACGTAGCATAATTGCACTTGAAATTTGGAAAACATAGAGTTAGCCATACACATTTTTTATAGGGTTGGTTTGGGAAGTGGGTTGGCTTTTTGAAATTTTGAATTTTTTGGCTATTTTAGCCTGGGCTAAAAAGCTTGGTTTGGGAAGGGGTTTTTGGCTTTTTGGCTTTTTTGACTTTTTTTGTGAGAGAAGAGTGTAATGATTATGAGTTGGATGTGATGTTTTGTTTGTTGTAACTAAAATAGCCTATTTTGTTTTTTGTGGCTAAAATAGCCAAAAAAACCTACAAAATCACTTCCCAAACGGTGCCTTACATTGCCCTTTCTTTTGTAAGACTAAAAATTGATTAAAACTAATAGAGATAGATAAACAAAAATAAATATACATTTTAGTAGACAAGATATGACGATATCATTTTTTTTGTAATATTAAACAAATAAAAAATTCATACATAGGCCTTGTTTGGGTACTCCCAAATAATCCAAAAAGCCAAAAAGTTACTCAAAAAGTTAAAAAGTTAACACTATTCACCAAAAGTCAACAATTACGGCTGCACAACTCCCAATTCAAATTTTTCTCTAAAAATCAATTTTCACAATTTTTTATTACACATTTTTCCATAAAAAGTAAAAAAGTTAACCTAAACATCTATATTTTCAACCTCAAATTTTTAGTCAAAAAAGACAAAAAGTGCACTTATTTAGTCTTCCCAAACTTGGCCTAATATTGCCCATTATAGACCATTCATTTGTAAATGTATTTATTTATTACAATAATACTAGTATTTAAATAGAATTTTCCTAAATATAATTTACCCTTTTAAAGAGGGAGGCAGAGTGCATGAGAAGGAAGAGCAAGTGATTGGTCATCTGGTATTGAATTTTTGAAACGTCAGTCAGTTTTTAAATTTTTTCCAGCGATCAGGTCATTGAAGTCTCGGCGGGAAAACTTTAAAAACAGACCAAAAACCCAACCGTTGGAAATTCCAATACCAATCCCTTCCTCTTCCTTCTCGCGCACTCTGCTTCCCTCACACACCTTCTCTGTTCAAACATATGCACAATATACACATAAATCATTCATTCAATGTTCCAATCATCCCAACCCTTTCTGATCATTATGTGTTCGACGAAATTCCCCACTCAGTAATCGCTCACTTGGGACTTTTTTTGTTGTTGTTTGGGTTGGGTATATAAAGATATGTATGTGATAAAGAGAGATGGTCGTCAAGAATCGGTGCATTTCGACAAGATCACGGCTCGATTGAAGAAACTGAGTTATGGGCTCAGTTCAGAGCACTGTGATCCTGTGCTGGTGGCCCAGAAGGTCTGTGCTGGGGTCTACAAAGGTGTCACCACCACCCAACTTGATGAATTGGCTGCCGAGACTGCTGCAGCCATGACCACCCACCACCCTGATTATGCCTCGGTATGTGCTAGTGCTCGGGTTTTTGTTATCTGGGTTGCTGAATTGTGAAGTGTTTTGATTAATACACAACTTTTATGTTTGATGCTGACTGTTAATTGAGGGATATTGATGATGGGTTTGAGTTGATCTTTGCTTATTTGTTAGTTATTTGCTTGTATTGCAAAGCAGTTAGCTGCTAGAGTTGCTGTTTCCAATCTGCATAAGAACACTATGAAATCATTTTCGGAGACGTAAGTGTTCATTTTAGCTGAATTTTTTATTATTATTTTGGAATGTTTTGTTATGGAGAAAATGGGTTGTAATGGATGGCTGATGCAGGATCAAAGTCATGTACAACTTTTGTGATAAGAAATCTGGGCAGAAGGCTTCTCTTGTTGCTGATGATGTTTATGAGATTATCATGAAGGTAATCACTTATGAAGATTCAATTAACATTTGCTATCAAGTATTTCCATAAATCCTATGAGATGGGCACAACACGATTTATTTATATAGAATAGTAATTTGGATATTTTTCTTTTTATTTATTTTTATTTGTTTATTTTTCAATTTCAGAATGCTGCTCGATTGGACAGTGAAATCATATATGACAGAGATTTTGACTATGACTACTTCGGTTTTAAAACTCTCGAAAGATCTTATCTATTGAAGGTTGATGGTAAAGTTGTAGAAAGGCCACAGCACATGTTAATGAGGGTTTCTGTTGGAATCCACAAGGATGACATTGACTCTGCTATCAAAACATACAATTTGATGTCTCAACGTTGGTTCACTCATGCTTCTCCAACACTTTTCAATGCGGGAACACCACAGCCCCAAGTATAATTTAATAATGTACAATGATTTAAAGTTCATGCTCCTTTCTTTTGTTTTTGTACTTACATACTTTCTTTGATGTGTATGGCAGTTGAGTAGCTGTTTTCTTGTGTGTATGAAAGAAGACAGCATTGAGGGAATATATGATACTTTGAAGGAGTGTGCTGTTATCAGCAAATCAGCAGGAGGAATTGGTGTCTCTGTGCATAATATCCGTGCAACAGGCAGTTATATCCGCGGAACAAATGGGACTTCTAATGGCATTGTCCCAATGCTTCGAGTTTACAATGACACAGCCCGTTATGTTGATCAAGGAGGTGGCAAGAGGAAGGGTATTTTCATGCTTTTCATACTCCTGTTTTGTTTTCCCTTGCCTACAATTGGTATCTGTTTGTAAGGTTTAATTACTACTCTCTATCAACTAAAATTATGGTTCATTGATGGAGTGAATGGCGAAGCAAATTTATCTAGCCCCAAATAGTTTGTTTTATTTATTCTATTTAATTGACTTTTTGTTGCCTTCATTTCTGTTGTACTTGCAGGTGCTTTTGCCATATATTTGGAGCCATGGCATGCTGATATTTTTGAGTTTCTAGATCTGAAAAAGAACCACGGAAAGGTAATATAAAAACCATACTGATGTCAATTTTGTCAAATCATATGAAATGTCAATCTCAATCTAGAAAATTTTGAATTTTGCTTATGAATACAAGAAATTCTCTATGTTGGTGTTTAAATATGAGCAGTGCTAGTTCCCTTATAGCTCTAAGGTATCTGTTAGCTTAAATACTTTATCAATATTATTTTGTCACAGGAAGAACACCGGGCTCGTGATCTATTTTATGCTCTTTGGGTACCGGACCTCTTTATGGAAAGAGTCCGAGATGATGGGGAATGGTCCTTGTTTTGCCCTAATGAGGCTCCTGGACTGGCTGACTGTTGGGGTGATGAATTTGAGATATTATACACTCGGTATGAAAAAGAGGTAACTATAAGATTTGCCTTCAAAAAGTTCAAAAGTTCATTTAGGATTAATCATAATGTTTTTTCTATGCTGTATTGGACAACTGAATCTTCTGTTTTTTGATTCAGGGCAAGGCAAAGAAGGCGGTCTCTGCTAGGAAAATCTGGTTTGAGATTCTTAGTTCTCAGATTGAAACAGGAACTCCTTACATGCTTTTTAAGGTAAACTATGAATGCAAGCTCCTCATTTTATCAATTTTTATTTATTTGTGCTGGGTTTTTATTTTTGATTTTTGTTTCCCCTTCAGGATTCTTGCAATAGGAAAAGTAACCAGCAGAACTTGGGCACCATTAAGTCCTCAAACCTGTGCACAGAGATTATCGAGTTTTCAAGTCCAACTGAAACTGCAGTTTGCAATTTAGCATCCATTGCTCTACCACGATATGTCAGGGAGAAGGTCAGTCATTTAGATACCTGTTTAGCCGTAATAAGCTTACTTTTCATTTCAATGGTTATATAATTGGAACTATTACTATTTTTGGTTATACAGGGGGTTCCAATTGAGTCACAACCATCGAAGATGGTTGGAAGTAGAGATTCTAAGAACCGGTATTTTGATTTTGACAAGTTAGCAGAGGTTTGTTATTTTGTGCTCTATTTTGGACTCCTTGTTTTCATTTTGAGAATCAAAAAAATTCTAAATTCAAAGAATTTGGTATGTGATTCTTTTTTTACCTTTGTCTGCCTGGATTGGTAGGTTACTGCAACAATAACTGCAAATCTCAACAAAACAATTGATATAAACTACTACCCTGTTGAAAAAGCAAAGAGGTCAAATTTACGACACAGACCGATAGGTATTGGAGTTCAGGGTCTTGCTGATACCTTCATCTTGCTTGGCTTGGCATTTGATTCATCAGAGGTATTGGTTTACTTTCACTGGGATTGTTTTGGTTTAGCTTAAAGTTGTTCCACTACTTTGATTTATATTCTGATTTGTTGATTGTAGGCACAGCAGCTAAACAAAGACATATTTGAGACCATATACTACCATGCACTGAAAGCTTCTTCTGCAATGGCTGCAAAGGATGGCCCATATGAGACATATCATGGGAGCCCAGTGAGCAAGGTTTGTCTGACTCAATATACTATTTTTGTCAGTCAAGACTGTCAAGCCACAAGTATCTTTTCTCTTTCCATAGCTTGTGTGTGTATTTTAAAACAAACAATTAGATGGGTCAAATTGATCAAATCATTTAGGCTTCAAATGTTCTGAGTTCACTTATTTTCAACTAATTGATAGTATAGTCTTATTGGATGTACCATTCCTCATGTATTGCACAGTGACCATGTTTTATGATCTTGTGAAAAGATAGGAGAGTGGTTTTTTCAGGAATGTTCAAACTTCAAATACAATAATTATTAGAGAGCCACAATTTGTTCAGTGCATGTTACATCTCACATCCTTAGATAAATTATGTGAAACACACATGCTACATTCCTTTTTATATTATTTATAGTTATCTATGCATTTCTTTCTGTCTGTCTAGGGAATTCTTCAAGTGGATATGTGGGCTGTGATGCCATCTGAAAGGTGGGACTGGACCACTTTAAGGGAAATGATTTCAAAGAATGGAGTTAGGAATTCCCTTCTTGTAGCACCTATGCCCACTGCTTCGACCAGCCAGATCCTTGGCAACAACGAGTGTTTTGAGCCTTACACCTCAAACATTTATAGTCGTAGAGTTTTGAGGTTTGCCTTTGTCATGCATTTGGTTTGTTGAAAGAGTGACCTCGACTGCATTTATGATCTATCCCTTTCTATTTCCAGTGGTGAATTTGTGGTGGTGAATAAACACCTCCTTCATGACTTATCTGAGATGGGTCTATGGTCTTCTGCTCTAAAAAACAAGATTATTTATGAGAATGGCTCAGTTTTGAACATCCCTGAGATTCCTGAAGAACTGAAAGCTATTTACAAGTATGGATGATTTACTTGTCTTAATTATATGTTTGCAGCATCTTGTTTAGTACTAAGATAGTATATCGTAAATTATCAGGACTGTGTGGGAGATCAAACAAAAAACATTGGTAGACATGGCGATTGACCGTGGGTGCTACATAGATCAGAGTCAGAGCTTAAATATCCACATGGATCAACCTAATCCTGGGAAGCTGACTTCCTTGCATTTCTATGCTTGGTCTAAGGTAATTGGACTAAAATTTGAAAATTGATCTAATTGTTATTAATGTTAATATTAAGAGTAGTCTATGCATACATATTAGTTTCTCTGTACTTATTTAAATGCTTATTATTCAATTTTTGGACATGCAAGGGTTTGAAGACAGGGATGTATTATCTGAGGACGCGTGCTGCGGCTGATGCAATCAAATTCACTGTTGATACCTCCTTTCTTAACAAAGTAATTGATATGCATGTTGGTTATTTTAAGTGGATATCCCATTGGATGTCAATTATGGTCCTCTTTGTGTGTGTGTGCTTGTGTTTATTTTTTTTAATTTTCTTGTTTGAATGGTCCTTACACCAGACAACAACCAATATTATCAGACTTTCAAATATTGTTTGAAGCACAACATATTGATTTTATTCAATGGGACGTCCAAATGTGTCCTTTATTTTAGATGTTTTGTTTATTTATTATACTAACTTGGTTGTTTCGTCGACAAAAGGAAAATGCTGTCAGTGTGGACCACGATGATGAAGCTGCTAAGGCTCAAGTGGTATGTTCATTGCAGAACCGGGAAGAGTGCATGGCCTGCGGAAGTTAAAGTCCTTTGCCCGAGAATCTAATGGAATGCTTCTTTAGTTAACAAATCGCCTTGCACAACCCAACAGAAAATGAGTATTGTTGTAGAAGGTTTTAAAACAAGTGCAAGTCTCCAGTAACTTTCTTTATGTATCTGTGTCTTTTATGAACTTCCATGTTCATACTATTCGACAAATCTGGTAGTCTTCATTTTGTACAGAGTTAAACGGAGTTTGCAAGAACATGTATTGTATATAAAATGGCATTTGCTTATGTATTCTCGGTTGCCTATGCTTTGCCAATTCCTTAACATTTGTTTGTGTGGTGATTTTTGAAGCAAAAATCATCTTTTGATTTTGAACTTAATTCTTTTTATTCTATGATGAAAGATGGACCAAATATATTTTTCATGGGGAGAAAGTAGAAGATTTTGTTATCGTTGTCACTATGTAGACTTTTACTAGATGTTGTTAATATATATATATATATATATTTACTTATTTTGAGGGAAACTAGATTTTTAAAATTTAATGCTGACAACAGTAGTTATACTGGTGAGGTTGATTTTAAAACAACTCGACAAACAGATTTTTTTTTTTCTTTTTTTTTTTTGTCTTTTGTTTTTAGATTTTTTTAATGTGTAATTCATTTGATGGAATGATTTGATAGTGATTTGTGGAAAGAAGAGGAATGATTCATGCGGTTTATCAATGTCATTAAAGTCAAGACAGCGGAAACAAATAATAGGCTTGTTTGGTAGAGTTTATATGCTACTTATTTTAACTTTTAGTTTAATTTAAGTTAAAATATTGTGTTTGGTGCAACTTAAGTTAATCACTTTATAGCTTAAATCAAGTTATTTCTCAGCTTATCTCAAAAATTGGTCAGGAGATGCTTAAATTTTTTACTTAAGCGCACAGCCAGTGTGGGGGGTTAAAATTATTTAAATGCCCTCGTCAATACCCAAATATTAATTAGAAAAATAAAAAATTATATATTTCTGAAGAAAAAGAAAAAAATCAATATTAATTGAAAAATAAATATTAATTGGCATTAATTATTAATAAATTCATATTGTATATTTTTATATTAATTAAAAAAATAAAAAATTGTATATTTCTAAAGAAAAAGAAAAAAAACAATATTAATTAAAAAAATCAATATTAATTGGTATTAATTATTAATAAATTAATATTGTCTACTTTTGTAATGAATTAATTATTAATTGATACTAATAAAAATTAAATATTAATATTAATTTATACTAATGAATAATTTTAGTATTAATTGAGACTAATTAAGCCATTAATTGATACTAATTAATAATTTTAGGCCAAGTTTGGGTACTTTGAAATAATCCAAAAAGCTAAAAAGTTACTCAAAAAGTTAAAAAGTTAACACTATTCACCAAAAGTCAACAATTATGGCTGCACAACTCCCAATTCAAATTTTCCTCTAAAAACCAATTTTCACAATTTTTTATTACACATTTTTCCATAAAAAGTCAAAAAGTTAACCCAAACATCCATATTTTCAACCTCAATTTTTTTGTCCAAAAAGACAAAAAGTGCACTTATTTAGTCTTCCCAAACAAGGCCTTAGTATTAATTGATACTAATTAAGCAATTAATTGATACTAATTAATTTATAATGGAAAATAATTGTGACAATAATACTTCCATTACATTTTTAGCAAATGTATCAATTTTTATATTAATTGATACTAAGTAATACTAATTATATTAACTTTTATTAATGAAATATTTTTTTAAAAAATTAAAACTGAAAAAAATGACAAAATAATCATTTTTACATCATATAAGGGCAGAAATGACAATTATCCAGTAAAAAATTATTTTACAGCTTACTAACCAAACGGATAAAGATTCGTAGCTCGAATGCTTGGCTTGAAAACTGGCTCGAAATTCTTTTTTTTAATTCTTTTCCTTCCCTTGCTTCAATAACAGACAGAGGCCTTGCTTTTCAATAATAGACAGAGGCGAGATAGAGAGAAGAGAGAGAAGAGAAGAGGAAGAAGAAAAGATATGTTGTGTGATGAAGACATTGATGATTTTTTTTTTTTTTTTTTTTCTAGATCTGGAGCTGAAAATGAAGGGGGAAAAAAATTGATGTTTTGTTTGATGTTTTGTTTGATCTGGAGCTGAATGTGATGAAGACATTGATGATTTTTTTTTTTTTTTTTTTTTTTTTTTTTTTTTTTTTTCTAGATCTGGAGCTGAAAATGAAGGGGAAAAAAAAAATTGATGTTTTGTTTGATCTGGAGCTGAACAAGAGAAGACATTGATGTTTTGTTTTTTTTTTCTTCTTCTTCTTCCTCTTCTCTTTTCTTCTTCTTCTTCTGGTTCTGGTCTGCTTCCTCTTCTTCTTCTTCTCTTGTTCTTCTTCTTCTTCTTCCTGCAAGAAAGAAAAAAAAGAAAAAAAAAATTTGTTGATGAACAAATTTTTTTTTTTTTTTGTTGATGTTGATGATCTGGATCTGCAGCTCTTTTCTTCTTCTTCTTCTTCTATTTTTTCTTCATCTTCAACTTCCAAAAAACGAGAATGAAAAAAAAAAAAAAAAAAAAATTCTCCAAAACGACGTCGTTTTGGATTCGAGCCAATTTCGAGCTCGATAGTTTCGAGCTACGTAGCGGCTCCGTAACCAAACACTATTCTACTGTTTAAATCCATAATCCCACAGCTGCACCAAACAGGTTAACAATTTATGTTCACAGCTATAAGTCATAATCTGTTAAGTTATAATCTATAATCACTTTTTCACAACTCTACCAAACGGGGCCAATAAAGTACTAGAATCATGTTGAGAAATCCTATTTATAAATTTTAAGAATGATTATTATTGTTTCTATTGTCTTCTTTCAATCCTATTTTTCTTTCTTACTAGTCAAACAAAGATTGAAGTAATCAAATCCAAAATGAATTGCAAAACTTACATTTCAAGTATTTGTGGGATTCCTTGGACATGTCATGAATCATTGACTCCTTGTGGATATATCATCTTGGTTTTCTCTTTTTGCCGTGATTGCTGTTGAGTTCACTTCATAAGTCAGACTGTTTAGACTTCTAGTTAGTTGTTTTTTGACTGTATTTTTGTTATTCTTTGTTTATGTTATATGGGATTGTTTATTTATTTATTTTTTAATAAAGATAAATTGAATCTCGCTTTATCTCGGAGTACCCATTCACTTGAAACTAATCTGCATCCATTTTCACTTTCTGTAATGCTGTATTTGGTTAAAGAATTTGAGCAAAGATTTGGAAAGAAAAATGAAAAAAATAGGTGAAATGTGAATAAAATATACTTATTTTTCACCTAATTTCACATATTTTTTCCCTTTCTTGCTTCAAATCTCTTCCTAAATTCTCCGACTAAATACACCGTAAGTGAGTTTGGGCTTTTTCTAGCTGTTCAATGGCTGCCCCTGCTATAAGCCTTTATTTGCCTTTTTCTCATGGTGTTTTATGCAACTCTCCCTGTCATCTAGTTTTTCTACCACTTGAAAAAAGAAAGAAAAAGAAAAAAATTACTATCTTAGAAAAAATGAGAACACGACATTTCTTGGTTTTGTTTTTATTGGAAACTAGTGTATCACCCGTCCTATGCACGGGTTGTATTTACAAACTATCTATACTTACTATATATTAAGTAAAAGGGAGTTTTTAGCCCCAAGGCCTGTGAGAGCTCCAATCTCTTAATCCTAATTTTCTAATTTTTTGATTTAAAAAAAAAAAAAAACCTTAGCATTTATTGACTTCTCTCAACCCAACCTCAGCGTTTATTGACTTTTCCCAACCCACAATTCCTTTTAACTTCTCTCATAATTATGATAACATCCTTTTCAATTTCTCCCATAAACTATGGTTACACACAAAAATAAAAAATAAAAAAAATAAGAATTTAGCTATAGATCTCAAAAAGATATAACATCTAAATTTGAATTATGATTTAATAATATAATTATGTATTTTTTTTATGTATATCTATCAAAATTTTAAATCACTTAATGGGACAAATTAATAAATTTTCCAAAATTATTGATTTTTAATTTACAAAATAGATTAAAAAAAACTATTGACTGATTTATTTATTTAATAACAAAAATATTTCATAATCTCTCTCTCCTAATCTCTCTCACAAATTTTCAAAAAAAAATATTAGAACTTGCATTCATTTTCTCTTCCCCAAAAAATCAGATGGGAGCTCCAATCTCCTAATCCTAATTTTCTAATTTTTTGATTTAAAAAAAAAATCTCAGCATTTATTGACTTCTCCCAACCCAACCGCAGCATTTATTGACTTTTCCCAACCCACAATCCCTTTTGACTTCTCTCATAATTATTGCAATACCCTTTTTAATTTCTCCCATACACTATGGTTACACACAAAAATAAAAAAAATAAAAAAGATAAGAATTTAGCTATAGATCTCAAAAAGATATAACATCTAAATTTGAATTGTGATTTAATAATATAATTATGTATTTTTTTATGTATATCTATCAAAATTTTAAATCACTTAATGGGACAAATTAATCAATTTTCCAAAATTATTGATTTTTAATTTACAAAATAGATTAAAAAAACTATTGACTGATTTATTTATTTAATAACAAAAATATTTCATAATCTCTCTCTCCTAATCTCTCTCACAAATTTTCAAAAAAATATATTAAAACTTGTATTCATTTTCTCTTCCCCAAAAAATCAGATAATATTTTCTATTAAAGTTGTAGATATCTACCTATATTTTATATATTATATTATAACATAACAAAAAAAAACTAAAAAATTAAAAAAAAATCTTTAAAGTTTATCTAAATAAACTTTAAATCAATAAAATTTACATATCTATCACATATCTAACTCACATCATAACTTACCTAAATAATAATAATTAAAAACAATTGAAAACCACAGATAAATTAAATTAAAAAAAAAAAAGATGCGCACAACTCCATCTTAAATAAATTTAAAAAAAAATACCCGAATAGAAACGACACAAAAATAAAAAAAAATATTTCTATCTATCTATCTATATCTATACTATATATTAAGCAAAAGGGGGTTTTTAACCTCCAAGGCCTATGGAAGCTTCAATATCCCAATCTAAATTTTTAAAATTTTTTATTTAAAAAAAAAAACCTCAGCATTTATTGATTTGGTCAAAATCCTCTGATCAGTATTTATTAACTTTTTTCAATCCACATATCTTTCCTAATGCCTGCAATTATTGATTTGGTCAAAATCCCCTGATCAGCATTTAAAATCCTCTTATACAAATAATTATAGATACAATTTGTGTATAGTTACTGCAGTACCCTTTTCAACTTCTTCCATACACTATGGTTAGTGATAAGAAAAAAATCTTAAAAAACATAATTTATATATTAAAAAAAATCTAAAACAAATATAAATATCTATAATTATGTCGTGCATAGCACGGGTGATAAGCTAGTTATCTATATATGTGAATTGTGATTTTTAAATGTTTTTTTTTTTAAATGTCTTCTTTTTTTTCTTTTTTATATTATATTAAAATTTAATATTTTGATAATAATCATATGTGTTAGATTTTTCAATGAATTAAATGTCTTTTTTTTATTATATTATATTAAAGTTTAATATTTTGATAATAATCATATCTGTTGGACTTTTCAAGAATTTTTTTTTATGCTTGTTCTTAATGCATTAAAGTGTTATTGTGAAGGATAATAATTATATGTGTTGGGACTTTTCAAGGAATTCATATGTGTTGGATTTCAAAGAATTTTTTTTATGCTTAAACTTAATGCATTAAAGTGTTATTATAAGGGTAAGACTTGGGAGTTAGGAGAAATTAATAAATGCTAAGATTTTTTTTTAAAAATAAAAAAATCAGGAAATTTAGATTGGAAAATTGGAGCTCCCACAAGACTTGGGGTTAAAAACCCCATTTTAATATATAGTATAGATATAGATAGATATAGATAGATTTAATAAGAATTTATATTTGTTTTAGATATTTTTTTAATATACAAATTATTTTTTTTAAGATTTTTTTATAAAAATAATCTAACAATCTCATCACTAGCCATAGTGTATGAGAGAAGTTGAAATAGGTGTAGGAGTAGATATAGGAGAAGTCAAAAGTGGGTTGAGAGAAATCAATAAATGCAGATTTTTTTTTTTAAATCAAAAATTTAGAAAATTAAGATTTAAATATTGGAGCTCCCACAAGACTTGTAAGTTAAAAACCACATTTTCCTTATATAATGCTAGCATATCACCCGTGCTATGCACGGATTGTGTTTACAATTATCTCTATATGTGAATTGTGAATTGTGATTTTTAAATTTTTTTTTTTTTAAATGTCTTCTTTTTTTTCTTTTTTTATATTATATTAAAGTTTAATATTTTGATAATAATCATATGTGTTGGACTTTTCAAGGAATTAAATGTCTTTTTTTATTATTATTTTATATTAAAGTTTAATATTTTGATAATAATCATATGTGTTGGACTTTTTAAGAATTTTTTTTTATGCTTGTTCTTAATGCATTAAAGTGTTATTATAAGGGATAATAATCATATGTGTTGGACTTTTCAAGGAATTCATATGTGTTGGATTTCAAAGAATTTTTTTGATGCTTATTCTTAATGCATTAAAGTGTTATTATGAGAGTAAGACTTGGGAGTTGGGAGAAGTTAATAAATGCTAAGATTTTATTTTATTTTTAAATCAAAAAATCAAGAAATTTAGATTGGGAGATTGGAGCTTCCACAAAGCTTGGGGCTAAAAACCCCATTTTGCTTAATATATAGTATTAGCCTATCACCCGTGCTATGCACGGGATAATTATAGATATTTATATTTGTGTTAAATTTTTTTAATATATAAATTATGTTTTTTAAGAGTTTTTTATAAAAAACTACTGCAGTAACTATGCACAGGCTGTATGTATAATTATTTGTATGAGGAGATTTTAAATGCTAATAAGGGATTTTGACCAAATCAATAAATGCAGGCATATGCATTGGAAAAAGTTAATAAATGCTGATCAGGGGATTTTGACCAAATCAATAAATGCTGAGGTTTTTTTTTTTTTTTAAATCAAAAAATTAGAAAATTAAGATTGAGAGATTGGAGCTCCCATAAGGTTTGGGGTTTAGAAACCCATTTTCCTTAATATATTTACAATTATCTATATATGTGAATTACGATTTTTAAATTGTTTTTTTAAATGTATTCTTTTTTTCATTTTTTATATTATATTAAAGTTTAATATTTTAATAATAATCATATGTGTTGAACTTTTCAAAGATTAAATGTCTTCTTTTTTTTATTATATTATATTAAAGTTTAATATTTTGATAATAATCATAGGACTTTTCAAGAAATTTTTTTTTTATATTTGTTCTTAATGCATTAAATTGTTATTATGAGAGATAATAATCATATGTGTATTATTTATATATGTGAATTGTGAATTTTAAATGTCTTTTTTTTTTTTTTTTTTTAAATGTCTTCTTTTGTGTTATTATGAGGGATAATAATCATATGTGTATTATCTATATATGTGAATTGCGATTTTTAAATGTCTTTTTTTTTTAGGTGTCTTTTTTTTTTTTTTACTTTATTATATTATATTAAAGTTTAATATTTTGATGATAATTATATGTGTTGGATTTTTCAAGGAATTAAATGTCTTTTTTTTTTTATTATATTATATTAAAAATTAATATTTTGATAATAATCATATGTGTTGGACTTTTCAATTTTTTTTTTCAATGCTTGTTCTTAATGCATTAAAATGTTATTATGAGGGTAAAACTTGGGGGTTGGGAGAAATTAATAAATGCTAAGGTTTTTTTTTTTTAAAATAAAAAAATAAAAAAATTTAGATTGGGAGATTGGAGTTGTCACGACCCGCTCCCTGTACCCAAGGGTTCAGCATCGTGATGGCCAGTAACTGAAGTTACCTCCGACCAATTCATAAACAAATCAATAAACGCGAGCGGAAGTAAAATAAGGGGACCAAAATAATCATTGGAGCTTCTATTTTTATTACAAAATTTATTGACCAAAAATGCCGATATTTACATATAAAAATATCATAAAAAAAATACTATGTGTGTGTCTATTTCGCAGCCCCGCATCTAAGACTTTCCAAAAACTATTTCTGAATTGCATGTTTCCTGAAAATTGGTAAAAAAACTATAAGCACATGGCAGAGTGAGAAATATTATACCAAGAGTATAAGGGACACGAAATAATCATGGATCGTTAGTTAGGCCAAAACATTTACATAAACAAATCATTTGAGTAGCAGAAACTGAAATACAGATATTATATAAATATATAACCATAACCACGGTACAGAACAGAACAAAACAGAGGTCACAGAAATGACAGTCAGAACAGAGGTACGGATTCAAGAGGTGGTTCGTACGGATTCTAGAGGTGGCTTCCACAATAGTATAGCACTTAGCTCCGCACAACACTTTGTTCCGCACAGAACAGAGGTCAATGGATCCATGACAAACAGAGGACCATAAAGTGGTCAAACAGAGACCAATGGTTATTTAAGTCCCCCAAGGCGTGGGACTTCCGTGGTGGTACTTACAAAGCATAATTGTATATAAGGTTATAACCAAATATTCTTTAAAATATAAACAAACATATTCATGGGTTTCTTTTTCACAAATAGGGTTCAGATAATAAAACCACGTAACTGAAACCTTTATAAAACGTAACTTTCTTAATATATCAATAAAACATACTTGTATAAAATTGATTTTGGTAAGTCAAAACATACGTAAAATACATTTTGGTGACTCAAGATATAATATAACTCACCTTAACTTTAATACCTCATCCTTTCTTTCAACTGTCAAGAATTCTTTTACCTTCTACTATTCTTTCCTTCTTCTTCTCTTTTCTTTCTTTCTTCTTTCTTTTTTTCCTTTTCTTTTTCTTCTCTTCCTTTTCTTTTACGCAGGTTAATCACTTCCTTCCTTAAATAGGAAGAGGAAGCCACCAGCCGGCCTACGCGTGGTGAACTCGAAGATTCACTCATTACTTCACTAAGATTTATATTTATCTTAATAGATATTTAAGATAATTATATTTTGATCTAATATTTTAATATAATTATATAAATAAATTAATTTCTAATTAAATTATACTTTATCATATATCAATAGAAAATTAATTATTTATTTTAGTACAACACCTATTATTATTATTATTTATATTTTCTATATTATTATTATTTATATTTTGACCCTTAAACTTTTAATAATTATATTATTTTACAAAATTACGCATAATAACATATAATAAATTATATATTTTTTGAACTGAGATTAAATAATATTAGTATAAATTCTACAGAATAATTAGAAATTTGGATTGTTACAGGAGCTCCCACAAGGTTTGGGGTTAAAAACTTCCTTTTACATAATATATAGTATAGATAGATAGATGCCTTCTTTGTTTCCCTTTTTTATATTATATTAAAGTTTAATATTTTGATAATAATCATATGTGTTAGACTTTTTAAGGAATTAAATATCTTTATTATAATTATTATTATTATGTTATATTAAAGTTTAATATTTTGATAATAATCATATTTGTTGGACTTTTCAAGAAATTTTTTTTTATGCTTGTTCTTAATGTATTAAAGTGTTATTACGAGGGATAATAATCATATGTGTTGGGACTTTTTAAGGAATTCATGTGTTGGATTTCAAAGATTTTTTTTTTATGTTTGTTCTTAATGTATTAAAGTTTTATTATGAGGGTAAGACTTGGGAGTTGAGAGATATTAATAAATGCTAAGTTTTTTTTTTAAAAAATTAAAAAATCAGAAAATTTATATTGAGAGATTGGAGCTCCACAAGATTTGGAGTTAAAAACCCTCTTTTGCTTAATATATAGTATAGATAGATGAGGGGATTTTGAATGCTGATTAAGGGATTTTGACCAAATCAATAAATGTAAGTATGTGGAAAGACATGTGGATTGAAAAAAGTTAATAAATGATGATCAGGGGATTTTAACCAAATCAATAAATGTTGAGTTTTTTTTTTTAAATAAAAAAATTAGAAAATTCAGATTGGGATATTGGAGCTCCCACAAGCATTGGGGTTAAAAACCCCTTTTCCTTAATATATAGTATAGATAAATAATATATAATATATAGATAGATTATAAGATTAGAGAAATAAAGTGCTATTTTATTGTAATGGAGGAGATCATATAAAAAAAAAAGTGTAGACATGAATGCCTTCTTATTTTATTGTGTTTACAATTATCTATATATGTGAATTGTGATTTTTAAATGTTTTTTGTTTTTTTAAATGTCTTATTTTTTTCCTTTTTTATATTATATTGAAGTTTAATATTTTGATAATAATCATATGTGTTGGACTTTTCAAGGAATTAAATGTCTTTTTTATTATTATATTATATTAAAATTTAATATTTTGATAATAATCATATGTGTTGAACTTTTCAAGAAACTTTTTTTTATGTTTGTTCTTAATGCATTAAAGTGTTATTATGAGGGATAATAATCATATGGGTGGGGACTTTTCAAGGAATTCATATGTGTTGGATTTCAAAGAATTTTTTTTATGCTTGTTCTTAATGCATTAAAGTGTTATTATGAGGGTAAGACTTAGGAGTTGGGAGATATTAATAAATGCTAAGATTTTTTTTTTTTTAAAATCAAAAAACCAGGAAATTTAGATTGGGAGATTGGAGCTCCCACAAGGCTTGAGGTTAAAAACCCCATTTTGCTTAATATATAGTATAGATGAGGCCTAATGAAGATTAAAAAGATTTTGGGTAAATTATAAATACACCCCTTGAGGTTTAATTAAAATACAAATCGTCTCTTGTAGTTTGGAAAATTACATTCCACCCTCTCAGGTTTCTAATTTCATAACAAATCACAACTTTTATTAATAAATTATCAAGTCAATTAATAGTTTCTAATGATACTAGAAATATGTTTCAATTAATAATTTAAGTAATTTTATTATTGTACAGGAGAACAATTATGAATTTTATTTTTTTTAGTTAATTTTGTTAAATAAAAAATTCTAACAAAGAAATATTTGTAATTTTTTAAATTACAGAAACAATCTGTACTTTAAACAAATTTCAGGAAGTATATCTATAATTTATCCAAAGATTTTCTATGGAGGGCACGGTGCCTGAGTTGTGCACTCTAACTTCTTGTTTTCTTATTCCCTGTTACCGATTGTTAAAAATAAAAATAAAAATAAAATAAAAAACTAATTACCAAATTTGGTTCTAGAAAATTAAGTTCACTTTTCAAATAATTGAGTTTTTTTATTTTTTGTTTTTAGTAATTTTAAAAATATTTTACGTAAAATTTTTATTTTTAAATGCACCTAATCTAAATAAGATTAAAAAAATATAATATTTGTGCAAAAAATTTAAAAAAATTAAAAGTTAACTACCTAAAAGTCCTATTTACAAATGTTATAGTAACTCAGATCCTATTTCAGATTTTTTGAATTAATAAGTCCTATTTAGTAAAACTGAGAATATTTTTAATTTTTTCTAATTTTTAAAATTAGGAACATTATCAATTTCAGTGATGCTAGGGAGCTCGAAAACGAGCTCCCCTAATCCCCCGAATTCCATTTTTTTTTTTTTTTTTTTTCTTCAACAGGAAGAAGACGGAGGGGCAGACGGAGGGGGAGGGGGAGGGGGAGGGGGACTGGAGGGGGCCTAGAAAATGGGCTGGAGGCGGAGGGCTGGAGGTCGTCGGCGATGGAAGAGGCGACGAGGCATGGCGCGGCGACGGAGGGCAAGGCCGATCGGCGACGGAGGGCTGGACGATGGCGATCGGCGACGGATCTGCGACGATCGGCGGCTGGCGGGGCGACGATCGGCGGCTCTCTCTCCCTCCCTCCCTCCCTCTGCTTCTCTCTCTCTCTCTCTCTCTCTCTTCTCTCTTCCCCTCTGTTTCTCCCTCCCCCCCTCTGCTTCTCTCGCCGAAAATGGAAGAAAAAAGAAAAAAAAAAAAAAAAAAAAAAATCCCCAAAATGACGTCGTTTTGGGGATTAGGGGGATTCGGGGAAGCCAAATTCGAGCTCCCAATCTTTATTCTATCAATTTTGTATAGTAATGTTCCAAATAATTATTTTACTAATTGATGAAAAAAAATAGAACATGAGATTAAATATTTTTTCCCTTCTACTTATTGGTTTGATTCAAAATCTTAGTTACAGCTTAATGGAGTATAAAGTTCATAAATTGAGACTTGTGTGTAAATACCCCAAAAATTAACCAAATACAAAAAATTCGAAATTTAATACTTACATTTTCATATTTTGTTGTATTGAAAAAAAAGGTTTAAATTTTTTTATACAAATTTTTTAATTTTTAAGTATATTAAGATTAAGTGAATCTAAAAATTAATTAAAAGATTTTAAAAAAATTATTAAAAATATAAAAATATGAAATAAAAATTTAGAAAACTATTTTTTAAAACTAAAAACCAAACTGGGTGAGCTTTCTTGATTATTTTCAAATTTTGAATTTGAATTTTGGATGATGATCTAATGTAGCTCCCAAGCCATTTGTCGGCCCAATTCCTAACGCATGTCACTTGCGGCTTTAAAATCATTTTCAGATGGACAATGCTATGAAAACATAAATTATATATAGAAATTTTATACAGAATGATGTGTTGTATTTATTTACATCAGTAGAAGTTTGAAGTCCATTACTATGATTCATGATTGCAAATATGTCATTATTACATCATTCTATATAAGTTTTTTTTGTATAAAAATTCTATTATATGTTTAGCATTTTTCTTTTTAGATTAATTTGTTGCTAACTCGCTTTCTAGTCAGCTATCATAATTTCTACATGCATTTTTCATTTCTAGATTTCAAAATGTAATGCAGCCCATGCTACCAAAACTAAAAATGTTAAAAAGGAGTAGAACATTTTCCCCAATTTTAGTAATTTTTTTTTTTTAAAGAAACTATTTCAAGATACACATTGAAAAAGAGAACAAAGACTCACAGAACCATTCTTCTTGGCAATGAAATGCGTGGTCCTTCACGAAGTAAAAGTCAATCTGCAATGAAAGACAATGCAGGAGTTTGATGAAGTCCGGATTGCCGTCTCGAAGTTTCTTCGTCTGAGGTAGGTTGTGGTAGATGGTGTTGGGCCTGTTGTTTCTTGTTGGTCATTTTAGTAGTTGCTTTCTTTTTCTTGTCTGTTATATCATTGTATGTGGAGCTCTATCTATGGTTATTAATGCAATTTTATCCTTTCTCACAAAAAAAAAAAAAGAAAAAAAAAGAGGTTCATTCCTTGTTATTACTGTTTTTTACTTTTTGAGTGAGACAAAATTACTTTAGAAAATTAAAGAGTAACACAAAAATAGTAATGGGAATTGAATTCCAAGAGTTTCAACATACAATGTATATGTAATACTTGAAGAAAAAGAGTTTAAAAAATTAATAACTTAAATTTTCATTCACCCAATTACTTGGCAGGAAGTTATTGAGTATTTCTGGTATACAGTTATGTGGTATTCCAAAGTATTATGAATGGTGGAGAATGTGAGATTTATAATTTTATAGTGGGTGATTGAGGAATATGATAAAACATGATGGATGATAATTAGTAAACGAGTGTAAACACATTTTATAGTGGGTGTTCTGGAAATACCCAATAATTTTCCTTATTTGCCAAACTAAAGCAAAGCTTTATTGCCAAGACTTGACCAGTTAGGTACTTGTACAATAGGTATAGTTGGTCCTCATCTACTTAGGTGTTAACTTGTGCAATAAAGAGGGGTGGGTTAACCATTAGGTCATTTAGGCCATTGTTTAAAGATTTACAAGAAAAATTAAAAAAAATTTATTGTGGAAAAGTCTCATCTTTTCAAAGTTGTTTGGGATGTGTTAGATAAGTGTATTTTTTAACTTTTTGATTAAAAAAGTTTAAAAAAAAAAAAAGATGTATGTTTAGATAACTTTTTGACTTTTTACGAAAAAACGTATAATAAAATATTATAGTAAAATCAAAATGACCATTCTACCCTTGATGACTTTTTGACTTTTATGTAGTTGAATTCAAAGGGCAAAATAATAATTTTGCTCTCTAGGCTTCCCCCAAATAGTATGGACTTTTTAACTTTTTTTAGTAATTTTTGACGGTTGTTTGGGATGTGCGAAGTACACTTTTTGACTAAAAAAGTAGAGAAAAAAAAAATGTATGTTTGGGATAACTTTTTGACTTTAACTAAAATATATGTAATAAAATATTGTGGTAAAATTAAAATGACCATTCTATCCTTGTTGACTTTTTAACTTTTGGGTAATTGAATTCGAAGGGCAAAATTTGCCCTTTAAGCTTCTCTCACAAGCTTCCCAAATAGTATAGGTTTTTTGACTTTTTTTTAGTAATTTTTTGAATTTTGTAGGTTATCCCAAACCTATTTCTTAGACTGTTGGTCCTCAATTAACTAGGTGATTAGGTATGATTTTGTACATTTGCTATGGAAAATATAGGTTGCAAATCCATCTTTTCACAACAAATTACAATGGTCCCTGGTGGCCTACTTTTTATTCAATTTTTGGACATGCAAGGGTTTGAAGACAGGGATGTATTTTCTGAGGACGCATGCTGCGGCTGATGCAATCAAATTCACTGTTGATACCTCCTTTCTTAACAAAGTGATTGATATGCATGTTGGTTATTTTAAGTGGATATCCCATTGGATGTCAATTATGGTCCTCATTTATTTTAGAATGTTTTGTTTATTTTATTGCACGAACTTCTTGGTTGTTTTGTCGACAAAAGGAAAATGCTGTCAGTGTGGACCACGATGATGAAGCTGCTAAGGCTCAAGTGGTATGTTCATTGCAGAACCGGAAAGAGTGCATGGCCTGCGGAAGTTAAAGTCGTTTGCCCGAGAATCTAATGGAATGCTTCTTTAGTTAACAAATCGCCTTGCACAACCCAGCAGAAAATGAGTATTGTTGTATAAGGTCTTAAAACAAGTGCAAGTCTCCAGTAACTTTTTTTATGTATCTGTGTCTTTTATGAACTTCCATGTTCATACCATTCGACAAATCTGGTAGTCTTCATTTTGTACAGAGTTAACGGAGTTTGCAAGAACATGTATTGCATATAAAATGGCATTTGCTTATATATTCTCGGTTGCCTATGCTTTGCCAATTCCTTAACATCTGTTTGTGTGGTGATTTTGAACTTAATTCTTTTTATTCTATGATGAAAAATGGACGACTATATTTTTCATGGGGAGAAAGTAGAAGATTGTGTTATCCTTGTCACTATGTAGACTTTTAGTAGATGCTGTTAATATATATATTTTTACTTATTTTGAGTGAAACTAGATTTTTAAAATTTAATGCTGACAATAGTAGCTATACTGGTGAAGTTGATTTTAAAACAACTTGACAAACACAGGTTTTTTTTTCCTGTCTTTTGTCTTTAGATCTTTTTAATGTGTAATTCATTTGATGGAATGATTTGATAGTGATTTGTGGAAAGAAGAGGAATGATTCATCCGGTTATCAATGTCATTAATGTCGAGAGCGGAAACAGATAATGAAGTATGAGAATCATGTTGAGAAATCCTATGTATAAATTTTAAGAATGATTGTTATTGTTTCTATTGGCTTCTTTCAATCCTATTTTTCTTTCTTACTAGTCAAACAAAGATTGAAGTAATCAAATCCAAAATGAATTGCAAAACCTACATTTCAAGTATTTGTGGGATTCCTTAGACATGTTATGATCATTGACTCCTTGTGGATCTTGGTTTTCTCTTTTTGCCGTGATTGCTGTTGAGTTCACTTCATAAGTCAGACTGTTTCGACTTCAGTTAGTTGCTTTTTGACTGTATTTTTGTTATTCTTTATTTATGTTATATGGGATTGTTTATTTATTTATTTTTTAATAAAGATAAATTGAATCTCGCTTTATCTCAGAGTACCCATTCACTTGAAACTAATCTGCATCCATTTTCACTTTCTCAAATGCTGTGTTTGGTTGGAGGATTTGAACATAAATTTGGAATAGGAAATGAAAAAAAGTACATATTTCACTAAATTTTACACATTTTTTTTCTCTTTTCCTTTCTAAATCTTTCCCTAAATCCTCCAATCAAACCACGGGAGTTTGGGCTTTTTCTAGCTGTGCAATGGCTGCTCCTGCTATAAGCCTTTATTGCCTTTTTCTCATAAGAAAAAAATTACCACCTTAGAAAAAATGAGCACACGACATTTCTTGGTTTTGTTTTTTATTGGAAATGAGGCGTAATGAAGATTAAAAGGATTTTGGGTAAATTACAAATACACTCCTTTGAAGTTTAATTAAAATATAAATCACCCCTTCTAGTTTTGAAAATTACATTCTACCCCCTGAGATTTCTAATTTCATAACAAATCACTCATTTTATTAATAAATCATTAAGTTAATTAACAGTTTTTAATGATGTTAGAAATATGTTTCAATGAATAATTTAGGTAATTTTATTATTGTATAAGAGGACAATTACGAATTTCATTTTTTTGGTTAATTCTGTTAAATAAAAATTTTTAATAAGGAAATATTTGTAATTTTTCAAATCTCAAATCTCAAGAGTGTATTTGTAATTTACACAAAGATTTTCTATGGCGGGCACGATGCCTGAGTTGTGCACTCTAACTTCTTGTTTTCTTATTCCGACCATGCTACGTAGCTCGAAACCGTGGCTCGAAACGCGGCTCGACACCAAAACGACGTCGTTTTGGTGTCGAATTTTTTTTTTTTTTTTTTTTTTCTTTCTTCCCTGGTTTTGTTGCAGAACGAAGAAGAAGAAGAAGAAGGGAGAAGAAGAGAAGGGAGGAGGAGGAGGAGGAGGAGGAGGAGGGAGGGGAGGGGGCCATAAAAACCGGTTGGAGGAGAAGGGGAGGCTGGGCAGACGACGGTGGTGTTGCGACGTCGGCGGGGCTGGGCAGACGACCGGGGCTGGGCGAGGCGACGGTCTGCTGCTACGATCGGCGACGACCTACGGCGACGAGCCCTCTCCTCTCTCTTTCTCCCATCTTCTTCCATTTTCGAGTCATTTCGAGCTCGAAACTTTCGAGCTACGAGGCATTTTCGTTCTTATTCCCTCTTATCGACTGTTAAAAAAAAAAAAAAACTAATCACCAAATTTGGTTCTAGAAAATTAAGTTCACTTTTCAAAAAATTGAGTTTTTTTATATTTTTTGTTTTTAGTATTTTTAAAAATATTTTATGCAAATTTTTTATTTTTTAAATACATCCAATCTAAATACGCTTAAAAAATATAATATTTGTGCAAAAAAATTTAAAAAAATTAAGAGTTAACTACTTGAAAGTCTTATTTACAAATGTTATGGTAACTAAGGTCATATCTAAGATTTTTTGAATCAATAAGTCTTATTTAGTAAAATTAAGAATATTTTTATCAATTTTACATAGTAATGTTCCAGATAATTATTTTAGTAATTGATGAAAAAAAATAGAACATGAGATTAAATATTTTTACCCTTCTACTTATTAGTTTGATTCAACTATCTAATAAAATTAAGAAGATTATAAGTTTGTTTTTTAGTTTTAAAAACTAAGAATATTATCAGTTTTTTCATTTAATTTTTTTTTTCAATTTTGCATATTAATGTTCCATCATCATGCTCTGTTATAGACAAAAAATTGTCAGTTTTGCACAAAAAAATATTTTAGTTTTTTCAAATTTTTCAAAAAAAAAAAAAACATTTTTTTTTGCACATAATTTTAGCTAGTTTTTTTTTTTCAATTTGAAAGTTGATATTTTAAAATTTTAAAAATCAAAATAAATGCCAAATCATTATGTTCCTTTATATATAATCATAAATGATAAATAATCATTGTTTGAAGGGTAATTTCGACTATTAAAAATTTAATGGAATTTGAAGGTCTAAAAAATCTTAATGGAGTGTAAGTTCATAAATTAAGATTTGTGTGTAAATACCCCCAAAATTAACCAAATACAAAAAATGCGAAATTCAATACATTTTCGTATTTTGTTATATTAAAAAAAAGTTTAAATTTTTTTATACAAATTTTTTACTTTTTAAGTATATTAAGATTAAGTGAATCTAAAAATTAAAAAAAAAAATTAATTAAAAGATTTAAAAAAAATTATTTAAAATATAAAAATATGAAATAAAAATTTATAAAACTAAAAACCAAACTGGGTGAGCTTTCTTGAATATTTTCAAATTTTAAATTTGAATTTGAATTTTGGACTATGATCTCATGTAGCTCCCAAGCCATTTTCTGCCCAATTCCCAACGCATATCACTTGAGGGTTAAAAATCATTTTCAGATGGACAATGCTATGAAAACATAAATTATATATAGAAATTCTATACAGAATGATGTGTTGTATTTATTTACATTCAGCAGAAGTTTGAAGTCCATTACTATGGTTCATGATTGCAAATATGTCACTATTACATCATTCTATATACGTTTTTTTTTTTATAAAAATTCTATATGTTTAGCTATATTTACGTGTAAGTTATAATAAGTGAACTTATTATTTAATAAGTCATTTGAAAAAAATTTATCATAAAAAAAGTCACTAATTATAAGTTTTAGTGACAATTTATAAAAATCATGACAAAAGTCACTAATTGTTAATTTTTAGCAACGTATGTAAAAAATTGTCACAAAAAATTTATTTTTAGCGACAATTTTACTAAAGACTTAATTTCAATCGGACTTGATGGGAATTAAGTTTAATTATTAGGACCTATTGGTAGTTTATCCTAATTTTTTACATGCATTTTTCATTTCTAGATTTCAAAATGTAATGCAGCCCATGCTACCAAAACTAAAAATGTTAAAAAGCAGTAGAACATTTTCCCCAATTTTAGTAATTTTTTTTTTTAAAGAAACTATTTCAAGATACACATTGAGAAAGAGAACAAAGACTCACAGAACCATTCTTCTTGGCAATGAAATGGGTGGTCCTTCACGAAGTAAAAGTCTATCTGCAATGAAAGACAATGCAGGAGTTTGATGAAGTCCGGATTGCCGTCTTGAAGTTTCTTCGTCTGAGATAGGTTGTGGTATATGGTGTTGTGCATATTGTTTCTTGTTGGTCATTTTAATACTCCCTCCGTCCTAAAATATTAGTCCCTTATTTTATTTTTCATTGTTCTAAAATATTAGTCCCTCTTCAAAAATCAAGTACAAAAATAATATAAATTTCCTATTTTACCCTTCTTTTAAATTAATAAATAATATAAAAAGTATAATTATGACATTGATATTCCCAAAAAATATACTATCAAAAGGATAATTTTGGAAATTCAACTTTTTTCAAATGTAATAATTGTACTACCAAAAAAAATTAAATTTCCCAAAAAAGACTATTATTTTGGGACGGAGGGAGTAGTTGCTTTCTTTTTCTTGTCTGTTATATCATTGTAAGTGGAGCTCTATCTATGTTTATTAATGTAATTTTATCCTTTCTCAAAAAAAAGAAAAAGAAAAAGAAAAAGAGAAAGAAAAAAAGATTCATTCCTTGTTATTACTGTTTTTTCCTTTTTGAGTGAGACAAAGTTACTTTAGAAAATTAAAGAGTAACACAAAAATAGTAATGGGAATTGAATTCCAAGAGTTTCAACATACAATGTATATGTAATACTTGAAGAAAAAGAGTTTAAAAAATTAATAAATTAAATTTTCATTCACCCAATTACTTGATAGGAAGTTATTGAGTATTTCTGGTATACAGTTATGTGGTACTCTAGAGTATTATGAATGGTAGAGAATGTGAGATTTATAATTTTATAGTGGGTGATTGAGAAATATGATAAAACATGATGAATGATGATTAATAAACAAGTATAAACACATTTTATAGTAGGTGTTCCGGAAATACCTAATAATTTTCCTTATTTGCCAAACAAAAGCAAAGCTTTATTGCCAAGACTTGACCAGTTAGGTACTTGTACAATAGGTGTAGTTGGTCCTCATCTACTTAGGTGTTAACTTGTGCAATAAAGAGGGGTGGCTTAACCATTAGATCATTTAGGCTATTGTTTAAAGTTTACAAGAAAAATTAAAAAAAATTTATTGTGGAAAAGTCTCATCTTTTCAAAGTTGTTTGGGATGTGTTAGATTTTTTAACTTTTTGGTTAAAAAAGTTAAAAAAAAAAGAAAAAAGAAGTATGTTTGAATGACTTTTTGACTTTTTACAAAAAAATGTGTAATAAAATATTATAGTAAAATCAAAATGACCATTCTACCCTTGATGACTTTTTGAATTTTAGATAGTTGAATTCAAAGGGCAAAATAATAGTTTTGCTCTCTAGGCTTCCCCCAAATAGTATGGACGTTTTAACTTTTTTTAGTAATTTTTTACGGTTGTTTGGGATGTGCGAAGTACACTTTTTGACTAAAAAAGTAGAGAAAAAAAAAAGATGTATATTTAGGATAACTTTTTGACTTTAACTAAAATATGTGTAATAAAATATTATAATAAAATTAAAATGACCATTCTATCCTTATTGACTTTTTAACTTTTAGGTAATTGAATTCGAAAGGCAAAATAATAATTTTGCCCTTTAAACTTCTCTCACAAGCTTCCCAAATAGTATAGGTTTTTTGATTTTTTTTTAGTAATTTTTTGAATTTTGTAGGTTATCCCAAACCTATTTCTTAGACTGTTGGTCCTCAATTAACTAGGCGATTAGGTATGATTTTGTACATTTGCTATGGAAAATATTGGTTGCAAAAATCCATCTTTTCACAACAAATTACAATGGTCCCTGGTGGCCTACTTTTTGCAACGAGGAGCATCACAACCCAGATGACGTTTTAGTGGCGAAATTAGCAACGACCCTAAAAGATTTTTTGAGACCATTTTTGAGTTTTTATGACGAAATTTTGGTTAGCTAAACACAGAACTCTAGTAGTGCTTGCTAGGGATGGAGCATATTCAGAGTTTACTCTACTATAATATAGTTTTAATTTAACCCTTTTTTAAAGAAGTTTATCGTTTGCAAATATATATATCTGTTCTATTATTATATAATGTGAACACTAGAGTTGGTATACATATATGAGTTCATTAGAATATAGGTCTAATTTAACCCTATTTTGAAGAAGTTTATCGCTTGTAAATATATCTATCTATTCTATTACATAATGTGAACACTAGAGTTGGTATAAACGTCATACTATTTTTCTTGTCAAATTTTCCCCACAAGTGCCTGATTCTATTTCACAAACTTTAGGGCAAATAAGTAAACACAAAAATATTTCATTTTTTAGATTTTGAATTCAATCAACTTCTCACAATTACAAAGAAAAAGATCTATGCACACGAGACAACTCCTAGTATAATTGTAAAGGGATAGTGCCTGAATGAGCCTCACATGCATTATTATTGCATCCTCTGGCATGACCACACTACTTTGAATGCAAGCCATGTCCGTTGTTCAAACCATAGTGGGTTAGAAAATTATTTTGTCAAATTAATAGGTACGACTACTTTTAATGCTTTGTTTGAAAGTTCCAGAAAAGAGGGGAATGTTTGGGTGTGCAAAATACATACCATATATATTTGTGTAAGTTCTCATAGATATATATAAGTTATCTCACAAAATTACATAAATTCTTACAAATATACGTAAATTGTGATTTCTCAAATTTTTTTGAATTAAATTACGTATATTTGTGAAAACTTACACGATTTTGTGAGGCAACTTACATATATTTGTGAGAACTTACGCAAATTATGCACATGTGTTTGTACACCCTCGGTGCTTAAAAATTGAGACATAAGAGTGATTTGGAAAGTTAGTTAAAAATTGGTTTTTTGATTTTTTTTGATTTTTTTGTCATTTTATTTGTAAAAAATGTAAGAAATGATGTGATCCAAAATAAATTAAAAGTTAAAAAGTAGCTTTCAAAAAAGTATTTGATGAGTCACTATTCTTAAAATGAACTTTCTTTTGTAAGGCGTCTTCTTGTCCTTGCTTCTATTTCACATTACTTTCAGAAAGCAATGTTCACAATCCATATTGTAAGTTTACTCTCTTTTTTTTTTGTCAAAAAAAAAATTTCACAAAGTAAATATGAAAAAGTGTTGAGTAGCCTGTTTTCATGTTTGAATGCCAATAAACTCTTGTTTCACATCATTTTCACTTACTAAGAAAAGTTCAGCTCGATGGATTTGGCAATTTTGATCTCTTTTTTATTTTATATATATATATATTTTTTTCTTTTGAATTTTCTAATTTTTTTTTTTAAAAGGTGAGTTGCATGGAATTTTTATTCATCTTTGTTGCGTTGTTTTTATTTTCTATCTGGGTATAGGCATTGGAAATTTAGTTCTAAATTTGTTGTTTTACGAAAAATTTTCCAAAAATAAAATTTGAAAATAGATCGTCAAACAATTTTTTTTTTATAATATATAATTTTTTTTGGTACGAGTGTTTATAGATAGGATTTGTCTGGTATTAAAATAAACCAAAACCCCAATCAGTTCCTTTAGTTAAAAAAAAAAATAGAACTATAACTAAACTATTGAGCCTAGATAATAAGACTAGAACCGAACTATAAAAAACAATTCGATTGGATTTGATTATACGGTTCTTCAAAAATTATATAACAATAGAGTTGATATTGATATATACTGGAGTTGGGTTGGTTAAAATTTGGCAATTCTATAGTCAAGATTGGTGTTCAAATCTTGCTAGTCTCATCTATATTCTTGCTTCAACATACACCCTCTCTCTCTCTCTCTCTCTCTCTCTCTCTCTCTCTCTCTCTCTCTCTCTCTCATTATATATATATATTAGCGGTTGGTACATGCATCCGTCTGTAATTAAAATAAGTAAAAATAAAACAAAAAAAAGTATTATACTGTGTGTTTTTTTACCAAACTTAAGGTGTTAGGTTCGAGTGTATAGATAGGATTTGTCCGGTTTTAAAGTAAACCCCAATCAGTTCCTATAGTTAAAAAAAAAAAAAAATTGAACTGTAACTAAACTGACTAGAACCGAATTATAAAAAACAGTTCGATTGGATTTGATTATACGGTTCTACAGAAATTATATAACCATAGAGTTGATATTGATATATACTGCAATTGGGTTGATTAAAATTCGTCAATTCTATAGTCAATATTGGCGTTCAAATCTTGCTAGTCGCATCTATATTCTTGCTTCAACATACCTCTCTCTCTCTCTCTCTCTCACTATATATATATATATTAGCGGTTGGTACATGCATCCGTGTGCAATTACAATAAGTAAAAATAAAACGAAAAAGTATTATATTGTGTGTTTTTTTTACCAAACTTAAGGTGTTAAGTTCGAGTCTTAACTCACCCCCCCCTCCCCTCGGCGGGCGCCCCTCCCCCTCTTTTTTTTATAGTTGAGAAATCCACTTTGGCATATAGAGAAGTGAAGACTTAAAGACACCAATATGAGTGCTCACTTTATATATAGTATTAGCAGTTGGCACACATGATGAGTGTGCAATTCAAATAAATAAAAATAAAATAAAATATTTATTATATATTGTATGCTCCTTAAGTTGTAAGAATCTTCTTAGGTAAAACCAAAAGTCGAAGGTTCAAAAGTAAGCAAAAGTTTGGACACCAAATCTAACTTTCACTTAATATAATAGTATATATATATATACACTAGCGGTTGCCACACGCGATGCGTGTGCAATTCAAATAAATAAAAATAAAATAAAACACTTATCATATATTGTGTGTTAATTAAGTGGTAAGAATCTTATTCATTTGACATAAGTCTAAGGTTCAAATCCCCTCCTCTCATCTATATAAATTTTTTTTTTTTTCAAATAAAAAAGTAGACATGTGGCAGCATAAGAAACAAAGGCTTCAAGACACCATAAGGGGTGTTCACTTTATAATAGTATAGATAGATAGATAGATAGATATATATATATATATATATTTGACCAGCAAAATAACATTAGAATATCAATAATGCTAGAGATCCACACTTGAGATCCCAAATACACCCATAATGATATGATAAGGAAGTAAAGCCCACATAAATGAATATGTAATAAATAAAAAATCAACACCTATTATTTCATATCATTGTGAGTGAAATTATTGAGATTTTATTAGGATTCTTAAACATTTTCCTTGCTATATAGATGAGTACAACAATAGCTCTATATTTATAGTAAACTTCCTTTTCCCCTAACCGTGTTTGATTTATCTCTTCTGGGATAGGCTTTCCATGCAATGCATGTTCTGGCTCTGTACTATAAACTCTTGTACCCTTATTTACTTTATTTCAACCATTGAATCAGACCACTTCTAAGCACCAATAATCAGCAAGCCAAATCCTTTTTTTCCTTTGCATTTTCACAATAATCTATTAATAATCCTGTTTTTGGTTGATGTTAAGAACAACTTCTCATCTACTTCCTTTTTCTAAAAAAAAAATAATAATAATTAAAATTATTGATATTAGAGTTCAATTTTGGTTCATTGAAGATGCAAAAATGTCACGCATGCCCTACTAAATATGGCTTACCTAATCATGCTCAACATAAAATAAATGTCACAGACTTAATAAACAACCCAAGCTAATTGTTCTTGTTTTGCATGTTCGCAACCTTGCTTTAACTTGTGATTAACTATTGCTTACATTGGCACGGTATGGTTGACTGTGTATTAGAACTTTTAAATTAACGGACTAAGTAATTGGGACAAAAACTTGTTAAGAGAAATTAATCAACTTGGTTGAACATTTGGACAAGAGCATTTGTTGCCCATGTTCATAAAATATGTCTTGATCAATGCAAAACAATGGTAAATTAATCCAGGAGACACAATAAAATACATTTTCTATTAAAAATTTCAACCTCCTAGTTGACTAGATAGAAGAATGGCTGAATATATTTCTTTTATTAGTTTAGGCTTGTTTAATGGATTAAATCAGAAAACTATTAGATAGTTTCGTAACACACATGTACATTAAGTGGATTATTGTTAAATTTGTTTCTTAACTAACTAACCAAGATAATTCAGTTATCATGTCTTATCCATAAAAATTTTCACTTTGTAATTGATTTAGAATATTACGTAAACAATGTTACATGATATTTTGAGACTACAGAACAATTACCCGAGTAAATCATGGCTGACAAGGGTACTTAAGAGGCACGGCATATGTCACTAAACTAAATCTTTTCTTGTTCTAATTTGCTTTTAACTATTGTGGGGAAAGTGGTTTGGAAATACTCTTTGGATCCAATGGGACGCTCAATACCCTCAGCTGGTAGCCTGAAAAAGAATGAACACTCCGGTCGGGGTTATCGGAATTAGCACTCCGACGGATAAGTCAGTGTATACTCTCTAGATTGCGTGTGTCTTAAGTTAAGCGTACTAATTCTCACATACCTCTTCTTGTTTGTCGTTCTTCTATTTATATACGCTCCTGGTCTTTTAGGTAGGGCCCGCTCTTGATCTGTCATGTACTTATTCACTCGGCCCCCTCCCCATCATGCCGTGTTCCAACTTTTAATCGGCCCCCTTGTAGACGTCTCCGAACGCGTCCCGGGGAAGGGAGTGCGAATCCCCCCCGTTCTTGTTCGATATTGGGTCACTACAGTTCGAAGGACTCAAATGTCACGGTTCTAAATCTCGAACCAAAGAGTCCAAATCCGGCAAATCGTTTTGAAAACAGATTTTTTGAAAGAAGTGCCAAACATGGACTGCTTTGCCAGATACAGAGTCGCCACCTAAATATTTTTAATGGGGAAATTTAGGAAACCCTGACTCGGTGCCAAAGGCCACGTGTCCGTCATCACCAAAGTTGCCTCGCCTCGGGAACTTGGGTACGATTGGGGAAGGTCACTTCGTGAGCACCCCCGCTCGCCCGGTCAAAGACCGGCCTCTACTAACCATGATATCTTATTTTGAAAACATTGTATGTTCTTATTCCGGTTATTAGCCTAGGTTACTATGTGATGCGCACAGCATACAAGTATAGACTGAGTCGTCTGAATTGGAACGAAACATTTCATGTTTGTTTGTTTGAAAATGGTTTGATGATGCTACCCGCAGGTAGGCTAAGACGTGGATTTGCCACCCTCAGGTGGGCTTAGAAAAACAGTGATTTTGCCACTATCTAGTGGGCTTAAAACAAACAGTCAATGCATTATTCCAATTCAGATAACCCAACCTTCACCCACAGGTATTCAAGCAGGTATATCACATAAGCAATTAGCCTCATGGTAAGCATGCTATTCATGGCAACACTCACACGCATGCAAGGATGCTAAAGCATAAAACTCACCGAGTACTCCAAGCCAAAACAAAAACTGATTAGAAATCCATGCATGATCCTAGATACACAGAATTGCCTAATGCAACACATGCAAAGATGCAACTATAGCAGGCTCGGCTATTCTAAACATGGCATATGGAATGCTACAACTAACACGTATTCAATTTGGAATTGAAATACAAATGCAGTTTGTATGATGCGCCGAGCCCGGTGCATGCAAAACAGATGAATGATGCAAACATGCTGTCATACTGTATGCTAATCGAAATATGCCCTATATCTAACCATCATAAGCAGATAAATAAAAGGGAAGAAAGACGTGGGGTTGGAAGACATACATCACACACACCCACACTTATTACAGTTATGCCCTCGCGCAGAGGGTCCAAATAAATATACAGTCCCGAATAAAAGAATAATACAGTCCGAAAATATTACAGTCCCAAATAATATACAAATTCCTAATTAATTAACAAATTAAATAAGAAAAATGTAAACTGGCATGCAAGCCAGAGACTGCCTTGATTCTGATCAATGATGTACATTGGAGCTGCCTTGCGCAGAAATCCACTGGGATGCCCCAATTAGCCTCTGTTTTGCAATGTTTCTCGGAAAGCGCGCCAAGCTTCGGAAGACCGCTGGTTCTGGATATGCTGCAACAGAGAGCAGGAAAGGGGCATAGCAATGTATTTCACAAATATATGTATGCCTCGATCCTCGTGCCACCAATCACGCATCTCGATGCATGATGGCCGAGGAGCCGAATTGCACAACTCAATATAGGATGAATGCATATGAATGCTACAACAAAACCTAACTCCATCATGGGTAATTCGGAGTGTCGGTGACTGGGGAATTGAGACACATTTCGTTACTCAGAGTACGGAACGCATCTCGTTTCCCGTGCCCGGCCTAACTCCTATCCCAAACACGATGCAAAATGCATGATATGCATGAAATGCAGCTAACATATGATCTAACATGCACAATGCTATGAAAATGAGATGCCTCGAAATGCGTGCACGCGGGCACGCAAACCGAGGCAATGATCCTAAGACATGAAATGGCATACGCAATGCAAATTGGACTTATACCAACATGAGAGAGCCTCAGCCACACTCACATAAGAAGCCGTCGGATAAAAAAAAGAAGTGCCTCGAAATGCGTGCACACGGGCACGCAAACCGAGGCAATGACATAAAGGCATGAAATGGCCTGAAATATGATACACAATGAGACTAAAATGAGATGTCTCGAAATGCGTGCCCACGGGCACGCATACCGAGGCATATGGCATACGCAATGCAATGAGACTAAAATGACATACAGAATGCAAAATGGGCTTACACTAACATGGGAGAGCCTCAGCCGCACCCACACAAGAAGCCGTGAGATGAAAATGAAGTGCCTCGAAATGCGTGCACACGGGCACGCAAACCGAGGCAATGGCATTAAGGCATGAAATGACATGGAAAATGATATGCAAACATGCCAATGGATTTCAGCACTAAAATGTGGGGGAAAACAGTCCCGAAATGAGGCGAAAGTACGCCCGATGCATGAAATGGCCCCGAAATGCGAAATTAGGCACCCGAAATGGCCTATAGCTATGCAATGCATGCACAATATGGACATGGAATGAAAATACAGTAGCAAGGCAGCCCCAAGACAAGCATTTTTGCAGTGGAAAACAAGGCCAAACAGCAATCATAGATAGGGCAACAATGGTATGCAAAAATAGGGGCCAAGAGAGGGGTATTGAAGTAGATGGTAAATGCAAAGCCCAAACAGAAAAATTCCCTTCTATAACACTGAAGAGGGGCCAAAAATATGCACATTTACAGTAGATGACATCCCCCAAATCAGTATGAAAATATGCTAAAAATGCCATGCAAGATTGAGGCCACAAGAGGATATAACATGAAGTAGGCCAAACATTCATCCAACAAGAAAAGACCCTTAATGAAATATGTTAATAAGGTCAAAAAATGACCACTTTCAGTTCTGATCATGGTCCAAAAACAGAAGCAAAATGGGCTAGCAAAGCATGCAAAAACAAGGGTAAAACATGGATTCAAAGCAAGTGACACATGGAGTATGAAAACAGTGTTGAGCCCTTCTTCAATGTTGAAGAGGGGCTCAAAATAAGCACAATCTCAGTTCATGAAATACTCCAAAACAGATCACACGTAGGCCAAACAAATCATGCAAATTTACGGTAAATAGGAGAGATTATGAAGTAAGTGCAAGATATGGGGCCCAAAAAGGGTTGAGCCCTTCTTCAATGTTGAAGAGGGGCTCAAAATAGGCCCTCTTATAGTTTACATTATGCTCGGAAACAGATCAAACATAGGCCAAATATTCAATGCAAAATAATGGCATATGAGAGGATATTGAAACAAGTGCCAAATGGAGGGCTCAAACAGGGTTGAGCCCTTGAACAAACATGAAGAATAGTTCAAAATAGACCTAGTTTCAGTTAAGGTCGGAGCCCAAAACAGTAAGCAAATAGCCTAAGAAATTGATGCAAGAAAGTGCTAAAAAAGAGGGGAAATGGATTTACCTTTGAAGACCAAAGCTTTTGGTGATTCTTGGACCAAGTTGCAACACCTTTAGCCTTTGAAAAGCTTCTCCTTGCTGCTGGAATGGAGTGGTGGTGGTAGAGCTTGAAGATGATGAGGAAGTGGCACCAAAACTTGAAGGAAATGAAGTTCTATGTATGTATATGCTTGAAGCAATTTTTCCAACCACTTCTCTAGAGTTGGGAGGCTCTCTATATAGACAAGAGAGGGAGAGGACCATCCAAGCCAAAGTGGAGGGAAATGAGCCCTTATTTCCCTCCAAAAGGGTCCCCCGGATAGAGATATTTTCTGGGGGAAAACAGCACACAGCTGTAAAGCACACATCCCAAGGAAGCAGGCCGGCTGGGTGTTTTGGCTGCAGGTGGCCGGCCGGCCACCCCCCATGGCCGGTCGGCCAAGGGGCAAAAATGGAAAGTTGATTTTCTGGCCGGCCACCACATATTGGTGTCCTCCCATGTGTGTACAACAAGACCCTATGGTTGGAAATTGGCAACTCTGAAACAAAAGAGACAACATGCCACTTTTAGAAGGGGTTCAAAAGGGTCAATGAGAATTACTGGCCGGCCATGTGTTTTTAGGGTCCTCCCATGTGTGTACAACACAAATATGTGGTTTTGGCTTGAAGCAAATGGCCCTAGGGTGTTCAATATTAGCCCGGAAGTGAGAAAAACGGGCGCCGGAGGAGCATAACTGGTTGTTGAGACAATTGCTGGCCTCCCACCCTCCAGTGACCTTCCTGGTGATAAAACAGAGGTACCTGCCAAAAATGAACAAAAACCGATGCAAAACGAATGCTCGGGGGCCAAAACACGCAGTTCGGGGTCCCGAAAATAGGCCGTTAAGCACCGAAAGTGGTGTTTGGCCACGAAGTGGGTATCTAAGACCCCAGTGTCCCTTGAAAGGGAGTGAATGAGATGCATGCCAAAAACCGGAGGAATCGGAGATGGTTAGACGGTCCCGAATCGAGGCACACGGCCTGACGGCTCTGAAAACCGGGAACCGGGCTTCGAAATGGGCAAAATGGCCTACGGGCACGAAATGTAGCCCACGGCCACTGAGAGATGGTCTACTGGACCTCTCCCCCCTCAGGAAGAGAAAACAGAGAAAACCGAGTCTGGTTCGCAAACCGAGGCAAGGCACAAAAGAGGGTTCGGAAGTCCGGAGGCAGGGCGCACGGCCGCGACTCTGAGACTTCTGAACGAGCACAATATGCAACATCACCGAGAACTCAATCGGTGACGTCTGAGTCTTAAGGTCGGTCAAAAATGGGGTGTCTACATCCCTGATCGACTTATTCGACATCTGAAACGTCAAGGGCGGGGCCGAATGCATACTATACACCGATTGGGAAAATATACACTGCCTATCTGCGTCTGTTTTTATTTGGCTACCACAATTGCCCCTCGAACACCCCACTAACTCTGTTTAGTCGGCATGTTTGGTTTCGATATTGAAAAGTCAAAAATTCGGCGGTTAACCTCATTCCAAAGCGTGTCAAAATGCACACGTTTTCTAGTCATCATTACAAGTTCCCGCCTCTTCGTACGCTTCCTCCATTTAATGTGGTTTAAAACTTTGTCTCTTCGAATGTATACTTTGAATACTCAAGATTTTTTGGTTCTCCTTCTAGTACAATTCCTCCACCTCGCGACCTCTGCAACTCTCTTCTGTCTCTCATTATCCCTTCCGCTCCCTGTAAGTTCTCTTCTCTTTCATTTCCAATACCATTTTCTCGTTTACTATTAGTTTTGCATAATCTTTAGGCTGGCTATGATGGCAAAAAATTTGAAAGCACTCCTTTCTCCGGATTGGATTTCCGGCTTCCGACGCCATTGTTCCATCCTCGATGACGTTCATCTGTCACTCGTGGAAGACAGCACCACCGATATGCAGAGGACCGACGAAAGCATAATCATCTTTTTTCTCCTATCGATTGTTGAAGGCAGCGTCCGTTTTCCCCTTCATCCGTTTTTGAGAGCCGTCTTTTGACATTGGGGCCTAATCCCTTCCCAGCCTAACGTGAATTTTTTTCGCATCATAATGAGGATCATAGAGTTAAACCGTCCTCTTAGGATTAACCTAGGCATTCCTGCGATTCGGCATTGCTATGTCTTAGCCAAGTCCACTGGCCGTCTAGGACGCTATTTTCTTAGGGCCAGGGACACCGATCATCATTTAGTGACCATGCTTGCCAGCTCTAGCAAGCGTGTTGACGACGTGATGGTTGTTGTTTAAGGCAACTGGGAATTCAGCGAGGGTGAAGATCGCCTTGATCTCGTGCCAAGGCGAAAAGGCGATCCAGGTGGCCGTATAGCTCATTCTAGTTGCTTATATTTTTGCATGTGTATTCGGCTCTCTTTTCATGTACTTACCGTTTTGTTTGCGCAGGCAACGAGTTGAAGAAAGTGTTGGTTTCTGTCGACGACGCTGTACTTGCGGATATTAAAATCACTCTGTAATTCGCTGGCCGTCCAAATCTTCAGAAGCAAGGAAGGGCGGCCTATATTCTTTTGCGCTACGCGTCGTCCTGCGCAACGTTTTTGGCAGTAGACCATATTCCAGTTCCAAGAGGCGAAGATCATCTTACAGCCCTCATCTTCCCCAGCTTTAAAAGTCTGAAGGAGATCGGTTTGGAAGCCTCTGATTCGGAACACGCAGAGGAACAAGTAGCCGATCAGATCGCTGAGGACCCGGACCAATTGGGAACCGAGGTAGACGAAGCCCTCAATTCGGCGTTTGAGGAGGCTGGACTGAATTTGTCTGACCCTTCATCCACGTCCGGCCGAGGGGACTTCTTTAAGGACATTTTTACAAACTTAGGAGATCTTCCCAGCGCTTATCCAGAGGATATAGCAGGGGAATCACTTTCGCAACTTGAGCGGAAGAAGAACGCTGAGAGGATAGCCTCCAGGCGGAGGGCTGATGCCGTCCGATCGGAAACTCCACCCGCCGCAGTCGCTGAGTCTACACCGGCCATGGTCGTTGAGTTTACTCCTCTGGTTACTGCCGGAGAGATGGCTCACCTTGAAATGGCCGAGATAGAGCAGGTGGGGCAGGCCAACGAAGGTGAACAAAGGGGCGAAAAGTGCCTCGCCGATCGAGTGGCCAAGCACGAAGAGGACCAAAGCGATAAACGGCCCCGAGTTAAGGAGTCGGATTTGGTCTTTCCATTCACGATTCAACCAAGGGTCAGAAATATACCGATTTCCTCAGACTCCTGGGCTTTGAGGGACCCGGCTGTGGCCTTGAGCATGGCCTCCTCGATATCTCTGCCGGTCGACAGGGCTGTATTTCGAGCGGAGCCAGATCTAATACTAATTGCTTTGGCTGCTCAGTCGGCCCTATCGGTACGTTACTTGTCTTATCTGCAATCTTCCGTCTTCACGCATGCATGTTTGTAAATATTTTTCTAATTATTTGTTTGCTGCTTCTTTGTTTTGTAGGCGGTGGGCAGGATAGCCTAGATGGGCCGCCGTCAACACGACGCTATAGAACAGATCGGCCTATTGAAAGCTGAAATTGAAAATGAACAAAACAAGGTTGTGGCGGTCTCTCAAAGGGCCGATTATGAGGCAGCGCAAGCGGCGGTGGAATGTGCCAGAGTCAACTCGGAGGCCGAGCGAGCTAGAAATTTCGATCAGTTAAGGCTTGCTGCCGAGGAAAAGGCAAAGGCCAGCGAGGAGGCGCTTACGTTAGCTTAGGAGGCAATCGCCAAGCTGGAAGCAAACTTGGAGGAATCAAAGAAGGCAAGGGAAAAGGCCAACTCCGAGATTTCCAAAGCGTTCCAAGCTGGCCAAGAGGCTGCCTTGGAAAGCTACGCAGATGAAGTGCCGAAGTTTGAGAATCGGGGCTTCAAACACGACTGGGTTAAAGCCCCCGCTGCTGCGAATGTGACATTGGCACAGCCGATTCCATACGAGCAGGTGGACGTTGACCCGCTGGCGTCTGACCCTGAGGAATGATCAAGGCATATTTTCGTTTTTGGTAGGCATCTTAGATGCACAGTTTTTTGTTAGTAGATTTTTATCTTTTTTGGATGTCAACCGATTTTCATGTGTAAAATGTCCGTTGTTAGCGTCCAATTTATAAATGAAAATTTTCCATGCTCTCAAGTTATTTCTTATACTGTTTGTTATATGAGTACATAATTAAAAGAATCAGCAGTTAGAACAAAATGTCACGACTATGTGAGACGACAAACTTATTAGCCGATTTTATTAATGAATTTGATTGATGAATCTGAATAAAAATGAATTCATGAGGTGCTGATATATCAGTTCATGGGGCGGCTGGGGTACATAAGCCGATTAGATTGATGAATCTGTCATTGCCCCAGCTGGTTCATGAACTGGAAAGCCGAATAAAATGAACTCATGCATATTGTACTGATAAATCGATTCATGGAGCGGCTAGGGCACTTAAGCCGACTAGATAGACGAATCTACCCTTGCCCTAATTGGTTCATGAATTGGAAAGTCGAATAAAATGAACTCATGCATATTGTACTGATAAATCGATTCATGGAGCGGCTGGGGCACTTAAGCCGACTAGATTTATGAATTTGCCCTTGCCCCAGCTGGTTCATGAACTGGAAAGCTGAATAAAATGAACTCATGAATATTGTACTGATAAATCGATTCATGGAGCGACTGGGGCACTTAAGCTGACTAGATTGATGAATCTGCCCTTGCCCCAGCTAGTTCATGAACTAGAACGCCGAATAACAGAGGTTCATGGGGGCGGCTGGGGCAAATACGCCAAGTTGATTGATGAATCTGCCCTTGCCCCAGCTGGTTCATGAACTAGAATGCCGAATAACAGAGGTTCATGGGGCGGCTGGGGTAAATACGCCGATTAGATTGACGAATCTTCCCTTGCCCAACTGGTTCATGAATTGGAAAGCCGAATAACAGAGGTTCATGGGGTGGCTAGGGCAAATACGTTGACTTGATTGATGAATCTGCCTTTTCCCCAGCTGGTTCATGAACTAGAACGCCGAACAACAGAGGTTCATGGGGCGATTGGGGCACATGACTCAATCAGCGCCAGGCTATTGAGATTTTAATGTTAATGAGATCACCTTGGAGGTGCTGCCCCCATAAGGAATAAATGGGGCATGTACTTCGTGTATAAAGGTCCTATTTATATGCTCAGAGTCAGTAATTGAGTCTAGTTCGTTGAGGAAGGTTTAACAAGTGCGAATGTCAAATAGACTTTTCTTCAACAGCAGAGGAGAGCCGAGAACATTAGCTGAGCTAGAAGGAGATATGAATCGAAGTGGCGAACCTATGCGCACGGGAAGTAGGACTTCGAGGGATCGGGAGAGACGCCAATCTCCTCATCGTCGAAGTAGGTCGCCTAGGAAGGACAAGCAGCCACGGGGCAAATCTCCTTAACCCCGTTCTGGAAGGGAATCCAATGCAACACCGCGCCCATTGAGTTTTGCGGTCTTTGTGGAGAATAGACCAATGACAGAGGCGGATTCAATTGTTTGTGATCCAAATGTGGTAGTCGAGTTCGCTCGACAGATTTTTCCATCCGAAGTCCAGCAGTCGATGGTAGGTCGACAGGATTTCAAAGTGTTTCGTGAAGGCGTTCATGGGGCGGTGAAGGGGCTATACACCGCTTATGAAATCGGCATGCGTCTTCGCACTGCTCGGCGGGATATAAAACAGAGAGATGAACGCATTCGAAACTTAGAAGCTCGCGCGGAGAAGGCCGAGCGTGAACTAAGGAAAATCAAGTCTGTCGAGTCTCAATCGGCCAGCCATCCTAACCGGGTTGTGGAAGAGAGGGTGACCCAAAGGCTAATAAGTCATGCCATTGCCGATTGGAACACGACTAGTATGTTTGCGATTGAGACTGCGAGGTCCACGGCCTATGAAAAAGGCTTTTATGAAGGTCGAAAGGTTGGAATAGAGAAGACCAAGGAGAAACTTGCTGAGGAAGTTTGCCGATATGAAAATTGTGGATTTAAGCACGGTTGGATCAAGGCACTTCAGGGAGTTGAGGCTCTCCGGGTAGCAGGTGTGAATTCGGCGTCGTCGCTGTACCAGTGAGATGATTTCCCCGTTTTCGCTTTCGAAGTTGAGAAAAGTGATGATGAGGGAGCCGCCAAGTAAAAGAAGACCTTGTAATGATCATATGTAGATTGAGTGCGAATTATGTATTTATTTTCTAAATTAATAAGATGCTCTGTTTCAAATGTTAGCGTATTTCAACTTGTATTAATACACTTTGTGCGAATCAATCGATTTAAGAACTCACTTCGTTTTGAATGCTTGCATGTTTTAATTTGTTTATATGGTTTGCGCCGACTCAACTTAATTAAGCATTTCTTTTTGAATGTTTGTATGCTTTAAATTTCGTCATGAAGGGCGCTCCGAATCCGGAGTCTTATTCGGCCTAAATGTGTTATGCACAGATGGGACTCCGAGTTCGGAGGCTTTTTGTCTTGGCCAATCGTGATATCCGCGAAGGGCGTTCCGAATCCGGAGTTTTATTCGGCCCAAACGTGTCATACACGAATGGGGCTCCGTATCCGGAGTCTTATTCGGCCCATAAGTGTCATGCACGAATGGGGCTCCGAATTCGGAGACTTAGCTTGGCCAATCGCGACACGATGGGCGCTTCGAATCCGAAGGCTTAATCGGCCCAAAGGTGTCATGCACAAATGGGGCTCAGAATCCGAAGACTTAGTTTGGCCAATCGTGATATCCACGAAGGGTGCTCCGAATCCGGAGGCTTAATCGGCCCAAAGGTGTCATGCACCAATAGGGCTCCGAATCCGGAGACTTAGTTTGGCCAATCGTGATATCCACGAAGGGCGCTCCGAATCTGGAGGCTTAATCGGCCCAAAGGTGTCATGCACTAATGGGGCTTCGAATCCGGAGACTTAGTTTGGCCAATCGTGATATCCACGAAGGGCGCTCCGAATCTAGAGGCTTAATCGGCCCAGGTGTCATGCACCAATGATGCTCTGAATCCGGAGACTTAGTTTGGCCAATCGTGATATCTACGAAGGGCGCTCCAAATCCGGAGGCTTAATCGACCCAAAAGTGTCATGCATAAATGGGGCTCTGAATCCAGAGGCTTTTGAACTCAATTGCGCGATGAGAAAACGGGAAACTTTGCATTGCAAAAATGAAATATGTACATGGCGAATCATTCAGAATAAGTATCATGTCCCACAGGTTGGATCAATGATAGAATTTACGTAAATGCGTGGAATTCCAAGGCCGTGGCAGACTTCTGCCAAACATGTCTTTGAGCCAATAAGCCCCCGTTCTCGCGACTGAGCCGATCTGGTAAGGGTCGTCCCAGTTAGGGCCTAACGTTCCGTCAGTTGGTTTCCTAGCAGCTGGAAGCACTTTCTTTAGGACCAATTCGCTTGGTACATAGCGGTGTAGCTGAACGCGTTGGTTATACGACTTAGCAAGCTGCTGCTGGTACAGTGCCATGGCGGCAAGGGCACGGTCTCTTCGTTCTTCAATCAGAGTCAAATCCAAAGCCAGCATCATATCGTTTCGGCCCATATCAGAAACTTTTGATTTCAAGGTTGGGAGGCCAATCTCCAAGGGGATAATTGCCTGTGTTCCGAAGCACAAAGCGAACGGCGTTCGCCTAGTGGACCGTTTCAGTGTTTTGTGATGAGCCCATAATACACTCGGCAGTTCTTCAACCCATCGGCCTTTCGCCTTCTCCAGCCTCTTTTTGATGCCGTCTAAAATGGTTTTATTGGAGGCTTCAGCTTGGCCATTACTCTGTGGATAAGCCGGGGTGGAGAAGTATGGCCGAATACCATACTTGCTGCAAAGCTCCCGGTAGACTCCGCAATCAAACTGGGTGCCGTTGTCTGATATAAGTGCTCTGGGAATGCCGAACCACGTTATGATATTTCTCTATACAAAACGCTTTACGTCGGTATCTCGGATGTGCGTTAGTGCCTTCGCTTCTACCCATTTCATGAAATAATCAGTCGCGACGATCAGAAATCGCTTGTTACCCGGGGCACGAGGTAGCGGTCCGACGATGTCGAGTCCCCATTGAGTGAACGGCCAAGGGCTGGTTATGGAGCTTAACTCTTTAGCAGGCAGGTGAATCAGAGGAAAGAACTTCTGGCACTATTCGCACTTTTTCACGTAACACTCGGCATCGGCTCTTATTGTCGGCCAGTAATACCCTTGTGTCACAGCTCGATGGGCCAAAGAGCGCTCGCCAGAATGTGCGCCCCAAATGCCTTCATGTATTTCAGTCAAAAGCTCTTTGACTTTGTCTAGATGCACGCATTCCAGGTATGGACCAGAAAGTGATTTTTTATAAAGCTTTCCCTGCGGATCGAAGTAGTATCGCAGAGCTTTGTTTCGCAGCTTGTGCGCTTCTTTCTTGTCCGTTGGGAGCTGTTCGGAAGACAGGAATGCAGTAATGGGGTCCATCCAACTCGGTCCTGACTCCATGACATTGACCTGGACTTCCTCCGAAGGGCCAATGCTTGGCTCCGGGATGAAACCTACTTCGATGGTCCGTTTAATCTCTGAGTTAATGGCGGAGGCTAGGCAAGCCAGGGCATCTGCATGTGTGTTCTAATCACGTGTTATTTGATTCAATTCATGATGGTCAAATTTTGCCAGTAAGGAGTTAGCCGTTTTTATGTAAGCCGCCATACGCTCATTTTTGGTCGCGTACTCCCCCTTTAACTGATTGATCACTAGTTTTGAATCGCAAAATACAAGCAAACGCCGAGCACCCAGAAGATGTGCATTTCGCAAACCGGTTAGAAGAGCTTCGTATTCGGTCTCGTTATTTGATGCTTCGAAGCCGAGTTTGATGGCCTGCTCAATTATTGCGCCGTCGGGAGTCATGATTACTACTCCGGCTCCACTGCCCCGTTGATTGGATGATCTATCACAGTATAACTTCCAAATGTCCCCAACATAAATTCTCTAGTTCGACTTAGGTCGAATTTCATCAGGCTTGAAGTCGGCAAGACCCCCAGTGAATTCGGCCACAAAGTCGGCAAGCACCTGTCCCTTGATTGAGGTCCTAGGCAGAAATTGAATATCGTACTGGCCGAGTTCAAGAGCCCACTTTGAAACGCGCCCTGATGCTTCTGCATTATGGAGTACCGACCGGAGGGGGTGGTCCGTTAGTACCCCGATGGTATGCCCCTGAAAGTAATGCATCAGCTTTCTCGCTGCCATGACGAGGGCCAGAATGAGTTTTTCCAACAGAAGGTAGCGTGTTTCGGCGTTAACCATTGCCTTGCTCACATAATACACTGGCCGTTGCTTCCCCAGCTCTTCCTTTATCAGTACAGCGCTGTAGACGTCCCCGAACGCATCCCGGGGAGGGTGCGACTCCCCCCCGTTCTGGTTTGATATTGGGTCTACTACAGTTTAAGGACTCGATTTGTTGCCGTTCTAAATCTTGAACCAAAGAGTCCAAATCTGGCAAATCGTTTTGAGAAAACAGATTTTTAGAAAAGAAGTGCCAAACATGGACTGCTTTGCCAGATACAGAGTCGCCACCTAAATATTTTATTTTTGGGAAATTTAGGAAACCCTGACTCGGTGCCAAAGGCCACGTGTCCGTCATCACCAAAGTTGCCTCGGCTCGGGAACTTGGGTACGATTGGGGAAGGTCACTTCGTGAGCACCCCCGCTCGCCCGGTCAAAGACCGGCCTCTACTAAACATGATATCTTATTTTGAAAACATTGTATGTTCTTATTCCGGTTATTAGCCTAGGTTACTATGTGATGCGCACAGCATACAAGTATAGACTGAGTCGCCTGAATTGGAACAAAACATTTCATGTTTGTTTGTTTGAAAATGGTTTGCTACCCGCAGGTAGGCTTAAAATATAGATTTTGCCACCCTCAGGTGGGCTTAGAAAAAGATGGTTTTGCCACAATCTAGTGGGCTTAAAACAATCATTTGATGAATTGTCCCAATTCAAGTAACACAACCTCCACCCACAGGCATTCAAGGCAGTTATATCACATAAGCAAATAGCCTCATGGCAAGCATGCTATCATGGCAGTCACTCACACACATGCAAGGATGCTAAAGCATAAAAACTCACCGAGTACTCCAAGCCAAAACAGAAACTACATTAGAAATCATGTATGATCCTAAGTATACTAAAATGCCTAATGCAACACATGCAAAAATGCAAACTATAGCAGGCTCGGCTATTCTAAACATGGCATATGGAATGCTACAGCTAACATGTATTCAACTTGGAATTGAAATACAATGCAGTTTGTATGATGCGCCGAGCCTGGTGCGTGCAAAACAGATGAATGATGCAAACATGCTGTCATACTGTATGCTAATTGAAATATGTCCTAATCTAACCATCATAAGCGGATAAATAAAAGGGAAGAAAGACGTGGGGTTGGAAGACATACATCACACTCACCCACACTTATTACAATATTGCCCTCGCGCAGAGGGTCCAAATAAATATACAGTCCCAAATAAAAGAATAATACAGTCCGAATAATGTACAAATTCCTAATTAATTAACAAATTAACTAAGAAAACTGTAAACTGGCATGCAAGCCAGGGACTGCCTTGCTTCTGATGAACGACGTATGTTTGGGCTGCCTTGCGCGGAAATCCACTGGAATGCCCCAATTAGCCTCTGTTTCGCAATGTTTCTCGAAAAGCGCGCCAAGCTTCGGAAGACCGCTGATTCTTGATATGCTGCAACAGAGAGCAGGAAAGGGGCATAGCAATGTATTTCACAGATATATGCATGCCTCGATCCTCGTGCCACCAATCACGCATATCGATGCATGATGGCCGAGGAGCCGAATTGCACAACTCAATATAGGATGAATGCATATGAATGTTACAATAAAACCTAACTCCATCACGGATAATCCGGAGTGTTGGTGACGTGGGAATTGAGACCCGCTCCGTCACTCGGTGGTACGGAACGTGCCTCGTTTCCCGTGCCCGGGCTAACTCCTATCCCGAACACGATGCAATATGCATGATATGCGTGAAATGCAGCTAATATGCAATTCTAACATACACAATGTCATGGAATGGCATACACGCTATACGAGGTAATACATAACCGGGCATACACAATGCTACGGATGAAATGGCATACGCAATGCAATAATGGGCTTATACCAACATGAGAGAGCCTCAACCACACTCACATAGGAGGCCATTAGATGAAAACAAGACACCTCGAAGTACGTGCCCGCGGGCACGCAAACCGAGAACGGATCCTCAGGCACCGAAATGCCACTCTAATGAGACATGGCAAAGACACGGAATATGACATGCAAACATGCAAAAATCAGTAGCAAAATGAGGGGGAAAACAGCCCCGAAATGAGGCGAAATGAAACCCGATGTAAGGAATCTCTCCCGAAATGCAAAACTAGTCATCCGAAATGACTTGTAGCTATACCATACATGCATAATTTGAACAAGACATGAAAAAGAAGAAGCAAGGCAGCCCCAAAACTCACATTTTTACAGTACAAAACATGGCCAAACAGCAATCACAAGTAGGGCTAAAATGGCATACAAAAATGGCTCCGCAAGGGAAGCAATGAAGTAAGTGATAGATGCAATGCCCAAAAAGAAAAATATCCTTCGACAATACTGAAGAGGGACCAAAAATATGAACATTTACAGTTTATGACATGCCTCAAATCAGTATGAAAACATGCTAAAAATGCCATGCAAGAAATAGGCCAACAAGAGGCTATAACATGAGGTATACAAAGCAATCACCAAACAGCCAAAGACCCTTAATAAGATATGCCAAGAAGGTCAAAATATGGCCATTTTCAGTTCTGATCATGGCCTAAAAACAAAGGTAAGGTAAGCTCACAAAGCATGCAAAAATGGGGGCCAAAGAGGGGTATAATGATAAGTGCTACATAGAGGCCCCCAACAGTGTTGAGCCCTTCTACAATGTTGTAGAGGGACTCAAAATAAGCCAACTCACAGTTTATATCATGCTCAAAAACAGATCACAAATAGGATAGAAATACTATGCAAAATAATGGCATACAAGAGGGTATTGAAGCAAGTACCAAATGGGGGGCTCAAACAGGGTTGAGCCCTTAAAACAAACATGAAGAATAGCTCAAAATAGGCCTAGTTTCAGTTAGGGTCGGAGCCCAAAACAGTAATCAAATAGGCTAGAAGAATGGTGCAAGAAAGTGCTACAAAAGAGGGCAAGATGGCTTACCCTTGGAGACCAATGCTTAGCTTCCTTTTGGCTTGAGAAATGTTGCTTCCTAGCTGCTGGAAATCCTCTCAAGGTGCTGGAAGTGGAGTGGTGGTGGTGGTGCTTGGTAGTGATGAAGAAATGGTACCAAAACTTGAGGAAATGAGAGAGATGGAGTATGTATGAGCTCCAAACAATTTTCCAACCCTTGAGGGAGAGCTAGAGCTGCTGTGTGTATGCAAGGATGGAGGAGAAAAGGTAAGGAAAGTGTGTAGAGCTTTGGGATTAAGTTCCCTCTTCTACCAAAAGTCCCCCGAAATCAGATATTTTGGGGGAAACAGCTATACAGCTGTAAAGCACACCTCCCAAGGATCATGGCCGGCCTGCTACTTTTGCTGCAGGTGGCCGGCCGGCCACCCCCTATGGCCGGCCGGCTAGGGGGTCAAAAGGGTCAAGTTAAATTAGTGGCCGGCCACCAGATATTGGTGTCCTCCCAGGTCTCCTCAACACAACCCTATGGTTCAAAATTGACAACTCTAAAACAGGAGAGAGAATAGGCCACTTTTAAGAGGGGTTCAAAAGGTTCAAGTTGAGTTATTAGCCGGCCATGTGATATTAGGGTCCTCCCATGTGTGTACAACACAAATATGTGGTTTGGGGTTAAAGAAAATGGCCCTAGGGTGGTCAACATTGGCTCGGAAGTGAGAAAAACGGGCGTCGGAGGGCGCCGGAGGAGCATAACTGGTTGCTAAGACAATTGATGGCATCCCACCCTTCAGTGACCTTTCCGGTGATAAAACAGAGGTACCTGCCAAAAATGAACAAAAACTGATGCAAAACGAATGCTTGGGGGCCAAAACACGCAGTTCGGGGTCCCGAAAATAGGCCGTTAAGCACCGAAAGTGGCGTTCGACCACGGAGTGGGTCTCTCAGGCCTCAGTGTCCCTCGAAAGGGAGTAAATGAGATGCATGCCAAAAATCGGAGCAGTCGGAGATGGTTAGGCGGTCCCGAACCGAGGCACACGGCCTGACGGCTCCGAAAACCGGGAACCGGGCTTCGAAATGGGCAAAATGGCCTACGGCCACGAAATGTAGCCCACGGCCACTGAGAGATGGTCTACGGGACCTCCCCCTCCCTTCAGGAAAAGAAACAGAGAAAACCGAGTCTGGTTCGCAAACCGAGACAAGGTACAAAAGAGGGTTCGGAAATCCGGAGGCAGGGCTCACGGCCGTGACTCTGAGACTTCTGAACGAGCACAATATGCAACATCACCGAGCGCTCAATCGGTGACGTCTGAGTCTTAAGGTCGGTCAAAAATGGGGTGTCTACAAGCGCTGACGGCCTGATTGGAAACTGCCAGATACAAAAATGAGCGAGTCACCTGCCGAAGGTGTTATCAAGAGTGGAACTGATCGGATGTAGGTCTTGAGGCCGTTGAAAGCGGCTTCATACTCGGCGATCCATTCAAAAGCCTTGCCCTGCCGTAGTGTATGAAGGAATTGTTGACAGCGATCTGTGGACCGACTGATGAACCTGTTGAGTGCGGCGGCCATCCCCATCAACTTTTGAATCTCTTTCACTGAACGAGGGGAGCCGAGCTCCAAGATTGTTGTGATTTGCCTCAGGTTGGCTTCGATTCCTCGGTGGTTGATAATGTAACCCAAGAATTTGCCAGAGCCGATCCCAAACGCACATTTGGAAGCGTTTAGCTTCATTTTGTATTTGCGTAAAATGCCGAATGTCTCTTCCAGATCGGCTAGGTGAGTTTGCACTTCTTTGGACTTGACCACCATATCGTCAATGTACACTTCCATAGTGTGGCCGAGTTGCTCCTTGAACATGGCAGTGACTAGTCTTTGCTAAGTTGCCCTTGCATTCTTCAGCCGAAAAGGCATAACCTTATAGCAATAGGTTCCTCTTGGGGTGAGGAATGTAGTTTTGTCTTGATCCTCCGGATGCATAGCAATTTGATGGTAGCCTCTGTAAGCATCGAGGAAGCTCATACGCTGATGGCATGTCGTCGCATCGACAAGTTAGTCTATTCTGGGGAGGGAAAAACGATCCTTGGGGCAGGCTTTGTTTAGGTCCGTGAAATCAACGCAGACTTGCCAAGTCCCATTTTTCTTCTTCACAATCACAGTATTCGAGAGCCATGTAGGGTAGGTCACTTCCCTGATTGCCCCAGCGTCAAGCAACCGGTCAACCTCTTCAACAACGACGGCAGTGTACTCTGCGGCTGACCGCCGGCTTTTTTGAATAATCGGCTTGCATTTAGGGTCAACATTTAAACAGTGCTACGAAACAGACGGATCTACACCCGACATCTCATATGGAGTCCACGCAAATACATCAAGGTTGCCGAGCAAGAAGGGAATTAGTTGCAGTCTGTCGGCTTGATTTAGGGAGGCGCCGACCATGAAGAACCTGTTTGGGTTTCCGTCAATTTCAACTCGTTCTAGGGCTTCCGTGGCCTTTTCACTTGGGAGCTGCCTAACATCGTCGAGGCTCTTTCGATCCGGTACCTCAATAGAATTCACTTGCAACTCTTTTGGCGTCTTTCCAGCAAGGAGATAACATGCTTGTGTCGATTTCTAGGAGCCACGGATTTGCTCAATGCCGCGTTCTGTTGGGATGCGTAGCAGCTGATGATAGGTGCTTGGCACGGCCTGTATAGTATGCAACCAAGTTTGCCCCATGATGAGATTATACGGCGATGGCATCTTGACGACCAAGAATTTCACATCCACTGTTCGGGAACCCGCTCGAACGGGTAGTGTGATTTTTCCCAATGGGTAATCTGGATTGGCGTTGAAGCCAAATAGTAGATAAGGACTCGGAGAAAGATCCGATTCAGAGAAGCCGAGTTTGGTGAATGTCTTGTAATACATAACTTCCAATATGCTCCCCGGATCAATGAGTATGCTCTTAATGGTGAATCGGTTTACGCGTAACTCGATTACCAAGGGATCGATGTGGGGAAGTATCACTTCGGCCAAATCTAAATCATCGAAAGCAATGCTCGTAGCTGCATGGGGCCGTTTAGCTAGAGTGAGTTGATTTTGAGGGTCGGGATTCGACTGAATCGTATGCACCGCGGATGACATTGGCAGGCTGTATATCATGTGGATCACGCCTATGGGAGGTGAATCCTGTCTTAAGGCAACTGTTTTGGTTGAGTTGCCTTTTCGGACGTACTGTTGTAGTCGACCATCTTGTACCAATTCCTCTAAGTGATCCTTTAATGCATAACAACTCTCGGTATCATGGCCATGATCCTTGTGACACTCGTACCGCCTATTCCGTCTTCTTGTGTCAAGAGTTCCCACCATTTTGGACGGCCATTTGAAGAACGGAAAGTGTTGGACTTTGGACATAACCGCGCTAATCGGCTCTGACAACTCCGTATATTTCTTGTCTGCGTGCCTACTATCGACTTGCAGTTGTTCATTTGCTCGGTAGGAGCATTGGTCGCTTGATCGGCGAAAATCCCATCTTTTGTCTGACTTAGCCCGATGCCGTGGTTCAGGGCTTTGAGGTGGTACAGAATTTAACGACTGAGCAATTTCAGAAGGGGCTGTCTTGTTAGCCATGTTTCCGGCTTTAAACCGCAAGACGTCATCTTCCACTTTGTAGTATTCCTCAACTTTCTTCATCAACGACCAGACTGTTTTGGGGGGTCTTCTAGTCAAGGAACTGTGGAGAGCACTATCAGGATGCAAACCCATTTTAAAGGCGGTAATGGCCCTGGAGTCGTTGCAAGCATAATCGACAAGATTAAAGCATTTCCAATAACGCTCTGAATACGCTTGTAAAGTTTCTCCCGGCTGGATCTGTATTGCCCAGAGAGAGTCGGCTTGCTTTGGCTAGATCTCGTTGGTGATAAATCTTGCCCTGAAGCATTTCTGTAGTTGATGAAAACTCTTAATCGACGCGGCTCCAATTTATAATACCATCTGATGGCCAATGGACTGTAGACGTCCCCGAACGTCCGGGGAGGGAATCCCGTTTTGTTCATTGGGCTCACTACAGTTCAGGACTCAATGTCACGATCCTGTATCTAATCTCGCAGAGTGCAATGCAAGACCAATGAATCATCAAAGAGTCCAAATCCGGCAAATCGTTTTTGAAAAACAGATTTTTAGAAAGAAGTGCCAAATATGGACTGCTTTGCCAGATACAGAGTCGCCACCTAAATATTTATTTTGGGGGAATTTAGGAAACCCTGACTCGTTGCCTAAGGCCACGTGTCCGTCATCACCAAAGTTGCCTCGGCTCGGGAACCTGGGTACGATTGGGGAAGGTCACTTCGTGAGCACCCTCGCTCGCCCGATCAAAGATCGGCCTCTACTAACCATGATATCGAGTTTTGAAAACGTTATGTGCTCTTATCCCGGTTATTAGCCTAGAATTACTATGTGATGCGCGTAGCATACAAATATAGACTGGATCGCCTGAGTTGGAACAAAACATTTCATGTTTGTTTTTTAAAGCGGTTTGCTACTCGCAAGTAGGCTAAAATGCTGATTTTGCCACCCTCAAGTGGGCTTAGAAAACATGGTGATTTGCCACTAGCTAGTGGGCTTAAAACTCGCAATCAATGAATTGTTCCAATTCAGATAATCCAACCTTCACCCACAGGCATTCATGCAGTTATATCATATAAGCACATAGCCTCATGTGAAGCATGTTATCATGGCAATCACTCACACGCATGCAAGGATGCTAAAGCATGAACACTTACCGAGTACTCCGAGCCAAAGAAAGAAGCTAATTAGAAATCATGCATGAATCCTAACTATGCTGAGATGCCTAATGCAACACATACAAGAATGCAACTAAGATAGGCTTGGCTATTCTAAGATGGCATATGATGATGCTACAGCTAACACGTATTCAATTTGAAATTGAAATACAATGCAGTTAGTATGATGCGTCGAGCCCGGTGCGTGCAAGACAGATGAATGGATGCAAACATGCGAGCATAAATATGCTAATTGAAACATGCCCTAAACTAACCATCATAAGCTGGTAAATAAAAGGAAGAAAGACGTGGGGTTGGAAGACATACATCACACACACACATGCTTATTACAACAATTGGCCCTCTCTCGGAGGGTCTAAAAGAATATTACACAACCAAAATAAATAACGAATTATTATACAATACTAATTACTTAACAAATGAATTAGGTAAGCAAAGTAAACTAGCATGCTATGCTACGTGCAATGGACTGCCTCAGCTCTGTTCCGAATGATGAAGGATGCATGCATACTCGGGTCACCTTGTCGGGAAATTCCATCGCGACGCCTCGCCTCGCCTTTGTTTGCAATTGATCTCAGAAATTTGCACAAAGCTCCAGAAGGTTGAAACTCCACCTTGGGAAGGCCACCGACCAGTTATCAGCATGGGAGACCACCCTTTGTGGTGGAGACCAAAGAGGGTGGTCGGCCTGCCAGAAAATCTGGTCGGCCGACCAGTTTCCACCTCTGGTTTCTGGTTTTTCTACAACAAAGGCAAGAGAGAGAAAAGGCAATGTATTTTCAACAAATGTGTGCATGACCACTCTCCCCGTCCTTGCACAAGCTCAAGGGAGTGTAGTCCTCGATCCTTGTGCCACCAATCACGCATCTCGATGCATGATGGCCGAGAAGTCGAATTGCACGACTCGATGTGAAATGAATGCACATATAAGCAAGTAAAGCCAACAACTCTATCATGGACAGTCAAGAGTGTCGGCGATCGAGAATCAAGGCACGTTTTGCCACTTGGAGTACGAAACGTCCCTCGTTTCTCATGTTCAGACTAAACCCTACTCCAAACACAAAGCAATGAGATGGCATACACAATGCGACTAACATGCAACCTAGCATATGCAATGCTATGGGCTAAATTGGCATACACAATGTACCTGACATATCATGGCATACACAATGCACTTACGAAGACTATCATGCGCACACGAAGTAAATGGCATATACAAATGCAAGATGGACTTACACCAATATGAGTGGACCTCAGCCACACTCACATCAGTGGCCATACATGAAAATGAGACAACCGAAATACATGCAAACATGCACGGATGCAAAGGACCGATCCTAAGGCACAATATGCAACTCTAACTAAGCATGGCAAAGGATGAAGTATGACATGCAAACACACATTTTCTAGCTCTGAAACATAATGTACAGTGGTCCCGAATCATGCAAATATGTCACATAATGCATGCAAGATGGTTCGAATACCGAAACTAGTGAAGGGGGTTACACTAGAGGTACACAAAGCAATGTTTAAATGGAAAAACCAGCCCCAAACAGACCCTAGGCAGGTCTGAAACAGTGGGAAAATGGCCCAAAATGATGACTCAACATGCAAGGAAACGAAGCTCATGCAATGGTCCGAAAACGAGGCATTTATGCACAACTCTCAAACACGTTTAAAGAGTGGAAATCATAGGAATATGACATTCATGTAAGCTCTAAAATATGATGTATAATGACCCTAAAGCATGAAAACACCTCAGTATATGCATGCAATAGACCTCAAATCTCAAAGCTAGGCATGGATATTGAACTACAAGCATGCAAAACAAGCATCATTCGACCATGAAACCCAAAAACAGAGTTAAGGCAGTCTAAAACATGTACAAAATCAGTTTAAGGCATGACCAAAAAGTGCTAACATGTCACGACCCAAACCCGCCCCTATGGGTTTAGTATCGTAACCGGCCAGTAATCCAAGATTACCGAAGGCCTACTGAACAGCAGTACAGTAAAACAGAGTACAGGGGCATGGCGGAAGCCAATACAGTAAATAAACTATGTCCAATGAGCTGTGACAGTCTGTATGCCAAAAAGATTTTTCATGCATATATATATATATTCACAGTGCAGAACAGTACTTACATCATTTACAACATACAGTGTAGGGACTTAATCCCTATTAAACAGTACAGTGACAGTGTTACAAAAACAGTACAAGACAGACGGGGAAATAAAACACCCCTAAGCCAAAGCTTGGCAGGCTCGGAACCTCGCAGTGAGGCACAGTGGTTGGCTTGACAAAACTGGAGTTTACCCCGACGCTCCTAGCTGCGGTCTAGTGCCTGTACACCTACATATATATATATGAGCAGTGAGCTAAAGCCTAGTGAATAACATAATGCGTAAAGGGGTTTAGAATGAATGTCCTTACAGTAATGAAAACAGTTCATTTCAAACAGTGTATCAGTTATTCAGTACAGTAAACAGTCATATGTGGTACATCCATTAGCATAACAGTACAGTAAGCAGTAAGTCTCAAAGACCGAACAGTAGTGATGGCCATCAGTCAGTAAACAGTAGTGGTTCCACGAGGGAACCGACAGAGATCTCTGTAACAGTATCAGTAAACAGTAGGTGCTAAGGATGCCACAGTACAGTTCAGAATATAGGACATACATTCATTCAGTAAATAGTAAACAGTTTAGAAAACAGTACAGTTCAGAAGATAATCATTTTGAACATATCTTTACACAATTGTTACTCACAAAGTTCTGGGCTACAGTAGGCTAGAGCGTCCTCTTGGAATGCCAACCCTAAACAGTTAACAGATTGAACACACACTAAGTTTCACAGTTGGGAAAGATAATAACTTAACCCCTAGATTTGTGTTGGTGTGTTCTACATCTATATCCTCTTAAAGATGCCTTAAATATGCCCCAGGAATGCCTAGGATGGAAAGATGATGCAAAGATGCACTTTTGAACACTTAACAAAATTTTCAGAAAACAGGGGTCTCGCTCGAGCGTGGCTTTCTACGCTCGAGCGAACATGCAGACAAAGGGGCTCCGCTCGAGCGTGAACTTCGTCGCTCGAGCGGACTGTGTGCTACAGTAAAAATGCTGGATGCTCAGATTTTACGCCCGACGGACGCTCGATCCTCGCTCGAGCGTAAGACACAGGTCCTCGCTCGAGCGTAGGTTTCCTCGCTCGAGCGGACTGTGAACTCATGCAAAGTACTGGATGCACGCATTTCACGCTCGAGCGTAACTTTTCTTGCTCGAGCGGAAGGCACGATCACAGAGTGTACGCTCGAGCGTGGACTTCCTCGCTCGAGCATAGGCCCAAAATCAGGAAATTCCAGATTTGAGTCCCAAGCTCAAAATCAAGTTTAAATGCAAAATTTTTGATCCTCTTGGGCTAAAAACCTGGAAAACACTTGTAAACACTTTAAACAACATGATTCAAAGCTCAATTTGAGAAATCAAAGCCCAATGGTGTTTAATTCAAACTCAATTTCAAACTAATTTTCATGAACATGCTATAAACATGACATGCATGAATTTTAAACAATTTACAAGCTTCAATGCTAGCTCAATGAGCCAATTCTTTCAAGAATAAGATGAAATCATGGTCCTAAGCATTAACATGAACATGCATGCCACACTTGACATGAAATCAACCCAAAACTCACCATTGCACACATGCATGCAAGATTCAAGCTATAATTCAACATGTATGAACTAAAACATGACTTAGCTCTACAATTTGACATGGACCATGCAAGGGTTAGCTTAAATTCACAATTAGAGGGTTGAACTCCTTACCTAGAGCTTCAATTACAAGGTGAGGATTAGCAACTACACTTCAATTTCCTTCAAGTTCCAAGCTAAATCCACAAGTTGAGTTCAATTCCTTTTTAATTCTCACTCCCTCTCTATTTCGGTGGGTTGTAGATAACAAATGGCTGATGAAATGTTGTTTGAGTGTAATAAGATAATCCCACAAGTGTTTGGATAAGGCCCACTCACAATGGCAAAGGTGTAAATAAGGCAACTTATGCAATTCATCAATATTTAATCTAATTTAATCATACCAAATCAATTCTCAGATAATTACACCATAAATCACATAAATTATGATGATCATGAAACACTAAACGATTTCCGGTTCGGTCGCCGATAAGGCCTTCAATTAGCAGTTTAAGCATATACCCATGAACAGATAATTAAACAATCAAACAGATAAAATGCAAATTAACATATATATATATATTCAATCAATTCAGTTCCAATTTTCAGTCAGTCAATTCAGTATTTATCCAGCTCAATTTAGGAATGGCAACGGGGCGGGGCGGGGCCGGGGATCACCCTCCCCGTCCCCGATCCCCGATCGCAGAACTTTCCCCGTCCCCGGCCCCGATCCCCGACGGGGATCCCTCTACCGCCCCCACCCCCACCCCTAACGGGGATCGGGTTTCCCCGACCCCGAAAATCCCCGGCCATCAACAACACACTTGAGCTCAAATACAACATCATCAACAACAGATCTTCAAAAAAAATTAACCCTAGAAAAAAAAAAAAAAAAAAAAAAAACAGATCACAACACATCAATAACAGATCTTCAAATACAACATCATCAACATCAAAAAAAAAATCAACAGAGAGATCTGAGTAGAGAGAGAGAGGTTTGAGAGAGAGATCTGCCGTGGTGGAGACGAGAGGAGGAGGAGGCGGCAGAGGGAACGTCGTCGTCGTCGGAGGTCTCGGAGGAGAATGAGGTGGCCCTCGTCGTCGGAGGGTCTGATTCGGTGGAACGTCGGAGGAGGAGGAGGAGGGAACGTCGTCGTCTGAGAGAGTGTGAGGAGGAAACATCGTCGTCTGCCATTGATCTTCATCACAAGATCTCCACAGGAGAGAGAGAGAGAGAGAGGGAGAGAGGCTGAGTCTGAGAGAGTGTGATGTGAGTGAGAGACCTAAACATATAATATAATATATATATATTATAATAACCCTAAACAAATAATATAATATATATATATATATGATAATAACTATACGGGGATCATCGGGGATCAGTCGGGGCGGGGCCGGGCCGGGGCCGGGGTTGGAGACCTATCCCCGTCCTCGGCCCGAAAGTCATCGGGGATTTTATTTTTAATACCATCCCCGGCCCTATGGGGATAATTTTCGGGGAAAAACCGTTCCAATCGGGGTCGGGGGATCGGGTCCCCATCGGGCCGGGTTTAAATTGCCATCCCTAGCTCAATTATCAGTCATAATCAGTTTAGTTAACGGTAATCAGTGGTGAGGGTTATTACATAACATGAAGGGCCAAAACAACATGCAACATAGGCTAGTAAGCATGATTTACACTACATGTATATAAAGCACATGAGGGGCCACCAAACCAGCCAAAAACAGAAACATGGCATGCCGAAATATGACCAAAAACCCACTGAAACTCAGTCAACACATGTTAGAATGAAGTGTTCCTTTGAAAGGCCAATGAGAGGGTTGTTCTACACATGTATGATGGACACACAAAATGGAAAAACTACCTCTGGATAGAGGTTATGAGGGCCCTAAAACTCACTGAAAAGGGCCTGAAATGAGTCTAGGAAGCATGCAAGTAAAGGCCCTTTTGAAAGGCCTTGAAGATGATTACTCTACACATGCACAATAGACATTCAACAAGGCAAAAAGGGCTCTGGACAGAGCCTATGCAGGTCACAAAAGTCACAAAAAGTGGCCTGAAACATGGCTTTGAAACATGCAAATAGGGGCTCCTTTGTAAGGCCAACAAAGCTAGTAAACAAAACAAGGGGTGAGAGGGTCACCCCTCTATGATTTTAAGGCTCAAAAACACATGTTAGCCACTGAAAATCCGCTAGATTTCAGTGGCTAAAAGGCCAAACCAAGGCTAACACAAATGCTCTAATGCATAGCTCAAAACAAGAGGAAATGAAGCATGCAAGGGGGTAGATGACACCCAACAGAGAAATGGCCTTAAACAAACATGTTTAGAAGCTCAAAAAAAGTCTTTTTTTCAGTTTATGACAAAGCCTAAATATGCTTGCAAATAGAGCTAAACTATCAAGCAAAATAAGGCTACAAAGAGGGAAATAGAGACTTACCCTTATAGAGAAGAAGGCCAACAACTTCTGGACCAAAATAGGAACTCTTCAACCTCTGAAAATGAGCTCCTAGGTGCTTGGATGGATGGTGGAAGGGTTAAGCTAAGGGTTGATGTGCAAAAGGCCAAGAATTATGGAGCTTTTGAGCACAAAAGAGAGAGATATAGAAAGGTGTATATGTTTTGCCTCCCAAGAATTTCTGAACCCTAGCAATGGAAGAGGGCCTTTCTCTTTATAGAGGAGAAGATCTAAAGTTCTCAAAGAAGCTTAAAAGCTAGCTTAAACATCCTCCATACACTATGCATTCTGAGGCTTCCAGCTGGCACAGCTGGCTTCAACTCATTGAGACAAAAAAGCAGAAGGCTGGCCGACCAGTTCAGGTGGTCGGCCGACCACTCCCCCTACTCGGCCGACCAGGGGTCAAAAGGTTCAAGCTGAAAAGGTGGTCGGCCTACCCATATTGGTGGTCTCCCAGGTGAATGCAGCTCAGTGGTGGTATGGGAGACCAGAAATTGTGGCTCAAAAGTGAGGGAGACCAAGGGGTCAAAAGGATCAAGCAAAAAAGGTGGTCGGCCTACCAAGATTGGTGGTCTCCCAGGTGAATGCAACTCAGTGGTGGTATGGGAGACCAGAAATTGTGGCCCAAAAGTAAGGGAGACCAGCTCTCTAACAAGAAAACCGGGCGACGAAGAAAAAGGTGGTCTCCAAGAAGAAAAGGTGGTCTCCCACCACAGTACCACCGTCCTAACAAAGAAACTAGGGTCCATGCCAAAAATGAACCCACACCGATGCAAAACGAAGGTTCGGGGGCCAAAACGCGCAGCCGGGTGCCCCGAAAACAGGCTGTTAGGCACCGAAGGTGGTGTGCGACCACAAAGGTGGTCTTCCGGGCCACAGTGTCCCTCTAGGGAGAGGGAACAAGGCGCAAACGGAGCAAACGGCTGACGGCCCGGAAACCGGAGCAAACGGAGAAAGTTAAGCGGTCCCGAACTGAGGCGCACGGCTGACGGCTCCGAAAACCGAAAACTGGTCTCCAAACGGGAATAGTGGCCCACAACCACGAAACGTAGCCTACGGCCATTGAGAGATGGTCTACGAGACCTCTCCCTCCCTTCAGGAAGAGAAAATAAAGAAAACAGGACCTGGTTCGCAAACCGAGGCAAGGCACGAAAAGGTTCCAAAGCCCGGAGGCAAGGCTCTCAGCCGAGACTCTGTGACCTTAGAACGAGCACGATATGTGTCATCACCGAGCGCTCAATCGGTGACGTCTGAGTCTTAAGGTCGGTCAAAAATAGGGTGTCTACATGGACCCAAACTGCTCGGAAATATTCTGCACATGAGAGCCTCGTCGTCTATATGCAGCGTCATAGCTTTCTTATAATGACGGATATGATCAGTGGGGTCCGATTTCCCATCGTACAAGGTGAATGACGGGGCTTTGAACTTCTTGGGTAATACTGCCTTTGCATTCCGTCGCACAAAGGGATCGTGCTGGTCCTCTTCGTCTGAACCATTTCATCTTCGCTTATGCCTTATACGTGGACTCTCTTCAGAGGAACTGGTAGTTTCGGGTCGTCCCTTCCTCTTGGGCTTCGGGGATAATGAGTCGGAGTCACTGTCAGTGTCTTGTTGTCGGGCTCGAGGTCGTCGACCATCTACCCTCAGAGGTTGTTCCAGATCTTGGCGTACAGTTTGTTTGGACTTCGCCACTTCCAAGGCCAAATCCTGACGGAGACGTTCATTCTCAGCGATCATGTTCTCCAACCTCTGTTCGTTTTGCTTTGCTTATTCCATGATCGTTTGCATTGTCTCATACGCTGAAGTTGATGGTGAGTCGAAGTTCAAGGCACGCCTTGTGGCGATAGTCTCCGGTCCAAGCATGTTTGTTAGAGTGAGGTCGTCTCTCTGTGTGGTCTCGTCAGTGACTATCGGAGGGTCTTCCGTTATGCTCGCCATGGATATATTTAAGTATTCTCACAGACGACGCCAATTGTGGGGAAAGTGGTTTGGAAATACTCTTTGGATCCAATGGGACGCTTGAGACCCTCAGCTGGTAGCCTGAAAAAGAATGAACACTCCGGTCGAGGGTGCCGGAATTAGCACTTCGACGGATAAGTCAGTGTATGATCTCTAGATTGCGTGTGTATTAAGTTAAGCGTACTAATTCTCACATACCTCTTCTTGTTCGTCGTTCTTCTATTTATATACGCTCTTGGTCTTCTAGGTAGGGCCTGCTATTGATCTGTCATGTACTTATTCACTCGGCCCCCTCCCCATCATGCTGTGTTCCAACTTTTAATCGGCCCCCTGATCGACTTATTCGGCATCTGAAACGTCAGGGGCGGGGCCGAATGCATACTATGCACGGATTGGGAAAATATACACTGTCTATCTGCGTCTGCTTTTATTTGGCTACAACAAGTATGTACTTGAACACTTAAGAATTGTCCAGAAAAGAGATGCATAATAAAAATTCCCCAAAAAAAGGAAGAGTCTGAATAAGAAAATTCAACATGCACATGTGTTTGTACATCCTAGCTACTTAAAAATTGAGACATAAGAGTGATTTGGAAAATTAGTTAAAAATTGGGTTTTTTTGACTTTTTTTAATTTTTTTGTCTTTTTATTTGTAAAAAATATGAAAAATAATGTAATCCAAAATAAATTAAAAGTTAAAAGCTAGCTTTCAAAAAAGTATTTGATGAGTCACTATTCTTAAAATGAACTTTCTTTTGTAAGGCGTCTCCTTGTCCTCGCTTCTATTTCACATTACTTTCAGAAAGCAATGTTCACAATCCATATTGTAAGTTTACTCTCTTTTTTTTTTTTTCAAAAAAAAAATTTCGCAAAGTAAATATGAAAAAGTGTTGAGTAGCCTGTTTTCATGTTTGAATGCCAATAAACTCTTGTTTCACATCATTTTCACTTACTAAGAAAAGTTCAGCTCGATGGATTTGGCAATTTTGATCTCTTTTTTGTTTTATATATATATATATTTTTTTCTTTTGAATTTTCTAAGTTTTTTTTAAAAGGTGAGTTGCATGGAATTTTTATTCATCTTTGTTGCGTTGTTTTTATTTTCTATCTGGGTATAGGCATTGGAAATTTAGTTCTAAATTTGTTGTTTTACGAAAAATTTTCCAAAAATAAAATTTGAAAATAGATTGTCAAACAAATTTTTTTTTTATAATATATAATTTTTTTTGGTACGAGTGTTTATAGATAGGATTTGTCCAGTATTAAAGTAAACCAAAACCCCAAACAGTTCCTTTAGTTAAAAAAAAAAAAATAGAAGTGTAACTAAACTATTGAGCCTAGATAATAACTAGATCCGAACTATAAAAAACAATTCGATTGGATTTGATTATACGGTTCTTCAAAAATTATATAACAATAGAGTTGATATTGATATATACTGCAGTAGGGTTGGTTAAAATTTGTCAATTCTATAGTCAAGATTTGTGTTCAAATCTTGCTAGTCGCATCTATATTCTTGCTTCAACATACCCCCCCCTCTCTCTCTCTCTTTTATTATACATACATACATATATATATATATATATATTAGCGGTTGGTACATGCATCCGTCTGCAATTAAAATAAGTAAAAACAAAACAAAAAAAGTATTATATTGTGTGTTTTTTTAACCAAACTTAAGGTGTTAGATCATCTCCAACGCTTCATCAAATTTGGCATCAGATTTAAATTTTGGTAAAAAAGTGGCTTTTTGGTGCTCCAACGGTTTCACCAAATCAATACAAAATCGAGAATTCACCAAAAGTTTCACCAAAATGAGAACAGGCTCCAGATTTCACTATTTCACTGTGCGTTACCGTTGAGAGAGACCAACGGTCAACCCGCCGGTTGACTAACCGGTGGACCGGTTTCCTTGCAAATATTTTGGTTCAAACAGGTCAAAAGATTCAAAGAGGTAAAAAAATAAAAAATAAAATACACTAACCGGTCGACCGGCCAGTCGACCAACCGGTCGACCCCTACTTTGATGACAACCATTGGAGCAGTTTGTATTAGATTGAGAAAATGGTCATTTTTTTACTCAGATTTGGTGAAAAATTTGGTAAACCGTTGGAGATACTCTTAGGTTCGAGTGTTTATAGATAGGATTTGTCCGGTTTTAAAGTAAACCCCAATCAGTTCCTATAGTTTAAAAAAAAAAAAAATTGAACTGTAACTAAACTGACTAGAACCGAACTATGACAAACAGTTCGATTGGATTTGATTATACGGTTCTACAAAAATTATATAACAATAGAGTTGATATTGATATATACTGCAATTGGGTTGATTAAAAGTTGTCAATTCTATAGTCAGTATTGGTGTTCAAATCTTGCTAGTCGAATCTATATTCTTGCTTCAACATACCCCTCTCTCTCTCTCTCTCTCTCTCTTACTATATATATATATATTAGCGGTTGGTACATGCATTCGTGTGCAATTAAAATAAGTAAAAATAAAACGAAAAAGTATTATATTGTGTGTTTTTTTACCAAACTTAAGGTGTTAAGTTCGAGTCTTATCCCTCCCCCCTCCCCCTCTTTTTTTTTTTTATAGTTGAGAAATCCACTTTGGCATATAGAGAAGCGAAGACTTAAAGACACCAATATGGGTGCTCACTTTATACATAGTATTAGCAGTTGGCACACATAATGAGTGTGCAATTCAAATAAATAAAAATAAAATAAAATATTTATTATATATTGTATGCTCCTTAAGTTGTAAGAATCTTCTTAGGTAAAACCAAAAGTCGAAGGTTCAAAAGTAAGAAAAAGTTTGGATACCAAATCTAACATTCACTAAATATAATAGTATATATATATATTTGACCAGCAAAATAACATTAGAATATCAATAATGCTAGAGATCCACACTTGAGACCCCAAATACACCCATAATGATATGATAAGGAAGTAAAGCCCACATAAATGAATATGTAATAAATAAAAAATTAACACCTATTATTTCATATCATTGTGAGTGAAATTATTGAGATTTTATTAGGATTCTTAAACATTTTCCTTACTATATAGATGAGTACAACAATAGCTCTACATTTATAGTAAACTTCCTTTTCCCCTAACCGTGTTTGATTTATCTCTTCTGGGATAGGCTTTCCATGCAATGCATGTTCTGGCTCTGTACTATAAACTCTTGTACCCTTATTTACTTTATTTCAACCATTGAATCAGACCACTTCTAAGCACCAATAATCAGCAAGCCAAATCCTTTTTTTCCTTTGCATTTTCACAATAATCTATTAACAATCCTATTTTTGATTGATGTTAAGAACAACTTGTCATCTACTTCCTTTTTCTTAAAAAAAAAATAATAATTAAAATTCTTGATATTAGAGTTCAATTTTGGTTCATTGAAGATGCAAAAATGTCACGCATGCCCTACTAAATATGGCTTACCTAATCATGCTCAACATAAAATAAATGTCAGAGACTTAATAAACAACCCAAGCTAATTATTCTTGTTTTGCATGTTCGCAACCTTGCTTTAACTTGTGATTAACTACTGCTTACATTGGCACGGTATGGTTGACTGTGTATTAGAACTTTTAAATTGACGGACTAAGTAATTGGGACAAAAACTTGTTAAGAGAAATTAATCAACTTGGTTGAACATTTGGACAAGAGCATTTGTTGCCCATGTTCATAAAATATGTCTTGATCAATGCAAAACAATGGTAAATTAATCCAAGAGACAATAAAATGCATTTTCTATTAAAAATTTCAACCTCCTAGTTGACGAGATAGAAGAATGGCTGAATATATTTCTTTTATTAGTTTAGGCTTGTTTAATGGAGTAAATCAGAAAACTATTAGATAGTTTCGTAACACACATGTACATTAAGTGGATTATTGTTAAATTTGTTTCTTAACTAACTAACCAAGATAATTCAGTTATCATGTCTTACCCATAAAAATTTTCACTTTGTAATTGATTTAGAATATTACGTAAATAATGTTACATGATATTTTGAGACTACAGAACAATTACCCGAGTAAATCATGGCTGACAAGGGTACTTAAGAGGCACAGCATATGTCACTAAACTAGATCTTTTCTTGTTCTAATTTGCTTTTAACTATTAGATCATGATTTGTGATTTTAATGTTATGAGATTCTTACAATTTTTTTTTTGTTTTTGAAGAACCCATTTGAAAGAGGAACTCTTAAATGTTCAAAGAAGACGTGCTTGGAAAAAAAAAAAAAAAAAAATCCTGAATATGCAGAGACCTTGCGAAGATGGTGTTAGTACTACTTTTCTTGGAACATGCTTTGATCTTTAATTGTTTATAGTATAAGGCACAATCAATTTACACATGCATGACACAGTTATCACGAATGTCTAATTACAATATTTTTGCCCATTTCTACCGCATGAAATCATGGCATTATATACATTCAATATATTCTTTAATTCTCTTTTTCGTTTTACAAATCGCTTCCTAACGAAAGCTAAAAGCACCCTGCCGTGTTATTCCCTCTCCCTTTCTTCACTCCCATAGCCTTCACCACACCTTTGATAATTATCAACTAATTTACTTCCATAAATTAAGATATAAAAAAATCATCTAAAAAAAATTAGAGACTTTTTTTTGTCATGATTTGTATAAATTGTCGTTAAAACTTACAATTAGTGATATTTTTCTATAATGAATTTTTTAAATTGTCATTAAAAGTTGAAAATTAGAGACTTTTTTGTGACAATTTTTTTAAACTATCGCTAAAACTATAATTAGTGATATTTTTGTGACAAAAATTTTAAATTGTTGCTGAAAATTGATAATTAGTGAAATTTTTTAATAGTGTTTGATTAAAAAAAGCCATTAATTCTTACAGGATCAATTGGACAATAAACTCACTTATTAGGACCTACATGTAAGTCCCCATAAAATAAATATGATGAAATTATATATAATTATATAAAATAGATTATATTATCAATAGATCTTAATAGTTGAATTCAATTTCCATTAAATCTTATGGAAAATAAGTTCTAGTAAAATTGTTGCTAAAAATAATTTTTTGTAATGATTTTTTGTATATGTTGCTAAAAATTTACAATTAGTTACTTTTTTTGTCACGATTTTTATAAATTATCGCTAAACTTACGATTAGTGACATTTTTCTATGATGATTTTTTTAAATTGTCACTAAAAGTTGAAAATTAGTAATTTTTCTGTGATGATTTTTTTAAATTATCGCTAAAACTTATAATTAGTGACATTTTTTATTACAATTTTTTAACTATCGTTGAAAATTGACAATTAATGATATTTTTTAATAGTGTTTGATGAAAAACGTTATTAATTATCATAAGACCTATTGGACAATAAGTGTACCTATTAGGACTTATACGGAACGTATAAGTCCTAATAGGTAAACTTATTATCCAATAGGTTCTAAGATAATTAATGGTATTTTTTATCAAACACTCGTGTTGTTAATTTTCAGCGACAGTTTAAAAATTTTGTTAAAAAAATGTTACTAATTATTAGTTTTAGCGACAGTTTAAAAAAATCGTGACTAAAAAAGGTCAATAATTTTAAATTTTCAACAATAGTTTGAAAAATTCATTATAGAAAAATGTTACTAATTGTAAGTTTTAGCGCAATTTATAAAAATCGTGATAAAAAGTCACTAATTGTCAATTTTTAGAAACATGTAAAAAATTGTCACAAAAACATTATTTTTAACGATGATTATATTAGGACTTATTTTCAATAGGAATTGATAGGAATTAAATCCAACCATTAAGATCTATTGATAATTTATCCTTTATTTTATAGTATATTATTAAAGTCATAGTTTTCATTTATCTATTATGAATTAAATATAGTAAAATTATATAGATACAATTACCAAATTGTACCAATTTCCCTTATAAATGATCTAACCTTTTAACACTCAAAAATAAACAAAATAAATGATCAAAGCAAGCCCTGCAGAGGTCCACGGCGAAGAATTGAATGATTCTTTTCTAGAGATAAATTGACTTTACTCAAATTAGTGCGGGTCCCGTCATATTAAATTTCATTTTAAAAATTATGATTCTATTTTTGAATGCCGCCTCAATTTGTAAGATAAATTTATACAAATGGTTAGGAGGGGATGGGCAACATTAATGAAAAATTATTTCGCGTTTTAGGCACCAAGTCATATTTTTAATTAATCACAAATTATCATACTTTTTGTTGTTCTATAATTACTTGACATAAAAATTATGAATTTTATTTTTTCTATTAATCACAATATACATGAGACATTATATAACCATATCGCTAATCAATAAAAAAATAATCATACTTATTATTCTCTAATCACTTAACACAAAAATTATAGACTCTATCATTCGTATCAATCATAACACACCTAACACACCACGTAATCGTATCCACAATAAGAGGTGTAGGGTGGGACCCCCCCCCAAAAAAAACTTTTGAAAAATTATCCATTCATCATGCAATTGGGAATATTTTATACTGAAAGAAATTTGCATTTTACCCCTTCAAAATATAAATAATTTCACTCCAATCCCTCCAAAATCTAAGTACTTTTACATTTTCTATCCTAAATTTTAAAATTTATCATTACTTTCATACAATTTTCCGTAATTATAGAATAAATTAGTATTTAAAAAATAAGAGACTTACATATAAGTCATATTAAGTAGATTTATTATCTAATAGGTGTTATGATAATTAATAGCATTTTTTATCAAACACTATTAAAAAAAAGTTACTAACTGTTAATTTTCAGCTACAATTTAAAAAAATTGTCACAAAAAAGTCACTAATTATAAGTTTTAGCGACAATTTAAAAAAAAGATCAAAAAAATGTTACCAATTTTTAACTTTTAGAGACAATTTAAAAAATTCGTCACATAAAAATATCATTAATTGTAAGTTTTAGCGTCAATTTATAAAAATTGCGATAAAAAAGTTATTAATTGTCAATTTTTAGTAACATGTAAAAAATCGTTACAAAAAATTAATTTTAGTGACGATTTTACTAGAACTTATTTTTAATATGACTTGATGAGAATTAAATCTAATTATTAGGATCTATTGATAGTTTATTCTTAAAAAATCTCATTACTTTCATGTCATTTTAAGTTTTTGTAAAATAAATTAATATTTTGGTTTCCAAAATCTATAATCTTGCTTCTATTGCTGTAAAATCTAAATAATTTTACTTTGGGATGGGTTTCTCATTATTTCACTTTGTGGATTAGATTGTATTGTTGGACCCGTGGGATCCATTACGGATCCCGTTTCAATAATTCGAACCGTTTAATATGTAAAGTTCGTCGAGTTCTTCATCGTTACAAAAATCATGTTGATCGGATATCGATAGTCTCTTAATCGGAACACATTTTTGTCAATGGTAAACATGATTTTAAATATAAATTGTTAATAAAAATCTGTTCCGATCAAAAGGTTATCGATATCCGATCAACATATTTTTTTTTTTACAAAGATGAAATATCCGATAAATTTTATATATTAAATGATTCAAATTATCAAAATGAGTTTTGTGATAAACTCCACACATTTAATAATGGGTCTAGCTTGTCTCCAATTAGAGAACAAGACTGGACCGTCCAGTCCGGCTGGTGGGCCCATTTTTGGGCTTTTTTTCAATAATCTGAACCGTTTTGATATATAGAACTCGTCGAGTAGTATATTCTTGTAAAAAATCATGTTGATCAGATATCGATAGCTATTTGATCAGATCAGATTTCTGTCAACCATTTATTTTTTTACCATTTATTATTTTTATACAAAATTGTCTGATCAAATAGCTATCGATATCCGATCAACGTGATGTTTCACAGGGATCTAGTACTTGACGAGTTCTACACGTTGAACAGTTCAAATTATTGAAACAAGACCCAAAAATAAACTCACGAGCCAAACTGAACGATTTAATGATACTTTAAAAAGTTAGTAAAAAATTAACTTTTTTTTAACTTTTGTTAAAAAATCTAGTTTTTTTAATGATTTTTTTGTATAAAAATACTAAATAGACCAAAAAAAAAAAAAAAAAAAAAATAATTTTTAACTATCTTTTTAAATTGTCCAAAGTCTTGATCTCTAACGGCGGACAAGCTCGATCAATATGGTCAAATCAACGAGGTAGACTGCTGAGAAATCCATCTCTTTTACTTTAGCACGTCTTTGCATAATTTCTGCATTCGCTACTGCGTGCACAGACCACCAAACAGAAGTGATATATTTCTTTAATTTAGGAATTTTAAAACGGTATTAATGATACTTCTTTCGTTTTAAAATAATGATTTTTTTTTTTGAGAAATTTAATTTTATTAATAGTACAATTATTATATTTTAAAAAAATTGATTTTTTAAAATTATTTTTTGATAATATATTTTTTGAGAAATATCAATATCATAATTGTACTTTTTATATTGTTAATGAATTTAAAAAATGAGCAAAATAGGAAATTTATATTATTTTTTTACTTGATTTTTAAAAACAGACTAATATTTTCAGACAATAAAAAATAAAATAAGAGACTAATATTTTAGGACGTAGAGAGTATAGAAAATCACAAAAAAAAAGAAAAAAAAATTAAAATTACAATATCACATCACATAGAATTTATACACCAATTAAAAGTATTAGGATAAATCACATTGATACCCTCTGAGGTTTATGTTTATTACCGTTCCCCCCCTCACCTTTTAGAAATTACATTCTTTTCTCTAAGGTTTAAAATTTCATCACAGATTATTTCCTGAGATTTAAAGTTTCATAACAATTCCCTCCTCATCGTAATGATTATTATACATAAAATTAAATTAACAAGAAGGTCAGTGTAATTTTTTAAATATGAAGGAGTAAATTGTAAATGTAATCTATCCAAAGTATTAAAAGCTTTTAATTTAGAATTCTCAATATTTTTTAAGCCTCGTTTGGGAATATACTTTTTTAATAATTTTTTGACTTTTTGGCTAAAATGTAATGTAAAAAAACTAATATGTTTGAGATAAATTTTTGACTATTTAAGAAAAGATGTGCAAAAAAATAAAGAAAAAAAAACTTTGATTTTTGAGTATGAGTTGTTAATTTTTTAATTTTTTAATTTTTTTAGTAATTTTTTTGACTAAAATAAACACTTGCCAAACGATACCTAAATAACTTTTTCGTAAACAGACCTATCCTACCCTACCTACCGTACAAGTTGTTAACACGTGTGATCAATAAAAATAATTTTTGACCAAAAGTCTACATCTTTTAATTTCGTCCTTATCTCGTTGTCAGCTAAATACCTTCTTTTTTGTTTGTCTTTGTTATGAGAATTATTGACTGGTCCTATATATTATCTCTTGTTACATCTCCTAAAAAAACTCTCTCTAATTCTCTTAATTTTCATATCAAATAAAAAAAAAAAAAACAAGGAAATAGTTGCTTAAAATGGAAATTAGGGGAATTAGAAGGAACAGTTTTAGGGCTCCAAATCATTTTTCATATTATCACATTGGTATTTTTATAATATTGTGATTAATGATGAGACTCGTGAATTATGTTAGATAGTTAAAAAATATAATGAATTGTGATTAATATAAGGCATGATCACATAACGTTTTAAGATTAATAAATAATTTTTTTTATTGTATAATATATATTTATTACAATAAATCAAATTCATATTTTGAATTTTTTTATAAATATTCTAAAAAAATCAAATTATATATCAAAATAATTTACTTTTTAAATTATTCATAAAATTTTAATCTACTTTTTAAAAAACGTAACTTTAAAATGTAATTTTATTATAAAATTATATGTTCAAAATACGATTTGATTTACTGATATATAAATGTGAATTATGTCAATATGAAATTACGTATTTAAAATGTGATCTCATCACAAAATCATATTTTAACCTTGAAATTTTAAAAAATAAATTAATTTAATAAATAATTTGAAAATTTTATTATTTACATAAATAATTTATTTTTTTAAAATATTCACAAAAAAATCTCCCATACTTTCTGCCTTATTTCTTTCCTTCCACAATCAAAAGCCTACTTTAGTAAAACACAATTTGCACCGTATAAGCAAGAGGCCAAACTTCACTTTACTCTAATTTGAATTATGTGCAGTTTATTTTTTTTTAGAAATAATCACATAATTTATTTGTGACCTGTAAATTGAAGTATATTATTAAATCCATTAACTATTTAATGAAAAAAAATCTAAAATATTCTTATATTTTTATTATTTATTTGGAAAGTAAAATGCATTTAAACATCATATATTTTATTCCATGTATAATTTACTCTCTCGAAATTTGAAAATAAGTATATAATCCTTTTATATATGTCATGTATTTTACACATATTGCTAAATTGAACTGAATATTTAACGATACATTTTAATTTACAAACTATATAAGATTATGTGATCATTTTACAATATTAAAAATAAACTACACATGTGGAACTTAGTTTTTAGGTACAACCAAAACAAGCATAATTAACAATAAAAATAATATATAATGATAGAGTTTGGGCTTTAATTGGGCCCATGTAAATATATTTCTTTATTTATTAATACTTTGGATTGGATGGGCCTTAACTAAAATAAAGTTTGGCAAATATTTTTTTTAGTAGTTTTTATTTTTTGTTTTTTTAGAAAAAAAAAATTGTTTGAAACTTCTAATTTTTTGTTCCAAAATTTGACTTAGGCATGATGGCTGTCAATTTTTTTTATTTAGATTTAGGGTCTAAAGTTGTAGATTTCTAACCTTTCTCTCCTTTTTTTTAAGGTCCTAGTACAGTAGGTATACCTGAATTTTTTTTAGGTCCTAGTAGAGTATATACCTGAAAAGTTATAAAATAAATAAATAAATAAAAGGTCTATTAAAAACCAAAAAAAAAAAAAAAAAAAACCTTAAACGTTACTCTCTCTTTTTTTCTCTCCCTCTTTAGTTAAACTTTTTTATAATTTTTTTTTATGCTGTGTTTGATTGAGGGATTTGATGAGAGATTTAGAAAGGAAAATGGAAAAGGTAGGTAAAATGTGAAAAAAATATACCTATATTTCACATAGTTTTACACACCTTTTCCCTTTTCTTTTCTAAAGCCCTCTCTAAATCTCCCAACCAAATATAGCGTTAGTTCTTTGTAGACTAGATGAACTGAAAAATACTTTTTGTTTTTTTGGTGATATATTAAAAAAAAAGAAAAGGACAAGAAAGAGTTTTTTTAACCATTGCCATACAAAGCCAAGAAAGAAAGGATAGTGTTTTGAGTTGTTTGACTGAGCAGGCTCGTTTGTCCTATGCAACTCATGCTTTGAATTGAATGAGTTTATTATTGAAGGTTGTTTTTAAAAGATGTTAAAAGTTGACTTTCTTTTTTTTTATATTTTAGTTTTTTTGAAAAAAATATGTAAAAAATGTAAATGATAATATGATTTAAAATAAATTAAAAATTAAAAAATAATTTTTAATTATCTTTCCAAAATAATCTGAGTCTAACTTTCAGAAGAGAGAGACGTGTTTGGACCATATAAATATATTTCAAAACAAAATCATTTATTTTGGATTTGGATAAGTTGTTGTGTGGTGTACATTTCTAAAAATGTACTGACTAAATTGGACCATTTCATTGGATTGACATGGTATATGATAACCGGTTTTGATTTGTGGCACTAAAAAGTTGGGCACTAATGCCTCTAATTTTCATATAAGGCAAAAAAAAAAAAAAAAAAAACAAAACAGTTATCCAAAATGAAAATTAGGGGCATTAGTGCCCAACTTTTTAGTGCCACAAATCATTTTTCATATGATAACCATGTTATTTAATTTCTGTTTTTTGCTATTAATGTGTCAAGGAAATTCATTGAATAATGTTATATATATATATATCAATTACTGTACTAATTAGTATATTAACTAATTTATTAATTGATGCTTTAACATAATTTAAAAATATTTTTGATATTTGTAATTTAATAATAAGTGGGGTCAATAATAATATCATAACTAATTTAGAATATTAATTAGTACATTAATTAGTGCATATAATATCACCGAAATTCATTAGGTTTTCAATAACGATGATGCTACATGTACTAATTAGTATACTAACTAGTGTATCAACACTAGTTATGACATTATTACATTATAAATATCAAAAACTTCTTAAATTATGTCATATCATCATAGTTAGTGCACTAATTAATACATATAAATGTTATTCTTTTAAAAAATTTAACAAGAAAGGTTAAGGGGTGATTTAGGATGATGTAAATAAGTGCACTTTTTGACTTTTTATGAAATATGGGCTAGGTTTGAAGTGATGTGGTACAGATGTGATATGACTTAAATAAGATGATGTGATTTAAATAGGATAGTGACTTTTTGACTTTTTTTTTTACTTAAGGCCTAGTTTAGCATAATACAAAAAAGTTAAAAAGTCACTATCCTATTTAAGTTACATCATCTCATTTAAATCACATCATCTCTATATCACATCACTTCAAACTCAATCCATATTTTACGTTTTTTCATAAAAAATTAAAAAATATACTTATTTAGATCATCCCAAACAATCCCTGAATGTGCGCTCTACCTGTTATTTTTCTAAAAAGGGATAGTTTAGCAACCATGAAACAGTGATTTTGAATATTAAAAAGGACCTTACTACATCCCCTTAAAAACACCCCCCTAATCTCCCTAATTTCCATATCAAGTAAAAAAAAAAAAAAAAAAAAAAAGGAAACAGTTGCCCAAATTAAAAATTAGGGAGATTAAGAAGGTGTTTTTAGGGCTCCAACTCATTTTCCTATTAAAAAACGTGAGGTGAGCATAGCTATTCAGGGGTCGCGGTCAGCCCTTTGATTCGTCTATATTTTTAAGATTTGAAAAAATAATTTTGCTCAGCTTAGACTAAAAATTATAACTCAGTTTAGTTCGCCCCTATCCATTTATGAAATAGAATAAAGATTGGTATTTCGTTTTAGTACTTAAATTAAAATATTTTTTAAAAATCATATTTATTTTTATGATTGAATTTTATTAATATTAAAAATATATATATTTTGTTAATATTCATTAAAGATTAAAAACAAAATAGCTCATATTTATCCGGTTAAATGAGTGGGATCGGAATTTGAATATTTTTTAAAATCAAGTTTGAGATGACTAAATTAGGCTAAATATCGGGCCGAGCTAAATTTAGAATGGCATATTTTCTCTTACTACATAGTGCAAATTCAACCCGGCTTGAGATTTTGTCCACACCTAGGTGAGCACTGAACTCACTGTCAACAAAATGGTGATATGTAGAACCGCTAAAAAAAAAAAAAAAAACCTTTTCAGAAAAGTCATGGGACTAAAGTCATGACTTGTAAATCTATAAACTAATTTAAACTATCTTTAATACAGATTTTATTTTTCATGAGTAAAAATCATGACTTGTAAATATTAAATTGATATTAATCTTGGAAGAAGGCCAAAAGTTAATTTTTTGATTTTTTTGATATTTTAAAAAAAAAACATGTAAAAAAGTAGAGAGATGATGCTATCCAAAAAACCTAAAAAATTGACTTTTAACCTTGTTGCTAGTATTTTTTTAAACAAACATTTTTGCAAAATAAAAAAAATTATAACAACTATAAAAAAAATAAAAAATAAAAAATAAAAAAACTGTTTGCCCTAGTTTTTCATCCTCCACTATAGAACGGTGCACCTGCACCTACCCGAACATTTACCCTAAACCGCTCGAGCTATGGCTCAGTCCAACTTGGTGCCCATGTAGCCCATGTTACTCTGTTTACCTCTTGCAAAGCCCATTATCATTGGTGTTTTTAGGATGATAAAATAAAACAAATCAAATTATTTGAATTTAATTGTGATCCGCTCTGAACACAGTTTAATAATCTTATATACATTATAAAAAATTAATTTTTTTAAATTTAATTTTATTAAAATTTGAGATAAAAAACTCGAGTTTGAGCATCGAGTAATATTACAAGGGGCAAGCTAACATGTTAATGACAGACTTGAATAGTCGATAACAATTATAAAATATTAAAATATTTATAATTTTAATATACTTTACAGATATTTGAACACACTTTAACCTATATTTTTTAAAATCTCGATACGGACTATTCTCTTGATGCTAGAGAATATTCTAAAATTCTTTTGTATATAATTTTTAATAAAATCTCATATTTTTTGATTTTCTTCCAGACCTTCCGAATATTTTTTTGGTTGAGCAAACCAAAAGGAATGATGATCTTGGATTGTACCAAGTTTGAAACGAAACATTTTCAACATTAACAATAGTGTTAAAAGCGTTTTTTAGTATTTTCTATATTACAATAATCATCTATTTCTACTATCTTACTACAAAATATAAAACATTATCATATTATTAAAACATTTTTAAATGATAAAATGTGTAATATTAATATAAAAATTTGTGATTTCATTTCTAAAAGGATGTGTATTGAAGGAATTTTCTCCCAAATATAAAAGAAGTGGATTAAAATTTTAAATAATTTTTAATCTTAATGATAACTTACAGTCGTATAAGTAACCAAAAAAGAACTATCTGGCAGCTTTTTTTTATTTTAAAATAAAAAATTATACAAAAAAGATGCACAAAATTTGAACTTTTGCTTTGTGTTTCATTGGATATTTAAGAAGGGATTTAAAAAGGAAAAGAGAAAATATATATGAAATATGAATAAAATATGCCTCTATTTTACTTAATTTTACACATATTTTTCATTTTCTTTTTTAAATTACTTCCAAAATCCTCCAACCAAAGATGGCCTTAAAATCTTAAATTCAAGTAAAAAGACTCTTATTACTTAAACAATAGGGGTATTAAAATATTTATTAATTTATTAATTATTTTTATTTTTTATTTATTTATTAAAATTGTACACGAGCTTGTACCAGTTCCTAATAAATTATTCAAAAAATAAACATTAATTTTATTTAAAGAAAGAAACTCAATTTAAAGACGAACTCTCTGAAAGTTTTTGTTCTCTCTTCTCTCTCTCCTCTCTCCTCTCTAAAAATACCGACATCAATTTAGTGATGCTAGTGCTGCCGCTTGTGCGCAGATACATCTAACATCTCTATAACCAGTCCATTTGTCGGTGTGAACAAACCAACAGAGTCGGCCACTGAACACGTTTTTGTTATTTCACCCAAAATTAAAGAATCAAAATCCAAAACCACGAGTATTATTTTTTGTGTTTTTTTGGTTACAAAAAATATATAAATTAATTTCCCCACCTTAGAACAGAGAGAGACAGAGAGAGACAGAGACAGACAGACTGTGTATTTGACGGCTGGCCAAACCAAATCTCAGGTATCAGTCTGCTTATATAGCGATCGTTTGACAATAACCTCAAAAGGGTCGTCACAATTCGCCGGCAAATAATCTGGGTCGGACTTCGTTTGTCAGATTTCCGGCGAGATTGAATTGGGTTCATGTGCTTATCAAAGGTGGCGAACCCAGGAGACACCGGCGAGTTCGTCAGATATCCGGCGAGTGAAACCACTGATGAAGGAGGACCTTATTACCACCAAGCTCAGCCACAACAACAAGAAGAAGAACAACAAACAACGATGTTTTCAGGGTACAGTAGGCCGAGGGAGGAGTCGGCGGTGGTGACGGCGTTGACACATGTCGTCTCCGGTGGGAGGCCCGGCGAGAGGGGTTATAGGCCTGAGCTGGGAGGGGCTGCGACGACGTCGTTTGTAGGTGGTTCTGGGATTTATTCGCCGTCGAATTCGGCTTCTCCGGGGTACTCTTCTTCGAGCTCAGGTTCGTGGGTAGGGCAGAAGAGAGGACGAGAAGAAGAAATTAGTGTAACCCAAAATCAATATTCAGAACAGCTTCATAGGGTTTATAGAGGGTTTAGTGATCTCAGAGCTTCACCTCATGGAGATTCATCTTCTATTACAACTGGTTAGTTCTAATTTTTTAACCTTTAACTACCACTGTTTCATCATCCATTTTATTCCCTTCTAAATTTTTATTTTATTTATGTAGTTTTTATCACTTGAGCTTCTTTGTTTTCCTCTCAAATTTATAATTTAATACTTCTTATACTTTGATCAATTTCAATATCTATGGAAGAATTTAGTTTAATTTGATGAGGAAGACTTATATTCAATCAATAATTTTGGATACTACTCATCCAGCCACCGTTTCTTTTAATTCTTTCATTACTCTTCATTTTTTGGGGGCAATATTACACATATTTTTGGATTCATATTAATAAAATGAAAACTATTCTGCCGTTTGGCAACATGGTTGGGAGTGAGTTTGAATTAAAAAAAATATAAAATAAATTAATAAAATAAAATATTATATTATATTTAAATTATAATTATTTTTTAAAAAATTAATTAAATAACTAATTAAATTAATCAAAAAATTAAAAAGTGAGGTTGAAAAAGTTACCCTACGTAATATTGCATGTTTTTGTCTATGAACTGTGGTTTTTTTTTTTTTGGGGGGGTTGTTGTTGTTGTTGTTGGGGGAGCACGATTATACATCAATTTTGGATTTCATGATTTTAAAATTTTTTTCTCATTTCATTGTCACACTACTATATGCTTTGATACGAGTGTAATCTATGTTTTTTTAATAACAGCAGCAGAGGAACCTACAACAAACATTGTGACAACCACCAGCACCACTATCCCACGCACCACCATCACCACCACTAGCCAAACTCCACCAACATCAGTGACAGCATCAAATGAAGAAAGAGGAGAGAGAAGAATAAGATACAGAGGAGTGAGACAGAGGCCATGGGGAAAATGGGCAGCAGAGATAAGAGACCCCCACAAAGCAGCAAGGGTATGGTTAGGTACATTTGACACAGCTGAGGCAGCAGCAAGAGCATATGATGAAGCTGCCCTAAGATTCAGAGGAAACAGAGCCAAACTCAACTTCCCTGAAAATGTCCGATTACTCCCTCCTCTCCAGCTCCCTCAAACTACCCAAATCCCCATTTCCAATTCTCCAACTACCCATCATTTTCCAGCAACCCAATCTCAGCCTCCTCCTGTGTTCTTTCAACCCCAGCAATTTCAGACCTCTGACACCGCTAGGGACTACTGGGAATACTCTCAGTTGCTTCGAAGCACTGGTGATTTTCAACCCACAAGCTCTTTAGAGCAAATGTTCTATGCTTCTCCTTCTTCTGCTTCTTCTTCATTAGCTGGTTTGAATTCACAATCATTGGCCTCTTCTTCTTCACCTTCATTTGCTGCTGATTCTTCAGTCACTTCATCGAATTCCTCATATCCTCCGTTTTTTTCTGATCAACAAATGGGTTATTTCCTACCACCGGGAAATCGAAATCAGGGTGGTGGTGGTGGCAGCAGCGGGGGGCCAGTTTTTGAACCACCGTCGTGGCCTGGTGGTTCCGGCCAGTACCCTCCCTCTTCTAGTTGATTTTTTTCAATTTAGATTTTTTTTTTTACTCACAGGAAAAGATATTCGTTATATTCTTTTTCTTGTTCGTGGTTTATACTTTTTCGTGTACTACACATGTTGTTTTGGATCCATTATTGTTAATTCAGCGCTCGTTTGAAAATGAATTTTTTAGTTGGATTTTTAATTTTTTTAATCTGAGATTTTTTTGTTCATTTGGTATTTTTATTTGGCTTTTTTGACATTTTAACTTTAGAATGGCAAATTTTTTTTTATCTTTTTGTAATTTTTGTCTTTTTATCTTTTTGTAATTTTTTGATTTTTTTTTATCCTTTTATAATTTTTTTAGCCCAATTCAAAAACCAAACGATTCTCTAATAATGTTAGAAGTTTTAATTTGAGAACTTAATGTTGGGTCTACATGTTGATGTGATTTTTTTTTTTTTTTTTCAACACACCTCATTAAGAAAAATACATAATTATACTTTAAGTTAATCACTAATTATTTAATCTCATGTAATTTTTTCATTTCTAACATAAATTGTGGACGTTTACACTTTTTCACTAATCAAAATCTTATGAAATATTACGTGTCTATATTTTAAAAGTACTGAATAATTACCCCTCACTAGAGCTCATGTTAAAATTCTAGTGTTAGAGTTGCTTATCAAAAGTATTCTTAAAAAGTTTCTTATCAAAAGTTTTAGAATATAACAAAGCAATACTTCGGTTTTGTAGTTCAATTTTAAGAATCTTATGGTTAGGATTTCGTTAGTGAGAGGCTTTTTTTTATTTTATTATTATTATAATATGAAATGAAAAAAATTAATATGTTTTTATTATTATTATTTTTAATCTTTTATGAAATAAAGATGTAAAATGTAAAATGAATATAAATGAATTTTTTTTAGAAAAAATTACTCATAAATCTCATTTTGGTAAATGTTGTTCTAGTTAGTTATGAGTGTTTTTTCTTAAACCATTTAATCCTTTTTATTTTTGATATGATATATGTTTTTGATATATTATGTATAGAGTTTACATTTTTTTTCTCATATTGTGATTTCATTTTGATTTTGTCACTGTGTGTGTGTTTAAGGGATATTGTAACATTACTATTTTGTAGGAGCGGATTTTGTAGACTCTTTTGGAAGTTGTTTCGCCATTCCCAATTTGGTATTTGGTTTATAATGTTATATTTGGGACATCACAAAACAACATGGCCACAATACTGGAACATCACAAAACAACATCATCAACACTAACAACATCATCAACATAAACAACATTAGCGGCACGATCAACATCAGCAACAAACACAATACTGGAACATCACAAAACAACATGACCACAGATAATGTTAACTCGTTGATGTTATGAGATCAATGACAATCACAGGTCAAGAACCCTTATTTCTCACGGCGAATCACAATTTTGTGGTGTTTGTTGGATCAATGTATGATGTTGTGTTTGGAATGTATTTACGATTGTCCGATGAATAGGGGTTCGCCACATCATCTTCTCATGATGTTTATGTCTTGGGTGATTCGTTCATTATAGTCGATTTCAGAACAAAATAACATCTTCAAAAACTAGAACAATTCGACCCTCCAATCTATAATACGACTTCAAAACCCAAAATATCATAGGTGTCAAACATCAACCCCGTGATATTCTAACTCTCAAACATTCAAATCAACATCAAAGTAATTCACATACCTATTGTCATCGCACAACAGCACCCACGCCAATGCCGACACACCGATGATGTTAGCTCACCGATGTTATTGAATCGATGACAATCACAGGTCAAGAACGGCAAATCGCCTCTGCAAATATTAACTATGAATAAGGGGTTTTTTGATTTTCTCTGGTTTTTGTGGATTAGGTTACAACATTGGAATTGTGTATTGAATGATCAACGTTGCCAAATGTGAATATTCAATCACACAGAATGAGGATTCCAATCACTAACATTGGGATGGAAATCCAAAAGTTTTCATTACATCTCGACTGTTTTGTTCGGGATAGAGGCAAAACATAAAAATGCTATAGTATGCTTTTTGGGCATTTTGCACGACAAGAAAAGGGAGTTTAAAAGACGGAACTTTTTGCGACGACACATTTGCTGTCTCAAAAAATGACTTTTTGCGACAGTACAACTTGCCGTCGCAAAAAATATGATTTTTTGAGACGGCACAACTTGCCGTCGCAAAAAAATAGAGTATTTGTGACAGCATAAAATGTTGTCGCGAAAAATGAGAGTATTTGCGACGGCAAAAATTGCTATCGCAAAAAAAAATAGAGTAGGAGTTTTTTGCGACTGTAATAGGTACCATTATAAATATATATATATATATTGTGGTTTTGAGACGGCTTCATATATATATAGTTACAAAATGGTTTAAATAAATGCAACGGTATTTTTCTGTCACAAAAAAAAAAATTAAAAAAAAAAACGACGTCGTCTTACTCTTTTGAACATTTCTTTTTTCACTCATTTTTTCATCTTCCTATCTCTTTGTCTCTGTCTCTCTTCTCTTTCTCTCTCTCACTTATCACTCTTCTCTGTCTGTCTGTCTGTCTCTCTTTCTCTATGTGTCTCTGTCTCTATTCTCTTTCTCTCTCTCACTTATCACTCTTCTCTGTCTGTCTGTCTCTCTCTTTCTCTCAGTGTCTCTGTCTTTGTCTCTCTTCTCTTTCTCTTTCTCTCTCTCACTCATCACTCTTCTCTGTCTGTCTGTCTGTCTCTCTTTCTCTCTATGTCTCTCGCTCATCTCTCATCTCTCTTTTCTCTATCTCTCTCATCTCTCTTCTCTTTATCTCTCTCGGTTTCTTGCTCATCTCTCTCTGTCTCTCTCTCGTTTATCTCTTTGTACGATCCCATCGTCATAAATAATAAAAAAAATAAATATAAATATTTTAGGCCTAGACAAACATGTTTTTTAGTTTATGTTTTTAAATATTTTAAAACATTTTGTTCAAACCAAACGCGTTTGTAATTTATGTTTTTCTAAAAATAAACAAAAACCAATTTATAAAATTTTTGTAAACATAAACAAAAAACGTAAACGTTATCAAACGCTACCTTAAATTTTCATTTGTGACGGTTATACTTGATGTCGCAAAAAAAAAAAAAAAAAAAACTCAAAAATCTGATTGGCACTCATTTTTCCTTCTCAACCAAAAATCCCCAAATCTCAAATCCCTAATTTTTTAACCACAAAAATCCCCATCTCTCTCTCTCTCTCTCTCTCTCTCTCTCTCTTCCTCCTTGTATCCCTCTCGACGATATCATCGATCAATCCTTTGCAGTAAGTGCTCATCATCAATTCACCTTTATTTGATTCATTTTATTATATTTCTAGATCCTTCGCAGTAAGGGTTCATTGATCGATTCACCCTACGAATGTCAATCTCTACATACAGGCCATTAATCCTAATAATTAAAAAAAAATATTTTAATGGAAAATATTTTTCATTAAAATATTACCCCTACTTCTACAAAAGTAAAAAAATAAGAATAATTTTTTTATTCATTAAAATAAAAATGAGACAAATAAATTTTCAACCTTAATAACTAAAAAAAATAAAGAATCAAAAAAAAAAAAAAAATCTATTAACTATAAAAAAAAAATATTTTAACAAAAAATAATTTTTTTTTATTTTATTTTAAAAAGAGTCATTTTGTTGTTTAAATATTCATTTGTGACAGAAACCAAAGAACAAAAAAATATTCCCGCTCGATTTTTCACCCCCCTTTTTTCCATTCCCGCTCGGCTTCTCCTTCTTTCTCATCTCTTGAACCAAAATCCCTAATCTCAAAAACCAAAAATCCCTAATTCTTACGGCTCCGTCGAATATGAGAAGATCTGACTAAGAAGGTATCCAGGCTCCAATCTGTGAAGATCGAAGCCATGGCCGTTTGCCATTCATTTTCCACGATTGTACTAACGGTTGTAGCCACGACTACTGCCGGCGAGTGAGGAAGAGAAGAGATAAGAGGTGAGCGTTTAGAGATGGAGGTGCAAGAAGAAAGTGAAGAAAAGGTGTGTAGCTTTGCAAAGTTGTTTTTTTTTTAATTGGAGAGGCGAAATAGAGAGGAATGGTGGTCATCGCCATTGTTGCAATTGCAGAGCTGTGTGTGTGTGCGTGCGCTGCCGCGATCTACCTAGGGTTAGGGTTTCGCACTACTCCCTTCCCTCAAATCTGCCCCTTCTGTCATCTCCATTTCTGTCTCTGTCTCTATCTCTTTCTACATATATGTTGTGTTTTCTGTTTGATAGTTGAATGAGACCTTAGTTTTTGATCTGTTTGTTCATTGATCTATTTGAATCTCTCTGAATCTATATATATATATATATCTTGGTTTTTGCTTTGTTTGTTCATTGATATGTGTTACTTTTTTGTGTAGTCTATTTCATATGCTTTCTTAGAGAAGGATGATAGTGGTGTTAGGTTGATGATGATAGATCATAGATGCACCATAAGTGTTTAGAGTGCCCTTTACATTTGTGCGTGTGTTTGTGATGACCATGTAAAGCTTGTTTGAGAATGAAAAGAACTTCAAAGCTTACTATCATTCCATATTGAATCATTTATCTATGATGATGTATATGCACATGTGCTTGTGAGTTATAACCTGTACATTTTTACTCGAATCGCCTCCTATAGCTTTGATGTGCTTCTCTCATCTAGGAATGAAGCTACTACATTGTCAATTTCTATTGAAATATAGAATGGTGTCCTATGCATTTGCCGTGCAACATCCCCTTTTTAATGAGAACAATTGTAGACTTTAGAATGTTGGGAACAGTGACAGTGTCCATGACTTCACTCTTTATTGTACTTTGGTTGTTTGGTGCCATTTGAGAAATTTACGACTGGACTTGTAACAAAAGGGAACTTGTCAATTCAGACTAGTTTGCTGAAACTGTTTTGGACTTTTGACTATCCACTGTTAAAGTTTCCAATCTTTAATGTCTATGCCTTTAGGAGCACTCTAGTTTATTCAAACCAATCTTTAATTGTTCTATATCCCCCCCTCCCACACACACACAACACCACCATTCCTTTCTCTATGTTTTACATAACTCTGCATATGTTCACTTCATGAAAGTAGTTGCCAAGTCCTTGGTTAAGTGCCTGATGCCAATGCAGAAATGATTTGTATTTTCCGTTTAATGATTATGGTTTGGTGGACTTCTTGTCACCCTTGCACCTTTTGTGTATCTCTTTCTTTTCTTTTCTTTTGTGATAATCTTCTCTTTGAGAAATAGAAATCCAACCATTTATTTGACAGTGTGCTTTAGTGGCAATAGAGTTGTTGATGGTGGAGGAAAGGTGAGCTGAAAATAATAGGTTATGAAAAAATCAATTAGTTTCCTTATGTTCCAAAAAGGAAGAGTTTGTTGTAAACATTTTGTTAATCATTGTATTGTTGCTATTGACAATATTCTCACTTTTGAATTACAGGTTTAAGTTTTTGCCTCTATTTTTTTTTTATTTATTTAAATTTTTTAAGTTGAAAAATTTCCTCTTAAATATTTGTAGCTTCTAGAAAAAACAATTCAGGTTAGGGCTTCAATGATAAAGGTTGAGGTGGATTCAAGACTCTAAAATGTGCAAACTTTTAACTCACTGGAGATAGTTGGAATTAGATATGTATTTTTTTTGAAAATTGACTTTGTACTGTGGTCATAGACAATCACTATGTCACGTACTAGTGGCACTTGATATAATTAGTTGTCTTTCCTTATCTTACATTGATAAATGATCAATAGCTTCAGATTGTCATTGTACTTGAGTTAGACTAGGAAATCTATCTAATTTTTACTTCAAGATTGGGGTTCCAAATTCCATAATTGGTATCGTAATAATTCTTTAGGATGACAATAATTTATCATGATAGAGATAGGACATCCAAGTAAATTATCTTAGGTTTGGATTCTATTGTTAAAATTGACACTCCTAAGTTTCATTTTTCATCTTCCAGCAATAAACCTAAGAAAAATTATCTGTCAAGGAACTTGATTGCACTTCTTAGCTATGGAGGGGTCCCTAAAGAATACTTTTTGGATAGACTGACAAATACTTTGGAAGATGCTCAGTGTGTTTGCTGCAATAAGCATGCCACATTAATTTTTCTTTTCCTTATTTCTTGACTTCTTTCTACATCTCCAGAATGTGATCCACCCCAATCCATTTTGCATAATTTGGCTCATTTTGTTCTTGTGTTTTGGTTTCCCTCTTTTTCATAATGGTTGATTTTTTCCTTCTTTCCCATAATGGTTGATTCATTTGAGGTGTTAATGCTCCAAAATCACCAAACGGAGTCGGAGTAGCACAAAACTTGGCACACACGACCGCCTAGGCATGAGAGACTTATGGGAGAAGACAGGACTTGAATCGGGTTCCCGGTTTGGGAGTTAGAGCCGGATTTCACTCTAGGCAAACTAATTCTTTAAGAAACTTGAATTCGAGGTGTTGACACCCCAAAATCACCAAACGGCGTCGATTTAGCATGAAACTCGGCACACATGGCCACCTAGAAATGAGAGACTTGTGGGAGAAGACGAGACTCCAATCGGGTTTTCGGTTTGGGAGTTAGAGCTGGATTTCACTCTAGGCAAACTAGTTCTTTAAGAAACTTGAATTGGAGGTTTGACGCCCCAAAATCACCAAACAGCGTCGGTTTAGCACGAAACTTGGTACACACGACCGCCTAGGCACAAGAGACTTGTGGGAAAAGATGGGACTCCAATCGAGTTCCCGATTTGGGAGTTAGAGCCGGATTTTACTCTAGGCAAACTAGTTCATTAAGAAACTTGAATTGGAGGTGTTGACGCCCCAAAATCAGTAAACGACTTTGGTTTAGCATGAAACTTGGCACACATGACTGCCTAGGCACGAGAGACTTGTGGGAGAAGACGAGACTCTAATCGGGTTCCTAGTTTGGGAGTTAAAACCGCATTTCACTCTAGGCAAACTAGTTCTTTAAGAAATTTGAATTCGAGGTGTTGACGCCCCAAAATCACCAAACGGCGTCGGTTTAGCACGAAACTTGGAACACACGACCGCCTTGGCACAAGAGACTTGTGGGAGAAGACAGGACTTAAATCGAGTTCCCGGTTTGGGAGTTACAGCCAGATTTCACTCTAGGCAAACTAGTTCTTTAAGAAACTTGAATTGGAGGTGTTGACGCCCTAAAATCACCAAACGGCGTTGGTTTAGCACGAAACTTGACACACACGACCGCCTAGGCACGAGAGACTTGTGGGAGAAAACGGGACTCCAATCGGGTTCCCGGTTTGGGAGTTAGAACCGAATTTCTGTCTAACCAAAATTATTTACTTAATTATCTTTGTAATTATATAGTATTTAATTTTTTATGTTTTTTTTTAATTAAAATATTATTGTCATTAATTATTTTTATTTTTTGTTTTTAGATATTTCCCGAGTAGCAGTTTGCTTCTTGTGGAATGCAGGCTTGTGAAGATTGCGATTAACTTTTGTTTTTGTTACCCACGGAAGAATCATGAGGGAAACTTTTTTTTTTTTATTTATGTTATTTTGAATTGTGAACAACATTATATATTTAAACATTGTATATGTATTATGTAGTGGGATAATTTTGCTATTGTGTTGTAATAAATGGAAGAATATTTTCATTTTGGATGAATTGTTATTTTTATACTGGAATTTTTATATTATTATGTAATTATTGTTTTCTTTTTCAGTTATTTTTCATTTAATACATATAATTTTCATATTTTTAATAATTTTATTGCAGGATTTTTTTGTTTTTTGTTTTTTTTATAGACGGCACCACATTGCCGTCACAAATAATATTAGCAGAGTTGAGACAAAAACCTTTTGCGACGGTATTCTTTGCCATCGCAAATAATCTTTTAGCGATGGCATGTCGTGTTGTTTCAAATATTTTTTAGCGACGGTAGGTATCCCGTCGCAATAAAAATACTTTCGCGACGGCATTTTTATCGTCGCAAATAACACCTTTAGCGACAGTAACACAATGTCGTTTAAAAAAATCTCAGATTTTTTCGTATTAATGGCGACGGCATAATTCCATTGCAAAAAGGCAACTTTGCCGTCGCAAAAAAAAGGTGACGACATTGTGTCATTGCTAAAACCTTTTAGTAACGCCCTTTGTTGTGACCCCCTACTTGCCGTCGCTAAAAGTCATATGCCGTCGCAAAAAAGCTTTTGAAACGGCATTTTGAGTATTTGCGATGGCATTTTGCCGTCGCAAAAAGTCAAATTTTTTTGTAGTGTTGGTAACTACAACATCAGCAAAAACTCACATTTACCCTCTACTAAAGACAAATCACATGTTATTTACATGGGTTCTACGTAATTAACATTCAACTAGGACTTATCAGTCTACAAAATAAATGGTAGGATTAAATGGTTCAACAAATTGAATTTTGGAATTTATTGGTGTTATGTCCTTTTTTTTTTATTATATGAATTGAATATTTATTTATTTTTGATTTTTTAAACATTTTTAATAAAAATAATTACTTGTCAAACGAGGTCATAATTATCAAACTTAATTTAACAAACTAAAGATGTAGAAACCATTAGCTTGTGGAGCTGTCTTTTTTTTCTTTTTTTTTTTCAACCCTAAATTACATATATTTAGTACACGGTGATTTTCTTTTTGTTTTATTGGGTTTAATTTTTCTATTTAAATTATGCTAGGACGAATAATGTTCTATTTAATAACGTGACATATAATTTTGATCTTAAAAAATCGAATAAAAAACATATCAAATATGTCACATAATTTTGATTCTATGTATAAAAATTTTAAAGAATGGTAAATGTTTTAATATTTGAACAAATTTGTTGTCCAAATTGTGTAATTCACTAAATAAATAGATTCATGACTAATCCAATTGCAATAGAATAAAAAAAAACATGTTGAAATTTACAATCATATTGTACAGAAATACACAATACAATAAAATGATAAAGAAAGCAAATCGAAACTTGTGTAGTACCACAGTCTCTTTAAAACAGATTAGCTGCCTCACTGTGGGTGCTGAAGGTATGTCAGCTTCTGTTTCTCAAGATACAACAGTTTAGACCGGTTAACGCAGAAGCACCTTCTGATAGTTTTGACGAACCAACAATGGCAGCACTCTCTCACACAGAAAGAAAACTTATAGGTATAAGCAAATTGACTGTATATATTCTGGAAGCAAAAAATCTGTGTCAAAACCAAAGAAGATTGTAATAACCCCGACCTCTGATTAATGTTAATCCGTATTTAATTATGCCTAATTAGTAATTAAGGTGAAATTCTGAATTGATTTACATGTGTGTTGCATTATTTTTGTGTCTCTATCTGTTCGGTGTAAAAAGATCTGTTCATGTTTTAGTTTTGATATGCGAATTGAAAGTCTTATCGGCGTCCGAATCAGAAATTGACTTGATTTATGTGCTAATTAGGATTTATAGAATTTTATGGTATGTCTAATTAAAATTTGGTTCGGAACGATTAAATTTGATTAAAATAATGCCATTTGTTTATTTTTGAGCAATTATAACTTATTAGGCTAATTGAACCCCACTCACCTCTTTTATTCCTTTTGATCACATTTGAGCTTTGAGAGGAAGAAAACGTGAGGGAGAGTGAGAGAAGAGAGAATTGGTGTAGAGCTTGAAGATTGAATTCACAGTGAGGGAATTTGCTAGGAAAACTTGGAAGATCACTCAAGACCATCTCTAGCATAAGAAATTGAGATCCCTAGGTAAGAATGTTAATCTCTAGCCTTGAAGTATAGTTGATTAGAACATGGAATTAATGGTGTTAGGGGATTGACATGGGAATTGAGCTACAAGAGTGGAATTAAGGGTGAATTCATGCATGTATGTGCATTTCTTTACATTTTGAGCATAATTTCAAAGGTTTCTTTCATGCATGTATTAACCTCACTTACATTTTGGTCATTCATCATGTTTTCCTTTAAATTACTAAGTTTGATGATGTTTTGAGGAGGATGAATACAAGAGAGTTCATGTATGTTATGTTCATAAATTGATTTTTGAGTTTAAAGTTGATTTTTGCACAATTGGTATCTTTTGGGCCATGATTTTTTGAAATGATGCTTTAAACATGTTGTTTTATGAGTCTTTAAGTGTTTTCCAAAGTTTGAGGCCCAGAAATTTGAGTTTGATGCATTTGAGGTTGAATTTGAGCTTGGTGATCAAATATGGAAATTTCAGAAATTTGATCCATGCTTGAGCGTGAGACTTTACGCTCGAGCGTGAACTTTGAGTACATGCACTCCGCTCGAGCTTCAATATTTACGCTTGAGCATGAAATGTATATACCCAGAAGTTTGTGTGTTTTGAAATCCGCTGGGAATCCACGCTCGAGCGAGGGTCTGAGTCTCACGCTCGAGCATAGGTCGAGCGCCTATCGAGCGTGAAAAACTTGCATCCAGTACTTTGTCGAGGTTTACAGTCCGCTCGAGCGAGGAAGTCCACACTCGAGCGGAGCTTCATTGTCTGCATGTCCGCTCGAGCGGGGAAAGCCACACTCGAGCGTGGACCTTATTTTCAGCAAGTTTCAAGAAATGTTTTCCAATATATTCTTGCATCCTCATTCCATCCTAGGCATTCCTAGGCCATGTTTAAGATTCCATAATGAGGATTAAAGGTTAGAAACACACTAAGAGCCATCGAAGTAAGTTATATACATTTAGAACGTGTGTTTCAAGTGTGTATTTGTTATGTGTTATGTAGGTTACGTGCCGTGTACCGTTTGACCAATCTGCTCCATCTATCTGTCTCAGGGCCAGCTGTGAGTAACAAACGTAGTAAAGTTATGTTCAACTGTATTTATTTTCTGTGTGATAAATAAGATCTGTTTTCTAAAGTGCTATGTTCTGTACAATGAATGACTGTTCAATTTCTGATATGTATTCGTGACATTCTTAGCATCATGTGATATCTGTTGGCTATTACCCGGTATCGGAGGTTCTTTTATGGAACTTAATCTGTCTGCCCTCTGTTACACGTACCGGAGGCCCGGTCATGGGGGCTCAGCGTATTTATTCTCTGTTACCCGGATCCGGAGGTTCCTTTATGAAACTGGTTATTCGTAACCCTCACGTGTCTGCCTCTATTCTGTATCTGCTCTGTTAATGCTAATGGATGTATCACGTAAACTTAAGCACACCTCATGATTTCTATATACGATCTAGACAAATTATGATTTTGATATGAAACTGAATTATGATTTCTGAATCTGTACGGACTCATTCATTGAAAACCTTTTACTCCGTTATTGTTTACTGAGCTTTCGCTCACAGTTTATATTATGTATGTAGGTGAGCCGGCGCGTGATCAAGGCCTGTCACGACCCAAACCCGGCCCTATGGGTTTAGCACCGTAACTGGCCAGTAATCCGAGATTACCGAAGGCCTGCTGAACAGTAACACAGTTAAACAGAGTACAGGGCCTGGCGGAAGCCAATACAGTAAGTAACTAGTGTCCATTGAGCTGTGAAAATCTGTATGCCAAAAACATTTTTCATGCATTCATACAGTTCGGAACAGTACGGTCTATACAATCATATACAAACATTCAGTACGGGGACCTAATCCCTCGACAATAGTACAGTAGAACAGTAGACAATCTATACAGTAGTACAAAACAGTAAGGAGACCGATAGGGGACACAAAAACACCCCAAGCCATAGCATGGCAACTCGGAACCTCGCGGTGAGGCACATAGGCTGGCTTGACAAAACTGGGGACCAACCCACGTTCCTAGCTCCGGTCTGGCTGCTGAGAACCTACATATATATATAAACAGTGAGCTAAAACCCAGTGGATAACATAATGCGTAAAGAGGTTATGAATGAATGTCCTTACAGTAATGAAATTAGTTCATTAAACAGTATTTCAGTCTTTCAGTATTTCAGTCAATCAGTCATATGTGGTACACCCATTAGCCTATAAACAGTAGGTCCAAAAGGACCGGGTCTTAACAGACCCAACAGTAATGATGGCCATCAATCAGTAAACAGTATGGTTCCACAAGAGAACTGACAGAGCTCTGTAACAGTAAACAGTAAGTGCTAAGGATGCCACAGTACAGTTCAGAATACAGGAAATACATTCATTCAGTAAACAATATCAGTTCAATAAATAGTTCAGTTCAGTATTCAAAAGATAATCATTTTGAACATATCTTTACACAATTGTTACTCACAGAGGTTGGGCTAATAGCAGCTAGAGCGCGTCCCCGAGAGCCAACCCTAAACAGTTAACAAATAGAACACACACTAAGTTTCACAGTCGGGAAGGATGATAATTAAATCCCTAAATTTCCTCGGTGTGGTTCTATGTCTAAACCCTCATTAAGATGCCTTAAACTAGGCCTAAGAATGCCTAGGATGGGATGAGGATGCAAAGATGTGCACAGAAATCAGTTTCAGAATTTTCAGTGAAACAGGGCCTCCGCTCGAGCGCATGTTTCCCCGCTCGAGCGGACAAGCAAACAAAGGTCCCCACTCGAGCGTACATTTCTCTGCTCGAGCGGACTGATGAATGGTGCAAGATGCTGGATGCTCGATTTCTCCGCTCGAGCGTGAAACACTCCACTCGAGCGTACTATAAAACAAGTCGAAGAAAATGCTGGGAGCATGATTTCCCCGCTCGAGCGCTACTTCCCCCGCTCGAGCGGACATCAAAAATCTGGAAAATCCAGGTTTGTGTTCCAAGTTCAAAACTCAAGTTTGATGCTCTCAACTCGATCTTCTTGGGCCCATTTTCTGGAAAATTCTTTCAAACACATAGAACAACACGTTTTAAAGCTCAATTTAAGAAATCAAGGCCCAAGGGTGTTTAATCAAACTCATTTTCAAACCCATTTCCATGAACAATTTCAAAACATGTCATGCATGAACTTTAGTCCAAAATCAAGCTTTAACTCTTGCTCAATTGAGCTCAAAAGTTGGAAAACAAAATGAAAACATGGACCATAGCTTAAACATGGACATGCATGTACAATTCCAACATGAATTCAACTTCAAATGCACCAATTCAAGCATGCATGCAACAATGGAGTTCCAATTCAACATATATGAGCAAATTCATGTCTTAACTTCTCTATAACCATGATACATGCAAGATGAAGCTTAAAGACAACAAGAGGAGGGTGAATTTCCTTACCTAAGTCTCAATTTCTTGTCTAGAAGTTCAATTATGCAAATACACTTCAATTTACTTCAAGTCTTCAAGCAAATCAACAAGAACAAGTCCCTCTCTCTCTAACTCTCTTCTTGGTCGGCAACAAAGAGAAATGGCTGGTCAATGTTGATTAAGTGTTTTGTATATGGCTCAAATATGAGGAGTAGTGGGCCACTAAGTGGTCTAAGTGTAAATAAGTCAAACTTGCCAATTAAATCAATATTTAATCTAATTTAATCATTTCTAATCATAATTTAGATAAATATACCATTAAATCACACATATTCTACTGATTCCAAAACACGAAACGATTCCTAATTCGGCCGCCGATAAGGCTTTCAATTAGCAGTTTAAACACACCAACTCAAACAGATAATCAATCAATCAAACAGATGCAATATGCAATTCAATAGATAAACTTATTCGATTTCAGTTTCGATTTCAATCAGTCCATTCAGTACTTTAGTTAATTCGATTATCAGTCATTATCAGTTCGGTTTAATAGTAACCAGTAGCTAATTCAGCAGTTAATCGGTAATCAGTACGAGGGTTGTTACAAGGCCAGAGTTGACGGCCTTCACTTCTGTTTTTGTCAGCCAACCGTTGTGCCTCTCGAGGAGGTTCCGATCGAAGTCTAGCTACACGGCTGTTTTTGTGCTCATGTTAGTCTCGGTCTGTTTTGTACAGTTGGGTCCTGAATATTACACTTATGTAAATGTTTTGTAAACATTGATGTCCTTCGACCGACATGCTTATGTATATATATATAAGTTTTGAAATCTTTTGTCCCATGTATGTTATCACAGCTCATTGGACCATGTCTATTTTGTATAATTGCTTCCGCAGCCCCTTGTTATGTGCTTGTCTGTTAAGAGGCTTTTGGTAATCCACGGATTACTGGCCGGTTACGATGCTAAACTTACAGGGGCGGGTTTGGGTCGTGACAAAGATGGTTCTCTTTTTATACACCATGGGAGAGAGAGGAGGAGCTTTCAGCCACGAAGGCGCTACTAATGCCCATGAAGGCTGACAACTAATGGTCATTACTCCTGCAAAAACTGCTAGAGTAATGGACCAAAACTGATGGGAAAAAATATCTGAGATATATTTTCTGTATACACAAGTGTGTATATTTGCAACAGACTTGGCCCAAAAAGTTTAGGTTGGTGGACTACCAATCCAGCATAGCCCAAACCTAACTCATTCCAACCTCAAGCCCAAGAGCTAAGATCCACGGATCCAGTCTCGTCCAAGTGGGCAGGCGGTGCGCACGCATGTGGCAATTTTTCCATAACTAACTTGGACCATAATCTTGGCCCAAGCCTATCCTTGAAACATCCATCACTCCCTTCATTCGGAAAATTTGGATGTCCCAAAGGGCTCATGCCCTTATCAAAATCTTGAAGTTTAAATATCCATCAAAACTTTCCTCTACAATCAATATGAGATTGATAGTTATACACAATTTCTGATACCTCATTCATGAGGCCATCTTTATGAGACAATTTCTCATTCAATTCTTAATGATTTTTGGTCATTCTTTTTGTGGTGTAAAGACCGCGTTACAAAGAATCTAAACTCATCTCAACCAATGATTGGGACTTACTTTAATTTCACATTAAAGTTACCAAAAAATTTATTTTTTCAACAAAATTATATTGTTAGTCTTTGTACTTTGATCCTTCATTTTGATTAGGAAAAATTATGCAAATAGTCCCTATAGTTTACACGATGTGTCAATTTGGTTCATGTAGTTTCAATTTGCTCGATTTTGCCCCTTAATTTAACGGATTGTGTCATTTTAATCCAATAAATAACGATTGTTAAGTTAATTTAACGGAAACTCAAACAATATGTTGATTCGGTCCCTGTATTCTTCACAATGTGTCAATTTAGTCCTTGTCAAATTCGAGAAAATTGAAACTACATAGACCAAATTGATACATCGTGTAAAGTACAAGGACAAAATTGACACATTGTTTGATCTTTCGTTAAATTAACTTAACAACCGTTATTTATTGGACTAAAATGATACAATTCGTTAAATTAAGGGGCAAAATCGAGCAAATTGAAATTACAGTGACTAAATTGACACATCGTGTAAACTACATGGACTATTTGCATAATTTACCTTTTTGATTATTATAATTTCAATTACTACGCTTTTAATTTTGAATATTTAACTTCATCTCAAATTGATCCAATTAATTCTAATTGTGAATATTTATTATTATTTATTTATTTATTTTTATAACAAATGCATACATGAACAACATGTGTCATGGTTTTATGAGCAAAATTATAATTTGATCAATTCAGTAACTTAACTCTAACTAATATTTTTTTGGTCAAAAAGCCTTACAATATTATCAATTGAACCAAATTGATGTAAAATATAAAATTAAATATTAAAATTATAAAGACTAAAATAATATAAATAACAAAATAAAAGAACAATCAATGTAATTTGTCCTTAATTTTTTAATAAAGTTGATGGTGTACAAAAATCTTATGGGTGAGGATTTAGATCTTGTGTGCAAATATAAAATTATATTGCAAGGGCCCATGTGTATTAGGCATATCAATATCAATTTTGATAATAACATTAGTTCTTATACGTAGTTATGTCAATCTTCTCAAAGTTGATTGTGATATCAACTTTAAGTTTATCTTGAAGTTTTATTAAATATTAGCATACAATATTTGAATTTACAAGTTGTGTACAAGAGATTAGTTGTTTATTTTCGTTTGATTACAATAAAGAATTGGAATTCTTCAATTAGTAGTGAGGCCATCTTGAACTTGCCCTTGTCTTGGACTCACTTGTTTTTGCTTGGTTGAGGAAACTATGACACTTAAACCAAGAAAGTTTGAGATATAAGAACCAACATTCTTGTCATTCCATGTTGATCTATTGTCATTGTAGGGTGTGGTTGATAGTTATCTCATCATAAGCAAGAACACGTCTCTTATAACAATTTTTCCATGCAAAATAAAAAGAAAAAATTTTGAGATTTAAAAAAATACAATTAATTTTATATTTTTAATAGAATTATATTGATTTAATCTTTATTAAAATTAAATCAATCGAAACTAATGTGGGTGATGGATAGATATTAAAATAAATAAAGGTAAATATGTATTAATAGAAAATAGATGAAATAAAATCTTAAAAGAGACTAGTGTAAGTATATTAAAGTGTAGGACTAACTATATTTCTTCTAAATCTCAAGAGAAGTGATTATAATTTATCCAAAAAAAAAAAAAAAAAAGGAGGAAGAAGAAGAAAACCTGTTTGTTGAACATTTTAAATGTTTTAAATAATTTATGTTAATATATGTATAAAAAGTATATTGAAATATATACAAATATATAAAAATATGTGAAATCTATAATTAAGTTCTAATTTTTTTTCAATTGAACAGTGATTAACCAGATCTTATTTATAAAGTGCAGTTGAAAAAAAAAGTTAGATTATGAGTTTACTAGGAATAGAAAGTGATCATTATAGACGTGAGGAAAGCTTAACCTGTCATATTTCATTTTTCGTCTTATTCTTTATTTTTAATTGGCTATATTTTATTTTATTTTTGTCTTGCTCATTATTTATTTTGGTAAAATTATAACCAGGGAAAATTTCACTTACTCCCTTGTAGTTTTGGTCATTTGTGATTTACCCCCTTAACATTTGAAAATGACTATATAATCCTTATATGGTTTGTGGACTGAAATGCACCATTAAACATTATGTCTAACTTAACAGCAAGTGTGAAACACATAGTAAACATAAGAGATTATATATTCATTTTCAAATTTCAAGAGAATAAATCGCACATGGAATAGAGTACACAGAGTTAAAGTGCATTTTGTTTTCTAAACAAATAGCGAAAGTACAAATGCATTTCGGTCTTTTTTATTAAATCGTTAACGGGCCTAATGGTGTACTTTAATCTGCAAATCACAGGAGGTTTTGTGGTCATTTATAAATGTTAGGAAGGTAAACCGCACATGCTTCAAACTATAGAGGGGTAAAGTGAAATTTGCCCTTATAAGAGCAACTCTAACAGTGAGGCATTAGAGTTGCTATTGCTATAAACTAGCACTGAGCTCACTTTTTTTTTTTTTTTTTTTTTTATCTCTAATTGTAACAATCTCGACCCATGATTAACGTATCATCCAAGATTAAGAATGCCTAATAAGTATCTATGATGAAATCATGTGATTAATTATATGTTATGTGTGTGATTTGCATTGTATCTGTCCATGGTAGAAATATTTGTTTGTATTTCTGATGTGTTCTACGAATTGAAGGCCTTATCAGCATCTAATCACGAAATTGACTTGATTTATGAATTATTTGAAATTTTTAGAACATTATGGTAGGTTTAATTGGAATTCTATTCGAAACCAAATAATTAGAGTTAAAAATATCTCATGATTAGCCTTTAATTATATATCACTAATCAAGCCTATATAAGGCACATTGTTGACTTAGGCCTTTAGTTTACACCTCAATTTCCTCATCTTCATGCTTAAAACGTGAGAGAGAGAGAGAGAGAAGAAGAGTTTGAGCTCCAATTAAGAGGATTGCTAGAGTACTTGGAGGTTTTGGCTTGAAACTTCAAACAATTGATCATTTAGAGCATCATTGATCATCTAAGGTGAGAATTCAACCTTTGAGCTTTGGAATTGAGTCACTTAACACTTGAATTCAAAGAACTAAGTTGCGTAATGCAAGAACCAAGCTTAGATAAATAGATTTAGGAGTGTATCATGCATGCATGCATGTATAATTCTCATGATTTTGAAGTTGACTTCAAAGAATTTCCTCTTGCATGTCCTCATTTTGGCCTTGTTTTAAGAATTCAACATGTTTTTGAGTTAAACACCTCATTTGATCACGTTTTGAAAGTTTTGAACTTGTATCTTTACATGCATGATATGTAATGATATATTTTCACAATTTTAAGTTTGAGTTTTGAACAATTAACAAAGCTTTTGAGCTTAATTTTGCGAAATGATTTTGAATTCACCATGTTTTATCAGTTTACAAGTATTTCCTCAAGTTTTTGGCCCAAAAGACCATGATTTGCAACTTTGAATTTGAGTTTCGAACTTGAAAGAGCAATTTGGAAATTCCAGATTCTGTTTCTCTGCTTGAGCCACAGAACTTGTGCTTGAGTGACCACTCTGTATTTTGCACTTTCGCTCGAGCGACCAAAAGTTGGCTCAAGCGTAAAATGCATACTCCAAGAAGTTTAACATTTTTGCAAACCGCTCGAGTGACAAGAGTTGCGCTCGAGCGAGGATTTCAGTCTCACGCTCGAGCGACTGTCGAGCGTGTGTCTAGCGAAAAAATCAAACAACCAATATTTTTGCAGAGTTTTACAAATTACTCGAGCGAAGGAACTTGCGCTCGAGCGACCACTCACATGTTTGAACATCCGCTCAAGCGAAGGAAGTTGCGCTTAAGCGAGACCTCTGTTTTCAGCATAACTGACTAAGTGTTGTGAATCACATTTTGGCATCCTCATTGCATCTTAGGCATTTTTAAGCCCTAATTAAAACATAATAATGAGGATAAGACTTAGAAACACACTAAGAACGAAATGAAATAAGTTAAGTACTATCCGATTGTGTGTTTCAATATGTGTATATGTTATGTTTGTGTAGGTTACACGCTGTAAGCTAGTTGATTTGTCTGCTTAATTTGTTTTGCAAGTGGAGCTATCTGTGAGTAATAATTTTGTAAAGCTATGTTCAATTTATAAGTATTTTCTAAATGATATAAGATGATCTGTTTTTTGAAATATTATTTTGTGCATGAATAAATGGTTGTCCAATATTTCTGAAATGTATTCGTGGCATTTTTAGCTTCAGATGACATCCGTTATCTGTTCTGTTACGTCCCAATTATGGGTCAACTATACGTCTCATGAGCCAACTGTTATGGATCCTTCTGTATACGTCCTATTTGTGGGCCAACTGTACGTCTCATGAGTCAACTGTATCGTCTCCGTGCACGTGAGTCAACTGTATGCCTTTATGGCCTTCCGTATGGGTCAACTGTTTCTGCTAATGCTAATGGGTGTACCACGTATGATTAACTACAAATTCTGATTATAACTCTGAATCTGTTTATGTTATGAACTCTGATTTCTAAACATGATTATGAATCCATTTCTGTTAACTTTTGAATTCTGTTTTTGTAACTATTATGAACAACATTCATTAAATCCTTGACTTTGTTATTATTCACTAGGCCTCCGCTCACTGTATTATTTATGTATGTAGGTGATCAGGCGTGTAGCCAGGCTCAACGATGATCACCTGAATTTCCTTCTTGTCAGCCACCCTTTGTACCCCCCGAGGAGGTTCCGGTTTATGAAAAGTTGAGGGGTCATGTTTTGTGAACTACGTTTAAAATCTTATTTTCTTTTTGTGAATCTTGAACAAGTTTCGGACTACTAGTATTTCAGGCTAGTCCCACTTTTGTTTTATCTGTATCAGTGGGTGATGTAAGACTACTGTAATTATAACGTCATGTGTATGTATATAAGGTTTTAAATTATTTGTCTCTGTCTCATGTTTGTCTGCACAGCTCAATGGATATTGTATTTTTGTATAATTGCTTCTGTTAGCCCTTTAATTATATGCTATTCTATATAGAAGCCTTTGGTAATCTAAGGATTACTGGCCGGTTACAACACTAAACCTATAGAGGCGGGTTTAGGTCGTGACACCAATGGTGAGCTATCAGAGTTATTAAATAATACATTTGCTATATCTTCTATCAAATTTGACACCAGTTTTACCTATAGTTCAAACTGTTGGCGCAACAATTTTGGGAGGTCGATGGTCGATTGGAGTGGATGACCGGGTGGTCGACCACTTGGTAGAAATTGTAAGGTGTAGAATTTTAAAGTTCGCCCGTCGTTTGGTTAAGTTAAGAATAGTAATTTCACCATTATAGCAACATTACTATTCTATAACTTTTTTGCATTGCGCATTGCTTAATTTTAACTTTAGCTATCATTTTTTTATCAATTGACCGTTGAAGTTGTTCTAACAAAACACAAGGCTATATGAGGAGTTCAAATAGTTTAATATATCTAAAAATTTAAGCATAACAAAAAACCTTCGTTTTAGAAGAGCTAATTTAACTTATTTTTTAGCTTTTTGACTAATTTAGTTTGGTTAAATTAGTTTTGTTTGAATTTTTTTTTTTTTTTTGAATTTTTTGATTTGGATGTGATGGTTGTAAGGAAAAAAGTAAAACAATTATTATTTGAATGTGATATTATCTTATTGATTAAATTAATCCTTTTTTTTTTATTCATTTAGGTATTTTAATTCTTTCCAAACAATGGCAAAGAATTATTATATTTTTAGTTGAAGTACGTAAGAGAGAGAAAGTGGATAAGATCTAATGAGATTAATTAATAGATAAAACAGTGTGTATAGCATCAACTTGTCTGATACTATGGACCGTTTCAAAGATTTTGGTGTGTAAGTTGCTTGAGATTGAAGTTCACGTCTCAAATCAGATCTGGTCGTCGCTTTCTCACTCCAGAATGTCTTCTCTCTCTTTGTGTTTGGAATTGATTTTTTGGTATTTTTTAGTATTTTTTTTAATCTTTTTTATTAATCTTTTTTATATTTAATAATGTTTAATTTTTTTTAAAAAAAATTATATATTTTTAGATTTTACTCAACTAGATCAATAAAAAAAATATTTAAAAAAAATCCAAAATAAACTCAAAAAAAGTCAAAATAGTTGATTTTTAAAGTTTTTTACTTTTCTAATTCATTTATACAAGATAGACTTAAGAAATAAATTTTTTGATATAATCTATAAAAAAAAATTACTAGACATAAAAAATATAAAAAAAAGAAATAACTTTTTTAACTGTATACAAAATTCAGCAAAATCCCTATATTTCCCTCTTGCTTTTCAGGTTGGATGGATATTTTTTTTTTGGGTGAATAAGGTTGGATGGATTTACATGCCACGTTCCAGACCTTTTTTACAGATTAAAATTTTAAATTTGACCACTATATACAGATTTACATTTAAAAATTCATCTTATGTTAAATGTGTTGATGAAATTTATGAGAAAATTGATAAATATAAGCATTTAATTTATAAAAAAAATATGAAGATAATAACCAAAATTGGACATTTTCAATTCGTGAGAAGTGGTTTTATTTAATTCTTTTTTGTGTAAATTAAAAATACATTTCTTGAGATTTGCTTAAAATACAAATTGTTCTCTGTGGTTTGAAAAATTACAAATATCCCCTTATTAGAATTTTTTATTTAACAGAATTAACTAAAAAAATAAAATTTATAATTGTTCTCCTATACAATAATTAAATTATCTAAATTATTAATTGAAACATATTTTAATACCATTAAAAACTGTGAATTGACTTGATAATATATTAATAAAATGGATAATTTTTTATAAAATTAAAAATCTCAAGTAGTAGAATATAATTTTTAAAATTATAAAAAATAATTCGTATTTTAATTAAATCTTAAAAGATGTATTTATAATTTATTTATTTATTTATTTATAAATTTCTAGAGAGTTCAGCAAAAGATTATTTTAGATGAAGCTAATAACCACGTGGTAGAACAGGTGACAAGGGTATAAGATGAAGTCAATGTCAATGAAAACTAAGAAGCCACGTGTGGCATGTAATGTACTATAATCGACACATCTGCCTTACTTTCTTATTCCGTTCACTTTTTAAGAGTAATAATATATAGGGTTAGTTTGGCATAAACTAAATAATATAAAAAGTTAAAAAGTCATTATCCTATTTAAGTCATATCATCTTATTTAAATCACATTACCTCTCTAACACATCACATCAAACCCAACCCAAACCCAACCCATATAAGCCAATAAGTCAAAAAGTGCACTTTTTTAGAACATCTCAAACCAACCCATAATTTTAATTGGAGAGTTTTAAATGAAACTCTAGTGAGGTGGATGTTTGAGAGAATAGAGAGAGGAGTGCGAGCTTTATTTTTAAATAAAAATGTTTTAGACTACTAATTAGTGGTAGCTCTAATGATGTGATTGTGCCTTGATTTTTGTTTTGTTTTTTTTTTTCAATTGCCATCTTACTAGTGGTGGAGTTAGTGATGATAAATTAATAGTATGTAACATTGCTCATTTTCAAATGGATATTCTTTATATCATTAGAATTGTATTAGAATTCTCAAATTAGATCTCAAACATTATTACACTTTTTATGTTGAATAATATTTGAGAGCTTTAAGGCTCTGTGTGTTTTACTAGATATAAAATGGAGGACATAATATAATGTAAGATTTAGTCAGAATATATAATGAATAAGATATATATATATATATTGGATAATATATTTCCAAAATCATATTTTTTGACTTGATATATAAGACTGGATATATATTATCCATATTTATTTTACAAAATATATTATGAGATACAAACAAATAATTTTTAAGATTTACCTTATAATATATTTTAAATACTCATATTGTCCTCATGCCTATCAAACTAGATTGTTTAGTTTAGAAAAAACTAATGCGAATAAACAAATTAAAATTCATATTATTTTTTATTTGAACAAATTAAAGATTCATATTAAATTCAATAATTTTTCAAACAAAAAAAAAAAAATATATATATATATATTAATGTCCACCTGTTAATGATAAAAAAAAAATTATATTAAATTCAATAATTTTACCAAAAAAAAAAAAAAAAACTAATATTCATTCTAAAAAATTCTATCTTACAAAAATAATCATCATTGAATGAAAAAATAACATCTTCATTTATTCATTCATCGCGCATCATCATTCTTATAAAATAATCCAAGCCATTATAATTAAAAATAACTATCATTCATTCTAAGCAAATGATAACATTTTTTTACAATAGACAACTTAATATGTTAATCATCATAATTGTCACCATACATCATATTTTATATATGCATGTCCACAAGCTTACTTACAACCCCAACAATTACAACAAAATTAGATACAAAAGTCATTTATGGGGGATGTACACCAGGTAGTTTGTCAAAATATGTATAAACCTTCTAATTACTATGCAAAATAGGCACTACGTGTGCCTCAAGAGGAATAGCTAAACTAAATATTATAATATATAGATAGATATCTTTCACTAGCCTACAAAAAACACACCCTCCTCAACATATCCAGCCAACAATAAACATACCCATTCCATTTTGTCTTCTTCAGGCAAGGTAAAGAACAAATTAACCCTTTTAGTATCCTTCACAATAAGGGTAGCTACTCTCAACTTGTCATTCGTATTCAGTGGCAACTTGACTAGTTCCCCATTAACCAGCTTCCTAGCTTGAGACAAGTCATGGGCATAATCAATCCTATGAGCAATTTCTTCCATGGTAGTGTTGGTTCTGTCAAAGAAGGAACCAAACTCAACAGCCATATTAGCAAGACCCTTTGCAATACCTTCAGCTTCCCTAGCTCTTTTCTTAGAAGTTGTGCCTGAGTCACATTGGTTGCATGGAGTCCCAGATGATGATAAGGAACAATCAGGCAGATCAACAATTGGAGTGTAACACTCCTCAATAGTTTTGTCCTCTTTTTCTAAGGCATTAACCATGTCAGTGGGTTCTTCAGCCAAGACTTCAGTGGCTCTATCTTTGCCAAAGAGAATTACCTAATCCTTGTAGTAAGGAAAAAGTACATTTCTCATGCCCTTGGCACCTGGCTCCCTTCACAAAACAACATTTTTTCAGATTTTATATTTCTAGTTAATAAATAATGCAAAATGGTTAAGGTAGGTTTTTACCTTGACATAGTTTTGCCAAACTTGCTCACTGTCGACTAAAATTATCTTGTCAGAGTCATCCCACCCAAAGCCACTCAAGCGAAGCATATTAGTAAGCAAATTGTATTGTCTTCTCCAAAATTTGATCTTCGACTCGATATGAGAGGATGCATGAAGATCAGTTCCAAAAAAAGCCAATATGATAAGCTTCTTCAACTCAGAGTAAAATCCACACCTGAACTGACCATTGCCAGCCTTCCATTTTTCACTGAACAGATTCTTCATGGCTTGGATCAATACATCACACTCTTTCAGAGTCCACACTTTACGACCCCTTGATGAAGAAGTAGTTGCTTTCCCCTTATCCTTCTTTCGACATCCACTAGTAACAGTTGTGTCATCCATACCTAACATGCAACCATTTGTAACACAACAATAATTAAATAACGATAACCAAACAAACACATGAAAAAGTTATGTCTTTAACAAATAACTCAAACATAAAATAAGTTACATGTCTACATCATCTTATTAAGTTACAAGTTGCCAACTCATTACACAAGATAACTATTAAAAAAACATTACATCCAATGAAAATAGTACTTAATTTTATATCCTATTAGCTAACCACTCATTATAAATTTGGTTAGCTAGAGTGTCCCTCAAATTAGTCCATTGGTTAGATCCCTCAATTGTGTCAATGTACTTGTCCCCTGTTTCTTGATTATTTGGCAATGTGTCATCTAAGTCTACCTCCAATGGATCCATAGGCATCTCACATTTGACGAGATTGTGTAGAAGACAACAAGCTGTGATAATTCGACATTGGGTCTTGATTGGAAAATAGGAACATGTCCTCAATATTGCCTATCTAAGCTTCAGAAGACCAAAGCATCTCTCAATTATGTTACGAGCCATAGAGTGCTTCATATTGAAGAACTCCTCTGGATTAGTTTGGGCACCCTCTTCTCTCTAAGTGGACAAGTGGTAACGTTGTCCTCTATAAGCTGCTAAAAAGCCCTCCTCATTAGTATAGCCCGCATCAACTAGATAGTAGGAACCTGTAATAATGTAGGATTATATAATTACATAATTACGTAATTTAAGTACAAGGCCAAAGGTTATACATAGTAAAGATATTGTGAAATGCAGCTGTACTCGTTGGCATTCTCAACCTATTTGGTCTACTTATGGCATCTCTACGTAGTCTAGAATCTGAAACGGAACCTTTCCATCCAGGTAAGACATAAATGAATTGCATGTCATGGGAGCAAACACCCAAGACATTAGTCGCAATTTCACCCTTTCTTGATCTATACCTTGCTTTATTTACTGCAAGAGCTAGCACTCTAACATAAGTGCCATCAAGTGCACCAAGACACTTCTACCAAAAATTACCAAAAATAAATTATTACTTATTAAATTGTAATTATGAATATTATAACTTTTATCAAACATGAAGCATTACTAAAACTAGCATTTACTTGAAACCAACTCCACCTATCATCTGTACACCCAGCAGTTATTGGTTCAGGTGTCTTTAGTAAGACACCTTGCAGTCGAAGCACAGCCTTAAGGATATCATTGAAAGACTTACTAACTGTTTGATCAAACCTCATAAAATTGAATTTGACATTTCGATTTTTATGGTGGTGCCTAAGAACAGTTAAGAACATATCAACCTTTTCCTCTAACATAACATATTTTGAATCTAACACACCCTTTGTTCTAATAAGCCCACACAGTCGCATAAAGGTATGCCTATTCATTCGTAGTTGTTCATGGCAGTCTATGTCATTATCTTTGACCAACTTTTTTTGTCACGACCTAAACCCGCCCTCCATAGGTTTGGGGCCGTAACCAGCCAGTAATCCATGATTACCGAAGGTCTAACTGAACAAAGTAAATAAAGGGGCTAGCGGAAGCTATTATGTAAGAAACAAAACGTCCATTGACCCATGTATTTATATGAGGCAAAAGGCTTTGCTATACATATAAACATACATACATACGTGGAAGTACAACATGCTATTATAAGTTTGTGTAAAAGACAATCAAAAGGAGAAAAGACACGCCCACGGACGACAATTCCTGACCAAACACACGGGCGCTCCACAAAGGGGAGAACATTAGTCACATCAAAACTTGAGTAGATGGAAACCTCGCGATGAGGCACAACGGTTAGCTCGACAAAACCAGAGTAAGACTGACGCCATTATGCCTTTTCTTGAGCTGGATTACCTACTTGATATATCAAAATGTGAGCTAGGGCCCAGTGAATAACAACTGAATAAGGAGAATATAAATGATGATTATAATATAAAATGAAATACAAGCTAAGCAGGTTCATACGAAACTTGAAAATCACATAACCTTTCGTGTAGGACATTCACGTAGTACATTCAAAAGCAGTAAATACAGGCGGTCTAGAAGACTGAACAGATGGTTACGGAGACCGGACAGGCGGTCAAGAAGATTGAACAGATGGTCATAAAGACCGAAGAACCGATACGATAGCCATTATCATGTAGCACAGGAGTTCCATGGATTGGAGCTGATAGAACTGTACTTATATGAAGGGGTGCCAAAATTATCATAGCAGCTAGTGAAAACTGGAATAGAATTATTATTTAGCCATACGAGAGACACATCAGAATAACACATATGTTGAAGCAGAGAAAGATAAGTTAAATTATATATACTCACAGTTCGTTTCGCGTTGCAGACGACTGGAATGAGGCATTTGACCTACACAAATAGAGTTAAGCATCGTCCATTTAATGCAACGAGCACTCAACGAATTAGTTCATAACTTAGGGATTCATGGGTTAAAATGTAAATCACATTTGTTAAACGTTTATGCGATGTAATTGGACATCATACACGAGCATGAAACATGCTAACGGAGGCTCGAGAGTGGAGTAAACGACTCAGAAAAGTAAATCCGGGCAGCCAAACAACCGCACGTCCGGAGCCCCCTGGCCGCACGTATGGGACTCTCTCCGCACGTGCGCCCCTATGTGCTTTTTTGACAGAATGCTTCCTAACCTTCCCTTGAAATCCGCACGTGCGGACCTACCCACCGCACGTGCGCCGATGCTCTCTCACACGTGCGGGCTTCCTAGCCGCACGTGCGGTTCTGGATGTTCCAGAGCCGAGTTTCTGCTCTGTTTTGGGGTTCCAACTTTCTCAAAATCAAACCCAAAATCAACTAAATTAAGGGTCACAAGTTGATAAGCATGGTGACCAATCAATTTCTATATTCAATTTAAGAATGAGATCAAAGACACAACTCAAATTCTACAAGCTCCTAAACAATTTCAAGGTCATAAGAAAATAACATCAAGGCATATTGAACTTCTATTTCTTTCACCAAACTATGGGAATTTAGTTAGAAACATGCACAACTAAGCAATTCAAGCTATAATAGGTTTGTAATACATCTTATACTACCCAAACCCTTATTCTCCCTTTCAATTTCTAGGGTTTAGAGTGAAATCTACCTAAATACAAGAAATAAGGGAGAGAATACTTACCTTAAAGAGTTAAGTTGATGAAGTGATCACACACTTTTCCTCTTTCTTCTTCTCTTCTCTTCTCTTCTTGTTCTCTTCCCTAGGACTCTCTCTCTCTCTCTCTCAGATGGTATTTCTCTTACCTCCCTTGTGGCCAACAAAACATATATATAATGCTAGGTTACTTGGTTTCAAATAATTTTAACTTATACCCACTTCAATTAAGTTATTTCTTATCACAACCTAAGGTAATTAATTCCCACTTCATCTAATTAGAATGAATTAGGCTCTACCACCTTCTTCATCATTTAATTTATGACATAACATTACAAGTTAACGAATCAAATAGGTCTTTTCTCAAAGAAACATATCTGTTAACAAACACATTACTTATAATAGACATATAAAGCTCGAATAAATGCATGATCCAAATTAAGCATAAAAGTAATCTCAAAAACAGCAGTTAAGGAGGAAAGCGGGTGTTACATATTTAGGCGGTCAATTTGTTGTTTGAAAGGATTAGGATTTCTACTTATTTTCCTTGTAGCCTCAAACCTTTCCAGTGCAGCATGCAAAATGACAATATAAACTCCACAAGTATAATTCATGGATGATACAATATGTTGCAAGAAACATAGGCCTCAATGAGGTCCCTCTTACCATCAAATCTTTTATTATTTGCCATCTATGAAGAGAAATAGTGCAATAGTAAATTAAATAACTAAAGTAATCAAATAGATAACTAAATCAATGTTAACTACTATTCACAGCAGCTTCATGTAAACAATTAGATTTGAAAGAAAATAATCTTATCCAGAAGAAGCATTCAATAAGAAGGATTATTAAGCTACACCAAAAATTGAACTTTTGATATAATTTTCTAAACAATCAGATTATGTAAAAAAAGCAATCTGATTATAAAAATCTGATTATGTAAACTACCTTTCCCAATATATCAATCTTGGGAAAAATCTAATTATCAAACAAAAATCAATCTTTAAACTACCTTTCCCAATATATAAAAATCTAATTATGTAAAAAAATCAAACTCTTCATAAATCATATGTTTTTTTTTAATTATTTTTAATTTTAATGTCAAGAGTTTGATTTAATCAAATCCCTAGATTTTTACATACAAAACAAACAAATTTTTATTGCTTGAATCAAAGCTCAAAAATAAATAAATAAATAAATAAAATAGAGACATAAAATCTGATTACAATAAAACAATAAAATAGAGACAAATTTTTATTGCCTGAATCAAATCTGATTACAAAACAATCAAAGCCCCCCCTCCCCCCCCCCCCAAAAAAAAAAGAGATATAATCAATATACCCACAAATAATAAAACAGAGATAACATACCCACTGTTTTGTCAAAGATTACAAAAAGAGCCAGATTGAACAAATAAAAAACCAGATTAAACAAACCCTTGTATAAATAAAAAAAGGGTTTGGAAAGCTTAGATTGAACAAACATCAGTGGGTTTAGAAAGTTCCAAAAAACATAGACAAGAGGGTTTAGATTGAACAAAAATTAGTGGAAGGACCACAAATGCTTTAGATAAAAATAATAGAAGGAAAACCTAAAACTAGAAAATCAAAAAAAAGAGAGCAAAGTAGGGGGAAACGATGATTATCACTGGAAAGAAGCTTTGCCAACAGAAATCAGTCAAAAAATCGAGTAGATCTATACTTGCAAAACCAGAGCTCTTCTTCTTTGCTGGATGTTTGAGCTGTATATGGTTTCTTGAGCCCTAATGTGTGTATATATTAGATAGACAATAAGGTAAATTGGACTTTTTAAATCATATCCCAGCTCAGGGGATATGATATAATGAGGGGATGGTGGTATTGTATATCCTCCAATTTTGGGAGATATACAATTCCATAGTATATTATATCATCTTTAAAAAAAAAAAATTACAAATACAGGATATGTGGACTCCACAGTATATAATATCTAATCCCACCCTTCAGATCCTTGAATCAAACAAGGCCTAAAGCTCTAAAGGAGTTTTAATGGTGTGGGCCCTATTAGGATAGTCATGTTTGTGTTTTTTATTTTTTATTTTTTATTTTTTATTTTTTATTGCCAAGTGTATAGAGTTCTGTTTAGAGCTATATTTTTAAGAGATGTATCACTACTATTTTAAGTTACCACCAGTGTGGTAAACTCCTGGCGAAGGCAATCTTTTCTAGAGAGGTGTGTCAAGTTTGACTCCTAAAAAACACAAAATGCTAGTTTTATTGAGGTGACTCATTGCAGAGATTACACGCTATATTTTGATTATTATTTGACTTCTTCTATGACACGTGGCGAAGTTTCATTAGGTATCTTGGTAGTACGTTCCTTTGGATTGGTTTAAATCTAGCCGTTAACTAATTATTATAGAGTCAAGACTCGCAGATATTGTGATACCCTCACAAAACATCCTTTCTCTTGATTTTTAAAAAAAAAAAAAATCTCTTTTTATGTTAACGTCATTAAAATCTAAAAAATTTAGAAATTCCCTAGATATTGGTTTGTGATTATGTGTTAATTTTAAGTAGTAAATAACAATTCCAATCAAACAATCAAGTCAAATCGACACAATGATTTTAACGTGGAAAAATCATAATTGGAGCACCTCCAATTATGATAAAAAATCATGGGCTAAAGCCACAAAACAATCCATGAAGAAGATAAAAGGAATTACACAAGTGTTCTTTCAATTACCTAGCGAATCCACGCCCGAATTGAATCAACCCCTATATGCCTCTTCCACCACGGTCTTTATCTCAGAATTGTCTTGCCCAACATTGAATGCACAACGTCGACGTCGAATCCACGACGATGAGCCACTCCAAAATCCACCAAAGCTTCAGGCCCAAATTCTACTGAATCTACTGAAGAACAACTCTCTCTTTTGTATTGAATAAATAAAACAAACAAACCCTTTGATATGATTCACTCAATTCATGATTAATCTTTCACAGATATCAAAGGAAAACAAGCAAAGAAGCCCCAAATAAAAATCCTAATACCCAAGAATAAGATTTGGAAGCCGTATCCTAAAATCGAACTGAAACACATATTTATAGAAACAGACCCGCGATCTCTGCTCGAGCACAAGAATGACCGCTCGAGCGGAAAAAAACAACTCCCAGTACCACTACAAGAAATTGCATTTTTCGCAACGCAACAAAATATGTTGCTAAAAGGGAAAATTCGTTGGCAAAGAGTTTTGCCGACACACAAAGGTACGTTGGCAACCCGTAGGCAAAAGTGAGTTGGCAAAAGTTTTTGCCGACGAAATTATCATTGCGTTGGTAAAAGTAATGCCTTTAGCGACGAACATAGTCGTCGCTAAAAGCCTCCATCCATCGTCGGCAATTTACCTTGCGTTGGTAAAAGTCGTTCAAATATGATGATTGTGTGGCACTTTTCGCGACACAAATTTACATGGGCAAAAAATATACTTTTAGCAACAACATATGCGTCGGCAAAAGTAAACTTTTGGCGACACATTTACATCGGTAAATGATGCCATTTGCCGACGATTTGTTTGTCGCTAAAGCTTTACTTTTGGCAACGACAAATTGACATTGGCAAAAAATACAATTCTACCAACACAATATGAGTGGGCAAAAGTAAACTTTTGGCAACACATTTACGTCGGTAAATATTGCCATTTGCCGACGATTTGTTTGTCGATAAAGATTTACTTTTGGCAACGACAAATTGACATTGGTAAAAAATACACTTCTAGCAACACAATATGAGTGGACAAAAATAAACTTTTGGCGACACATTTACGAACAAAAATAATTGAAAATAATTATATATTTTTATAAGATTTACAGATTTACAAGAGGCATCCCTCAGGCACCACTATTACAAACTAATAACAATGATATGAAATCACCTAAAGTTGATGTGCAATCTTTCTCTAATAGGACTTTGAAACATTGACATGTTTGTCTCTTCTAGATTTCCTGGTTCAGAATTTTGAGAGGTACTTTCTGTTTCAAATGCTGATTTAGCAAGCAAGAGCGCATATGTTGTATGGAACTAAGAGTCTTTAGAGTCTTGATCTTCAATCAACCACTGGAGATATCTGCATCAATAAAGTTTGGGATATTAAACAAAATAGCATGAGAAAAAAATCGCTTAAACATAGAACAGGAGCAAAAGAAAAAAGATCACAGAACAGAGAATGAAACATAGTTCCTCTGTTTTCTATACTTTACACTTTCCAAATTCTTTTTTTGTGCTTTAATCTCTCTATATTTTTTTCTTTATGTGCCAAATGGAAAATGATGGGGCTTGAATATGTATACTCCATACTAACAGGAAAACAGTTAACAAAACTGAGAAATACCAAAATCATTAAGAATGATCATTTTGACCAGGAAAGTTCATGAAAAGTTTCCAAGGTGACACATCAAAAGAGTAATCTACATATTTTTTTTTTCTTTTTGATAAATAAACAAACTTTATTAGAAAAGCATCAGAGTTGATGCAAGTAATACAAAAATCAAGCCTAGAGTAATCTACATATGTACCCACTAACTCATACTTGCAACCAGAAATTTGGAAGATCTATGAGGCCGCAGCCTTGACTAGAAACAAAACTAAAAAAATTAATTAATTAATTAATTTGTATTGATTCATTTTTTATGTTATCATTTTTCAAGTTTCCAGAAACAAAAATAATAAAAAGTTCAAAAACATCCATTCTTTTCATATCATGTTTACATTAGCAGTTGCGGTAACAAATCAAACAAACACAGAAGATAAAAGGTACTATCCCATTAAACAAACGCAGACAATAACAGATGCTAGCCCCTATGTTTGGAATTTTAACCATCCAAGTAGCTCAAAAAATGGCAGAAAAAGAAAAGACTGAAGGTCATAAGAACATAATTATGACAGAAAACTGCATGGGCTTTACTATTATGAATTACTTTCCAGAGATAATGTCGCAGATACAATAACTTAGGAGGAGCATACCTTTGCAGAATTTCCACCTTCTTCGGATCAATAGCAGAAATTACTTCATCTGTAACGAAAGTTACATTAAAAATAAAGGTAGCAAAACAGGAAAATTATTTTCCAAGTAAAAATAACATATGCACATCATTATAACTATTTATTAAGCATGTCCCAATGGTTAAGTGATAGAGGTAGACTATTTCAATAAGTATAAATCACACGCAGAATTTTAAATTATATTTGCAACAGAACACACACACACACAAAGTCGTAATCCAGCTAAGATAGCATCTTCCTGTTTCTATTCTACTTTGAAATCGAGTAATTTCACAACAAATTGCCCCAAATAAGACCAGTCATCAAATATTTGTATGCAAAGTTAAGTAACAGTGGAGTTCTCCACAACATGAAAAGTACCAAGATATACAATTTCCTAATCTCTTTCTTAAATGCTATCACTACTACTTATCCCACAAATTTAGTAAAGTTCAAGCAATCCCTCCCTTCTTACATACTTTGAGAAAAGACCAAACTCTTCAAGAGTGTATAAAACAATATTCCAAGCAAAACCAAGCAACTAGAGATAAAATAAATCTAAGAGATAAAGGACAAGTTCACATCATGTTGGGTTAAGAGCCCCTGAAGCCATTTTTTCATATCAAATCAACCCATCTATTATCTTTTCAATTTCATTTAAAAAGATAAAGAACATGGTGAGCAAGCATGCAAGCGCCTACGTGGTGGGAGAGAGAGAATCCCCCAGTCACAATATTGTTGGGATATACTAGTATGGAAGGTGGTGTGGGTGCCTCCCTGATTGCAATAAGGGGATACTTTTGGGGGGGGGGGGGGGGGTGGGGTTGCGGCTCCAACTAAAGTAGTTCCGAGTTGTCATGTACAAGTGAGATTCTCTAACAATGTTTGTATCACATGAACTCCACAAGAATTAAATTAGAGCTTCAGTTTGAATGATGGGAAAAAAAGGGGGGGGGGAGTTCAAAAGTATTCAAAGTGTTTGATTAGATTCTAGTGATACAAAGGGCTTTGAGAAGTTCCGTAGAAGAAGAAATTCACAAAGTAAGAAAAAGGAAGGGAAAGAAATGAACCATGACCATGAATCATGACTGCTCTCCCCATTCAAATCAACAAAAATTTCTGCAATCGTTCATTAACCAAGACAAAGCATTCATTGTATTTAAACCTGATCTTACATCAAAGGCACAAGCAAAGTTATGACCAGATGGAACTCAAATTTTGAAGAAATTATTTAAGTTAATAACAGGCTGGATTAAAGACTCACAACCCAAAAATATAAAAATATAAAATAAATCTAAGGGTTAATAGAAATTTTGAAATGGCACCCATTTGCATAAAAAATATTTCTAAAGATTGGGAAGCTTACACATCCAAGCTTCCCATCAGGAGGCTTAAAAAACTGTTGAGGTGAGACCTTGCGGTTCACATGACAAAAAATTTCCAAGGAGTGAACCCCTAACTGAGAATTTTTTCTTTGCAAGTAAAGTTTTGTTATCTTCTTTCCTTTTTTTTTTTTTTTTTTTTTTTTTTTTTTGCGTACATCTTTATTAAACTAAATATTTTAGAAATTTGCTAATTTTACAAAATATAAGGCACATGTTTCATACAATAGGGTTTCATGCCTTCCGGATACATTTGATTTCTACAACATTGTACAAAACTGCATCGTTCAGTCAAAATCTTTTTATTTTAAAAATATTCAATGAAAAAATTGAGATCAAGATTGATATAGAAAATCAATTGACATACTGTCAAAAGCATAGCTGTATCTGCTCCCTGTGATTCCTTGAAGGTAACGTATGCAAGCTGAGATCAGTGTTTTTAAAGGCTCAAGGCGCACTAAGGCGCTGAAGGTCTCTCGGGGCCTAGGCGCAAGGCGCAAGGCGAGGCGCGGGCTTTATTGAAGTAAGGCGCACAGTCTTAGTAAAAAATAGAAAAATTAACATAGACTAATCATTCATAGTATTAAGACAATTTTTTTTAAAAATAAAAAGTAATTAAGATTCAAGACAAAATATAGAATAATTTTCAAAGCTATGAAAGTGCATATTACATAACAATTCAATTTTCAAAGATAAAATAATCCACATTCATAAGTGTGATTAATTGTGTAATGTAATGGAAAATTAATTAATACAATGTAATGCAATGCAATTGTGTAATGCATAGTGTATTAATTAATTGTGTAATATAATGGAAAATTAATTAATACAATTGTGTAATGCATAGTGTATTAATTAATGGAATGTAATGGAAAATAATGTAATGTAACGTGTCAATTTAAAAAATAATTAATGTAATGTAATGTGTCAATTTAGAAAATAATGTAATGTAAAAAAAAAAGAGACCAATAGCAGTGTGTTAATTAATTATTTGTAAAAAAAAATATTTTGTATTTCTTTAATAAAGTACAAAAAGGCATAAATAATTGAGAAAAAAAAATAATTGAGAAAAAAATATTTATTTTGTATATTTTTTTGTATTTATTTAAAAAATATTTATTTTGTTAAAATATTTAATTGACATAAATATTTTGTATTTATTTTGTTAAAATATTTAAGACATAAATATTTTGTATTTTTTTTTTTTTTTTTGTTTTAACAGAGATGCAAAGGCATAAATAAATAAATAAATAAAAAAGCAGATGATCAGTGAAGAAGAAGGAGAGAAGAAGAAGGGCGAGAGAGAGACTGATCGAAGTCGAAGAAGGCAGAAGGGTAGACGACAAGAAGCCGAATCGAAGAGACGCAGTCGAATCGAAGAGACGAAGTCGAATCGAAGTCGAGACGAAGAGACGACTTCGAAGTCGAGACGAAGAGACGATCCAAGTCGAAGTCGAGTCGAGACGAAGAGATGATCCAAGTCAAAGTCGAATCTAAGTCAAGAGACGAAGAGACGCAGAGACGACACGAAGTCGAATCAAAGTCGAGAGATGATCGTTAGATCAAAGATTAGGGTGTAAACACTGAGTCGCGCCTAGGCGATCGCCTTGCGCCTCTCTCGCCTTGCTCAAGTCACGTCTAAGGCGAGCGCCTGGTTCAAGTCGCCTCGCCTGGTACCTGTAGAGGCGCAGATGCTACGCCTCGACTCGCCTTGCGCCTAGGCGCGCCTTTGACAACACTGGCTGAGATGTTTCAGTTTCCCTGCAGAACGTGCCACAAACTCTATGGAGCATTGATTATGCAAGAAATTTAACACTGGGTAAGTCAAGAGAGCTGACCTTTGCATTTCAACATACTGGATATCACCTGAAAAAGAGAAGAATTCCTTAATATCCTTCTCAGAGGTAGCTAGTGAGATATTACTGACTTTAACTGTTCTTACCTATGAAAAAAAAAAAGAAAAAAAAAGTAAAAGAATAGCTAAGTACATGTAATGACTAAGAAAATGTGATTACGGAGAAGAAATATTCAAATTGCATTAATTGAATTTTGAATGCGGCGTGGTTCTTGCCACTTGCAAAACAAAATTTAAAGAAATCAAAACTGGTTAAAATGGCAGATAATAGATTCACGCAAGACAGAATCTTAGTCACTTCAACAAAGTCCAAAATTTTGTGCTCATCATCTTGGTGACATAAGGGGGACACATATCCGAATATAGGCATTTGAAGACAAAAGTGCAGTCATTCACACTGATACCCAATTCATAAAAAGCAGTTCTTATAAGCACCAACTAGTGGTTTAGACATTCACACTGATGTCCAGTTTATGAATAAAAAGAACTTCTTATAACCACCGACTAGTGTGCACTTTTAGTAAGTATTTTTCTCACATCTGAAATGTTAATTGTCCAGTTTGGAGTATTGCTTGGTGGTGCATCTGTTCCAATCTTTGAATTGGTATGATCCATGGGGACCTACACATCACAAACCCAATTAGATTCTTCTCAGGGAAGAAATAACACAAAAGTGCACAAACTTACATGTAAATGACACGGTAGGAAGTGGATACATCATACATGATTTACATTAACACTCTGACTAGCCATACTTGAAAATGACATAAAGGGGTAAAAAAGTGCAAGTAACCATGATAGACTACAATGCTTAGTACATACTGCAGTGATGCATCAAGGCTAACTGAAAATTCATTTTCAAAGATAAATCCAAGTGACAGTATTGGAGAGCAAAGTAATGATTGTTGGGCCAATTTCCTAAGGTCTTAAATTTTCTGGACTACTGGTGATTGTCTAATAAGGTGTCAAACCACAGGTTAATAAAGGTCTTAGGTTCAAGTTCTATATATGCATTTGTGTCCTTGTTGGCATTTTGCTTCTCCACATGTTAGGATGTTTTCATCTCCACATGCAAGACGGGATTGCACATGACGAGGGTGTCGGAGAGCTCAATATGCATTGTTGGGCCTCTTTCCACACAACTTGACCTTTTGGGATTAGTGGCGATCTAACAGAAGTAACATATAAGGTTGAATTCATCAATAAGCTAGGTGTTATATGAGTAGTCTCTCGAAAAGTTAGATATCATAATAAGTTGATAGCATGCATTATGAGATACAAATAAAAAATAAAATAAAAACTATAAAATATAAAAATTATAAAATTATAATCCGTAAATCACTTAAATATACTAAGCAATTCAAACATTCTGAATTCCATAATTTCATTCATATTTCTTATGCTAATGAAATAAAAGAAAAACATTTACCTTAATAATCACTTGATTTCAAGAATCAGGGCCTAAAATGAATAGATGAGAGTAGAATCCAATCTTTGTTGAACAAATCTAACCTAAAACAGAGTAGATAATTACACATACACCAGATTAGCAGAGCAGAACAGCATATATAGCAGATACACCAGAACAGAGAACAACAACAAACTGTTGAGCTAAAATTACCAAGAAGTGGCATATAATTACCTTTAGAAGCATGGACTAGAATAACAATTAAAGATTTCTTCTTTTCCAATTCAAGAAGTGTGTTTAAGCAAAAATACAAAAGCATCAAGTTCCAACATTTCAATTGACGATGATGAGGGGGAAAAAACTTTAAATTAAGAGAGAGAGAGCCAAATTTACTTGTCCGGAAAAGCAGCAGAGTTGAAAGGGCACATATGACTAACCTCTTTCAAATTTACATTGTTGTAGAGTAATTTCTTGTTACTACTGTACATGACAGTTGGCTTATCTAATGCAGCAAATACATGTGTTGTATTCTTTGATGAGAAAGTGCAGAGTGTTATAGGCTGGGTCCCAAGGGACAAGATAAAGGACAAAACCTGTGTTTCTAGCTCAGTCAAATGGGCTTGAATTAAACACCTAAAGGAGAAGGGATTAAATAAAATATATTAAAAAAGGTATATTCTGAATTTAATCATTAGCTTTCAAGTTATTTTCTTCAAAATTGCAATGTGTTCCATGTATGTGTACGTGATGGACACACATCTCCTCCAAGTGCCCGCAGTGTGTTGCATGCAAAAGAAAATTTGAAAGATAATAGGACACATTGCGTAGAAATGTCTGAGCTTTTTGGTTCTCTTTTATCCTTGCATTTCCTAGATCTCATCATTTTCCTAAACCATGCAATCAATCATCTCTTTTGCATGTTATCCAACCATCTTAATTTGTTTTCTCTCACTCTCCAATGAATTCTACTTGCACAATCTTAAGAAAACACTAATTCCTAATTTTATCCTTTATTGCCTTCCCATACATCAATCTAAAGATCTCAGTTTCTACCATGCTCGCCCTATGTGATCATTGATTACACAACATTCTCTCCAATAGAAAATGGTTCTTTCCTAAAAATTAAATTTTAATTGCAGTTGTATACCTTGAATACACAATACAACTGAATCCCTTCTCCAATTAGACCATCTCTTAACCTTAATTCTATGGTACACATCTCTTCAATCTCTCCATTTATATGAATAATCAAGCCTAGACAACAAAACTTAATATTTGTTCACCATTGTCTTCACTGCTGCCCCACTTGTATTACTCATTTTGCTAGAGGTTATATTGACCAACAAATAATTTTAGCAGCAATAATTTGACTAGTAAGGATATGTCCTAGAGTAATATGAATATAATCTTCTATTGTTTTTTTGAATGGAATTTGGTGCATATCTATTGTTGCCTTCTCTTTGGATTGACTGCAAGTCAAATTATCAAATATACACTACACTATGTTAATTAGGAGCATTTATATGATGTTAACAATGGACATGATTCTCCAAGACTTGATCCTTTTGCAAAACATCACACCTACATGAAGGGTCATGTCATTTATCAAATTGCCTCAAAACCTATGTCGTAGAGTTATCAGTTTCAATTAGAGCCCAAATATATATATATATACTATACTTCACACCATCAAAAAGAATCACTGCAATTTTATGAAAGATTAAAAAATAAAAATTCCAGACTTCCAGTTATTCATGTGTATTAAGCTAAAGAAGACAACAACAATAACTTGTAGTAGCTTTAATACAAGAACTAGTAAGTGCATACCAGATTCAGAGTTCTTTATGTAGTATCAATATTGGTATAGAAATTGAACATGGAGAAAAGAGAGTAATATGTTGCATGCACACGCATGGAGAGAGGTGTAACCATGTGTTTCAATCAAGCATGTGCCATCCAGTTTTTATCATTAAGATTTAATAGTTTGAGTAAATATGCATTTTTGTATAGTTGTAGACATCACAAATTATTCCAAAATGAAAGCATCAGCAGTAATTCCATAATATAAGTTCCTTCACCCCAAACTCAGATTTACACCATTAATTGGCATAGAATGACTATGTGACTAACCAAACTTAATAAACAACTACCCAACATGCGCTTTATCAAATGATAAATAAATAATCATCGTATTTTGCACATAATTGTCCTTAGTAGTGATTTATTATTATTTGAATGACAGCATCTGGATTCATTTCTCTAAAATAGATAAATTCATGTAAAACCCCTAACTGGTCATTACGACACCATTAAAAATCATATAAAATTTAGTACTAAATCCACTTTAAAAAAAAATTTAAAACCTCAACAAATGCAATTTAACAGCTTTGGTTGCCGCACCAGTTATGCTAAGCCCGTTACACCTCAAAACCGCATCAATGCCACCATTATTTGAAACCTTGGTACATATGTACACAAAAATAACTATAGTAGAATCTAATCACTTTGAAGCTATGAATCAAATATAAAATTGAAATGTGACTCATTAATATCTATAAACAAAAAAACACAGATCTGGAGTAAGAATATTGAAGCAATTCGATCAAATTTGCCAATAAATGCAACCAAAGCACATACAAAAGATTGCCATATGCAATGTAAAAAACAAAATTAAAGCATTACCCAATACCGAAGAGAGAGACTCAGTCAGGGTTTCAGAGGGCACACACCCTAAGCTAATCTGCTTGGCATCCTTGATCTGCACCGTTTCAGGATCTTCGCGTGAATCGGGGTCGGAAACACTGATCGCTAGGGCAAGTTGCACCTGAAACTCCTCTTCAAAGAAATTGAAATCAACCGAATTCTCCGCCGACTCAACCGCTCTGATTCTCATCAATGTCGATTCCAACGAAGCCGAAGAAGAAGACGACGCGGCGTCACTTCCGCCGTCTGCGGTGCCGACGGGTGGTGGTTGCCGTTGTTGCAGCCACCGCCGATGTGAAGCTTTCGCAGCAGATGCTTCATCTTAGGCATCGCCGATCGAGTCGCATCCAGATACAGGGCACAACACGGCTCTCTCTCTCTCTCTCTCTCTCTCTCTCTACTGGTTTAACGTGCACCTTCGTCGTCGTTGTCAAGTTTCGATCACTGGGAATTAATTAAATTTACTACTCAACGCTTCACTCCAATTGACTGTATAGTCTGGGAAAGGGACAAGATAAAAATCAAAGCTATTTATAATTTAAGAAATTGAGAGAGAGAGAGAGAGAGAGAGAGAGATACAAAGCAAAAAGGGAACAAATCTATAGGGGCAGAGTGAAGCACCGATCGTCTCGCACGGCAGCAGCAATCGGCACAAACCCGATGATCAAGAGTGAAATCATAAGGGAGAGAGAACTACGAATTGTGAGAGAAGGGTGTGCAAGAGTGAAATCGTAGAGAGTGATGAGGGGAGATTTGATGAAAAAAAAAAAAAAAGGAGGGGTGGAATTTTGGGAGGGAAATTGCCACTGCCTCACCAAAGGCAGATCACATTAAAAATATATATATATATATATATATCCAAAACAATTTTTAGATTTATTTTTTTTGAAAAAAATAAAATTAATTTGAGAGTAATAAAAATTAAAAATATATTTTTAAAATTTTAAAAATTATTTATGACCTAAAAGATAAAATTATACAAAAATAATACGTATTTTTTAATTTTTTCACCCAATTTTTTTTAAAAATTTTTTAGAAAAAAAATTTGAACCTGGTTTATGAAAATAAAACTAAACATATTGAAATTGATAATCTAACCACGTTTCTAAATTATCTCAAATTAACCATCTCAACTTAAAGAGTGTGTTTGGGCTTGATGGGTTCATTTTTGTGATCTAATTCAATGATCACATTAATTTTACAATTCAATAACTAGAATATTTAAAATTCTTTCAAAAGTTATAATAAAAACACAAATCACTAGATTACCTTATTTCACTAGCAAACTTTTACCGACGAATAGTGTTATCGTCGCTAAATGTTTAACTCTTTGCCCACGCCAACTTGTCATCGCTAAAAGTAAACACACTAATAGCAACGCTCATTGTGTTGCTAAAACATAAGCCTCGTAGGTAAAAGTTTTGAAATTTTGGCGCCAACCAAAAAATTTGGCGCTAAAATAATGTTATGCCTTTTTAGCGACGGCAACAAATTGCGTCGGTAAAGGTATACTTTTACCAACGAAATTGATCACTGTGTCGCCAAAAATATACTTTTGGCGATGAAAAATTGACGTCGTCGCCAAAAGTAGTCGCCAAAAGTGTAATTTCTTGTAGTGTACTTTTGCAGGCGAGTGAAACTTCTGAAAGATCGCGATCTCCGCTTGAGCGCAGGAATGCCCGCTTGAACGAACAAACAACTTTGACTGTAATTTTGCTTTTTACTTCGGGGGGTACTGCCCCTCGACCCCGTCTAGGTGCTGCCCAGGACCCGCCAAGGGGCGCTGCCCCCTGGACTCCCGCTAGCTAACCGAGCGGCTCGATCCTCGATATAGTCAGCGAAGTGGCAAACATAAAAGAATTAACTTCTGAAATATCCTCTGTGTAGGCATAATTCAGGTTGAATTCGCATCTAAGTTGCATAGCCTCACTGAAATAAAAGGTTGAATACAATTACAACTGAAAGGAGTTTTGTCAAACGAGATTATCACGAATAAAAACCTAACAAAATCAAAATTTAAAAATAAATGAAATAAAAATTTATATAAAAAGTGAGATGTATAATCTCATGCCACATCAACATGATTGAATGGCATGAAAAATTATACACTATGTTTGTTTTTATTTTTCAGAATTTACTTTTTAAAAAATTTTATTTTTTCATTTTCTATATTTTTTTGTTTTCACTGAATTTTTTAATATTTTTAGCAATTTTTTAATTTTTAAACACATCTATCATAAATACACTTAGAAAGTATAATATTTGCAAATTTTTTTTTAAAAAAAAATTCACTAAATACTAAAAATTCAATATATATATATTCAGTACATTTTTTGTATTTTTGTATATTTATTAATTTTTAAAAATATGTTCTCAAAAATAATTTACTATTTAGATATATCAAAGTAAAGTACATCAAAAAAAGTAAAAAAATTGCTTAAAATTTAATAAATATTTACTAAAATAAAAAAAATAAGAAAAACAAAAACCTCAATTTTTAGAAAATTAAATTCAGAAAACTGAAACCAAACATACTAATTTCATATTCTTCTTTAATTAAAACTCATCCTATCCATTTCACCAATTACAATACATTTGAGACATTACGTGACGATATCCTAGAGCAACAAATAACTTCTCGAGTGGCATTGGGAGATTTTCTATCGTTTCTAGTTTGAATTGTAAAAGGCTGTTTGAATCGGTATAATTTATCACAAGTTTCTATTTGATGATTTGAAATATTTATTTTATTGAACATTTTGTTCATTCCATTCATATAAAAAGTTAGCCTTATTCGATAATTGTAATTTATATAATTATATTTGTTATTAAAAAAATTTATTTTTTAAAATATAATTGTTGTTTATTTATTTATTTTTTGTGACAAATGCGATGAATTGAATAATTTACGATTATCGAATCGATTTTTTTTTTTAGTAAATGAAATATACAAAATGTCTAACAAAATAAATAGTTCAAAATTTTAAAACGAGACTTGTGATAGGTTTCACATACTCAAAGAATGCCATTCAATTCAGAATATGGATAGAAATAAATCCTCTTCTATTACACACACACACACACACACATATATATAAATATATAAGTAGTGTTTTTCTTTCTTATGTAGTATATTCTAAATGCTTACTTTTTTTTTTCTAAAAAAGTCACTTCAGTATGCCTTTTTCATTTACATATAAAATTCTATACAAACTCAATTTCAATTATAATAACCAATTTTATATGGATTCTATTTGAGAAATACTTATTTTTCATATATATAATTATAATTTAATTATTATGATATTTGAAAAACATTTATCTCAATATACAAATAAATAAATAATTAAGATAAAATGTGCTTAATTACGTGCATCGCACGGATCGAATTAATTTTCTTTTATGTTTTATATATTTTTTATCTATCTTATTGATATCCTAGTATTAATTTATATTTAACATGAAATTATTTATTACAAAACATTTATATTTAATTTAAATCTTATATACCTACATACAATATGTATAAATAATTCAAAAAGAATATTAAAGAAAAAAATTAATACTCTACTTAATTAATTTATGTATTTTCTTCTTAATCCAATCGCAACATATTTATATTTAATCTTGTAAATAAATTTTGTGTAGTTTTATTTCTACATATTTTTGTAATCCAAAGAAATATAAAAATAAAATTAAAATTAAAATTAAAAAATTAGAACCACTTTTAATTTTATATTATTAATTCGCTTTGTAGTTTAACTATTATTTTTAATATCAAGATCAGTGTTTATTTTACGATTTTATAATTTAATATATATTATATAAAATTATTATATGATAATTACACTTTTATAGCACAATAGAAATAAAATTATTAAAATCAACAAATAATTTAACTAATTTATTATATATAAGTATTCAAGTAACGCTTTTATAAAACAATAATGCTAAGATTATTAAAATAAATCATTTAAATTAAAATTTTATTTTAAATTGAAATTGAAATTATTCTTTTGGAAGATATATCATAATATAAAATATCATTACATTAATTAAAATTAACTCCATAGTGATTTTTTTTCAAACATCATATTTTTAGAAGTGATTTACATAAACGTGTAGTGTTCAATTTGATATCGATTGATTACAATAATATAACTCAATATTTTTTTTGTTAATTTTTTAGAAGATAAATTAACAAATGCCAAATGATAAATAGTGTGGAGTATTATTTAAAGAATAATGATTAATTGAAAATGATTGTGTATATTTAAGACAACTATTGATATTTCTTTAATAGTTTTTAAATAAAAATTTTAAATTTATAGTATTACTGATAATGTTCATAAGCTTTGCTAGAAAAGATATACAAAAATAATTTGGATGGAATAACAAATTTGCAGTTATTATGATGTGTCACATAATTAATCAGAAATCTTTTGAGAACTGAAATTATTAAGGTTATAGAGATTTTGTACCTAATAAACTTTGAGGACATTGTTTATGATTTGAATTTGTAAATGTTTATGCATCAATATGAATAACTCTTATGATCTTACTGAAGTAATCATAAATCTTGCTTTTGAGTCAACTCACCTTAAGTACTTTTTTCGTATAATAAAATATTTAAGAAAAATTTACCCATAAGTCCTAGTTTTTGAAACGTTGAACCATTTAGTCCTACAAATTTTCTTATGCTTCATTTAGTCCTATTTTTACATCTGCATGATGTAAATGATGTAAATAATCTGATGTTTCATTCTATAATTTCAAAATTTATTGAAATCTGATGAATATTAGATGTTTTTCATCCTATATTTTCAAACATTATTAAAATTTGGTGAACATTAGATGTTTGAAATCTAATGTTTGTAACATGACTCTGATGTTATTAACATTGTATCTGATGTTATTAACATTGTAATGGGACCTTTCAGTCTATAAGAAAATTTGTAGGACTAAACAGTGCATAAGTTATTAATTTGGGATTTATTGGTGCAACCCCCTTTTTTAATAGTTATATAAAAGTATTATAATATATCATAATTAAACACCACTTGAAGTATAATTAAAGACCTGATGCGCCACTTTAGACATAACTAAAAACATAAGAAATTATTAAAGATTTTTCGATTAATAACCAAAATAATACACTATGAGTTATAACTAAGTCATAATTTTTATATTATAGAATTTTCCGTTGTTTCTATTTTTATTTTTTCAGTAAAAGAATATTTTGGTACAAGTGGAATTCATAATTTTTGGTAAATTTGATTAACACAAATGAAGATTTGATTTCAAGTTGAGAATATACCTTTTTTCTTTTTTTTAAAAAAAAACTTTGAAATAAATTATTTTTATGAGTCTTTTATATAAGATCACACATACAGTGAAAAAAATTTCATCAGTCATTAATAAATTTATTTATATTTAACTTTCAATTATTAAAAAATTTTACATATAAATAAATAAACTCAAAATTAATTTTTTTAAAAAAAATAAATTTCTGTGAATCGCACAAGTCACCTACTAGTGTATATATATATAAGTGTAGATCTATGATTTATTTGATTTAACTTATTATAAGTTGAAAATTGATCATTAAAAAGTATAAATTAATAACGTTTATTTTAAAATTCAAGGTAATCAGGATATTTTTTAAAATTTATTTATACCTAATAAATTTAAATTATTATAAATAAAAAAAGTTCATTGAATAATCAAATATTTAATTTTTAAATTTAAAATAATAAAAAAAAATTATAAATAACTCGCGCAAAAAATTCGGATAGACGTGTTGAGGTTTGTAACCAAGAGTTGAATGATATTTTGGACACGTGCAGATTACTCTTCAATAGTGTGGCATTTCAGCTTTCCCTATCACGATTGTTCGTTTACCGACCTCCCTATTTCGGATATACGGAAAGTCCGTCATTTGAAGAGGATATTATAAAAAGACGAAAAGAAAAGAATAATGTTCGCCACCTTAAATATTTTATTCAATATTTTATATGAATATGAAAGTTATAGAGGGTTCGTTTGGTTTGTATTTGGGAAAAAATTTTGGGAAATTTTCTCTACAAATAAGTTTTCAAAAATAATCAAACTAAACAAATTTTTCTAAAAAATTTTCCAAAAACTTGTAAACTAAACAAGTTTTTCAAACAAATCTCTCTCTCACACACATCAAATCAATCACTTTTTTCAAAACTCTCTCTCAAAATAATTTTCCAAAACATCTTTTGAAAAAAACCAAACCAAACAACTTTTCATACTTTTTATCTCTAAAACACATCTCTCAAACACAAACCAAACATACCCAGAGATTTTATGTGGATCTCTCACCATATAAGATATTTGATAAAATATTTAAAATATTTAATATTATTCAAATAAAAATGATGATAAAATATAAAAAACAAATATATTTTTATAATTTTATTAGTATCACATATTTTTTATTTTAGTTTTTATTTATTTTTTCTTTTAATTTTTTCTTTAAATTCTTCAATCAAATACAATTTTAAAGTTCCAATTCTACAACTCACATGAAAACGCACTCACACTACCCTTTCTCTTTCTTTAAATTTTATTTTTTGATCTATATTACTAAGAATGAAATTGGGAGGTCAATTAGGAATGTAGCGAGATTGTATAGAGATAGGGATAATTCTATAGTGTACACTTTTAAAGATGTATACTAACATCGGTAGGCCCACAAAAGGTTTTGGCCCACGACTTAGAGCCCAATTTACGGTTCAAGTACTAAAGCCCAGCATCCTTAAGAACCCAATGTTGAACCAGAGACTAATGGTATTTAAACACTTGTCAAGTAAGGAACCAGCCACGTAAGCAGACAAAGATGTACAAAGTTATTACACCCATACATCAGTCATTAATGAGACCCTGGTAGCATTAAATGCGGCAGCCCCTTTACGTCGGAGAAACACAGACTCACTGTGAACGAGGTTAACTAAACCTTAGACTTACGGCCGACGAGACAGTTGGAAAGGAACAAGGAAATGATGAATGAAAAAGGTAAAAGGCTTCAAAAGAACGACATAGGTTAAGTTTTCTCTCACTCCTCTCGTACATTATCTCTCTAGAAAAACCTCCTTACCTTGAACTAACTTGATCGTCGGAGTGTCCGCCGAGAGACTCCCCCTCATTAGACCGTTTTTGCAGGTGTATTTTTGCGAACTATAAGCCCAACTAATCTATTTGAAGTGTGGATCAATCTAACCCATTTATCTTCCAAGCTTATAGTATCATCAGTTAGGGCTGTCTGTGGGAACTCGCAACTCCAGTTAACAGTTGTGCTCATTGTTGCCGGAGACCCGTTCCCGATAATTTCTTCTTACCTTCCATCGAGGTGAATGGTTACAACGAGATCTATGGCTTCTCAACACAATGTCGTCGACCTCCAAGCCGAGCCTTCCAACCCAAACTACCCACCTCAGTACTTCACAGAGCTCACCGACAACATCAATCGCTTGACCAAACAAAACCAGGCCTTGATCAACATTTTACTCCAGCGAAATCTCCTTATCCCTCCTCCACCACAACAAGATATCCCAGACCCCAAGCCATCCTTTCCAACAAGCCCACATTTCTAACCTAGAAGGTCTATAGGCCCCACCTCAAGACCTGAACCCACCACCTCGGGGCTTACATCCATCAAACCACGCACTTGTCCCTAAAGGAGAGGCTAGTAGTGTTCAGCCCCTATTACACTCTAGAGGGAACAATGTTCCTATTTAGGATGTGGAACTACGAGTCATGAAACTCTAGCTTCAGGGAGTCATGCAAAACATACAGACTAAACCTTTCACAACCACCAACTCCCCATTTGTCGCCTCCATCAGAGACAAACCCCTACCCCCCAAGTTTAAAATGCCCTTGATTAACACCTTCGACAGCACAACCGACCCAGTCGACCACTTGGAGGCTTATAGGAACCTCATGATCCTCCATGTTTTCCCTAATGAAATCATGTGTCAAGCTTTCCCCGTAACGCTTAAGGGGTCGGTGCGACTATGCTTTAGTCAGCTACCGCCGGACTCTGTCGCTACTTTCCAACATCTAAGTGACTCCTTCCTGAGCCATTTCATTGGCGCTCGGCGCTCAGCGCCAGCGGCGTCCAACAACTTAACTGCTCAATATCTGGCAGACGGAAGGGGAGTCACTATGCAGCTTTGTCGCCCGTTTCAATACCGAGGCTTTACAGGTGGCGAAAAATGATGACAAGGTTATCCTCACAGCCTTTATGGCGGGTTTACAACCATCCGATTTCCTTTTCTCCCTTTTCAAAAGCCCCCCGACCGCCATAGCCACCCTCTTTTCCAAAGCCCAAAAATATATGAATGTCGAAGACTCTTTGGCAACCCACCAAGACTCTACATCCAAAAATCCACCCCTTAAGGACAAAAAAAGGGAACTTGAACCTAGATCCTCCCAATAGACATACCAACTCCTCAGTATACTGACTGACTTGCTCGAGCAGACCGACCGGCGCCTGCTTGGCCACCCGGTCGGTTTGAATGATACACCCTTCTCAATTCATCTATGGAGCAAGTCTTGAACCAAATTCAATGAGACTACAACCTGAAATGGCCTCAACCATCATGATCTCCTTCCAACCGGCGAGATCAATCCAAGTACTACCGTTTCCATCAAGACAATGGCCACAACACTGAGGAATATGTTAACCTTAAAGACCAGGTAGAGGATTTGATACACTAGGGGCACCTCAGTCGATTCATGGCAGCCTATCCCCAGCAAAGGTCGAGGACCGACCCACCGGGGGACCACCGCCGACATACTCCCCCCTAACAAGCTACACAACCTAAGCGAGACAATGAACGGGTCCCATCACAATCCCAAGCACAAGGCAATCCCGCTCCCCCGGTCGGTGAGATCAGAGTCATCGCTGGCGAGCTTGCATATGGTGGGCCATCTCGATCAGCATAGCGAGCCAAACTCAGAAAAATCAGATAAGGCTCTAATAAGGAAGTAACAACATTGGATTGCCCCTTCAAACACCCCAAGCAATGGTCTGAACCCATCACCTTTACAGAGGCTGACTGCACAGGTATCCGTAACCCCCATGACGACCCCCTCGTCATCTCCACTCTCCTATCCAACTACAAAGTCAGACGGGTCCTTGTCGATAATGACAGTTCTTCAGACATTATCTTCTTGAACGCCTATCGCCAACTCAAGGTAGGAGAAGAAAAGTTGTCTCCCCTCCAAACCCCACTGGTTGGCTTCACCAGGGATCGGGTAACCTCCATAGGCTCCATCGATCTTCCCATCACCATTGGAGAATATCCACGGTAGACCACCAAACTACTCACATTCCTCGTCGTTGACTGCCCTTCTGCTTATAACATTATCCTCGGACGCACGGCTCTTAACACCTTCCAAGTTCTCACCTCCACCTACAATTTAGCCATGAAATTTCTGACCAACCTTGGGGTCGGCACAGTGAGGGGTGAGCAGACGATGGCTAGAGAGTGCTACGTCGCTTCGTTAAAGGAGGTTAAAATGAATGAGGCTACGATCATTGAGGGTCTCGACGTCAGAGATGAGAAAGAGTTAGTCAGGGGGAAACTAGTGAAGGAACTTGTCGAAGTGCCTATTAATCCTACTGATTCAGCCAAAACAGCTAGGATTGGCAGTCAACTGTCCTCTCAGGCCAAGATTGATCTCACAGCTCTCTTAGCTGAGCACAACAATGTCTTCGCTTGAACCCATTCAGACATGCCAGGTATCGATCCCTCTTTCATTACTCATCATCTTAGTATTGATCCCCACTTCTGACCTTTTCGCTAGAGACAGTGTATTTTTTCATCCAGAACGCAATACCTTTATCACCACCGAGGTAGACAAACTACTGAAGGCAGAGTTCATAAAAAACGTAGACTATCCCTGGTGGCTATCTAACGTGGTCTTGGTCCGCAAAAATAATGGCAAATAGCGACTCTACGTTGACTATTCTGACCTCAATCGGGCGTGCCCCAAAGATAGCTACCCCCATCTCCAAATAGATCTGTTGGTCGACGCAACTGTAGGACATTAGATGCTTAGCTTCATAGATGCCTTCTCCGGCTATAATCAAATCCTGATGCACCCAGCCGACTAGGAGCACACCTTCTTTATCACCGATAGAGGGACTTATCATTATCGTGTTATACCATTCGGCTTGAAGAATGCTGGAGTAACTTACCAACGCCTGGTTAACGCCGTCTTCCAACACCAGATAGGTCGGAACATGGAAGTCTACGTCGATGACATGCTGGTCAAGAGAAAACTCTCCTCCGATCACTTGGCAGACCTGTGAGAGACCTTCTGAACCTTACACAAATATCAAATGAAGCTCAATCTGGAGAAATGCGCCTTCGGTGTGAGGTCTGGGAAATTCTTAAGATTCATGGTTCGCCAACGAGGCATTGAGGCTAACCCTGAAAAGATCAAGGCCCTAATAGAAATACGGTATCCCAAAACGGTCAAGGAGGTTCAACGGCTCATAGGTAGAGTTGTCGCCCTCAACCGCTTTATTTCCCGAGCAACCAACAAGTGTCTTTCATTCTTCAAAGTCCTCCGCTAAGTGTTCGAATGGAACATTGAATCCAAGGCCAACCCTCCCCTCCTCTCTCAAGCACTGCCAGGCGAAACCCTCTTCCTCTACTTGGTTGTATCAAACACTGCTGTCAGTACTGCTTTCATCAAGGAAGACGACACAGTACAACGTCCAGTCTACTATATTAGCCGCGCCATCAAGGGGCTGAACAGAACTACCCTCGGTAAGAAAAAATGGCCCTTACCTTAGTCATAGCCTCCAGACGCCTTCGATCCTATTTACAAGGTCACTCCATAGTGGTTCTCATTGACTAGCCTCTGAAAAATGTCATGCAACAACCAGAATCGTCAGGAAGACTTTTGTAATTGTTCGTTGAGCTAAGTCAATTTGAAATCTCTTACCGACCCCAAATAGCGATCAAAGGCCAGGCTGCCGCTGATTTTATCTTGGAGTTCACCAATCTCACTCCGAACATACCTCCTCCATTAGCACACGTCACCACTGATGCAGAAGACCCCTACTCCTGGACCCTCAGTGTCGATGGTTCATTCCGCAAAGAGGGTAGTGGAGCCGGCCTAATCCTCACCACCCCAGAGAGTGAATACTTCAAATGTGCCCACCGTTTTCTGTTCGACGCAAGTAATAATGAAGCCAAATATGAGGCCTTGATAGCAGGTCTTCGATCGGCCAGAGACATTGGTGTAGACCATATCCAAGTGTTCAGTGATTCCTAATTGGTTGTCAGACAGATTACTGGGAGTTCGACGCAAAGGAGGAGACAATGTGAGCATATAGGGACATCGCCCTTCTCTCATTTGCCTCTTCAGTACTTTCTAGATCAGGCACATTCCTAGGTCAGAAAACTCTCAGGTAGGCGAAATGGTTCGATTAGCCACGGTCGATTGGTCAGACTTCAGTTACGGCATCCACATTGAATACCTGACCCATCCAGCGACTTCGCCAAACCCATAAGAGATCTACTTTCTCTAGAACGAGCCTATCCCATGGGCCCAAGACATCATTCCATTTTTGGAGCGTAGGGAGTTACTAGACAATAAGTAGTAGGCTGCTAAAGTCAGAGCCCGGTCGTCTAATTATGTCATTATTGGTGGTCTACTATACAAACGGGGATTCTCACGTCCATACCTCAGGTGTCTTAGTCCTACTCAAGCGACCTATGCGATGAGAGAAGTACACGAGGGCATTTGTCGTAACCATTCAAATGGTAGATCCCTGGTCCATAAGATTCTCTATACAGGTTACTTCTGGCCTACGCTTAATCAAGATGCCAGGGAATTTGTGCTTAAGTGTGATAAATGCCAGTGTTTTACTAACATTCCCCACGCCCCGCCAACAAAACCGATTACACTCAACAGTCTCTACCACTTCGCTAAGTGGCGCATCGACTTAGTCGGTCCTTTACCCACTGGCAGGGGCCAATTACCATAGACTACTTCATCAAATGGGTGGAAGCAGAACCCCTTGCTACCATCACTGAACGGAACACCACCAGGTTCATCTGGCAGTCAATCGTATGCTGATTTGGAATCCTCTAGGCCATTGTCTCTGACAACGGAAAACAATTTGATAATTCCAAGTTTAGGAAATTCTGTGAAGAGTTCAATATTAGACCACGATTCTCTTCCCCAGGCCATAGCCAAGCTAATGGGCAAGTCGAAGTCACCAATCGCTTCCTTCTAAAGATCATCAAGACCAAGTTCGAAGCTGCCAGAGAACTCTGGGCTGAAGAATTACCGAACGTACTCTGGGCTTATCGGACGACAGCTTGAACCCCCGCCGGAGAGACCCCTTTTCGCCTAACATATGGTGCTGAGGCGATCATCCCAGTGGAGGTCGGCCTGCCGACCCCCCGGGTGCTACATTTGAATCCCGAACTAAACGAGGAGTTGCGTCGGGCTGATCTGGATCTAGTTGAAGAGCTCTGAGAATCGGCTGCTATTAGGCAGGCATTATATCAACAGAGAATGAGAAAACATTATAACCGCAGAGTTCGACCTCGAGAGTTCACAGCGGGAGACTTGGTCTTGCGCGAAGCCACCTTGCAACTAAAAATCCGTCCGAGGGCAAGCTAGCAGCCAAATGGAAAGGACCTTACGTTGTCAAAGCCAAACCCTGCCTTGGTACTTACCGTCTCCAAGACATGGAGGACAGAGACCTCCCTCATCCGTGGAATGCCAAGCCCTTGAAACGCTATTTCCAGTAAAATGACATCTTCCGTTTTTGTATCTTTCAATTGTTGTATGTTTCATTTTGCTTATCAGAACACTTGTTCGTTTCCGCCTGTGCCTTAATGAAAACAATTTAATATCTCCATTCTTTGTGTTGTGCCTCAATGTCAAGTTTTTGACCTACTCTCAGCCAGATTGAGCCCACCAAGCCTCAGCCAGACTGAGCCCTCCAAGCTTCCAAGCTTCAGTTAGACTGAGCATGTAGAGCTCAACCAGACTAACTTAAGCCAAGCCTCAGCTAGACTGAGCATGAAGAGCTTAGCCAGATTGACTTAAGCCAAGCCTCAGCTAGACTGAGTATGAAGAGCTCAACCAAACTGAGTTAAGCCCAGCCTCAGCTGGACTGAGCCTTCCAAGCCTCAGTCAGACTGAGCATGAAGAGCTCAACCAGACTGACTTAAGCCAAGCCTCAGCCAAACTGAGCCCTCAAAGCTTCAGCCAGATTGAGCATGAAGAGCTTAGCTAGACTGAGTTAATCTAAGCCTCAGCCAGACTGAATTAAGCCCAGCCTCAGCCAGACTGAGCATGAAGAGCTCAGCCAGACTGAGTTAAACCTAGTCTCAGCCAGACTGAGTTGTCCAAGCTTGGGCCAGACCGAGCATGAAGAGCTCAGCCAGACTGAGTTAAGCCTAGTCTCAACCAGACTGAGCCCTCCAAGTTTCAACCAGATTGAATGTGAAGAACCCAGCCAGGTTGAGTTGTATATAGTGCTACTACTTAGTTAAATCTAGGTTCATTCTTATCCCAGGTCATTTTTACCTAAGTTAGATTACTTATCCAATTTTACCATTCATCATTCATACAAAAAAAAAAAAAAAAAAAACCAACAAATCGTTACAGAACTTGCATCTTTATTTATTAACAACTTGCACCACCATACACTTTATTACAGAAACCACATTCACTTCATTACAGAAACCACATTTTTTAGACAAAAAAGAAAAAAACAAGAAACAAAAACAAAAACAAAATAAAACAAAAACAAAAACTACAACAACAAAACAAAGGAAAAACACCCAGCCCTCACTCCTCTTCGCTGGACACCAGGTCTTCCTCTTCCACTCCCTCATCTAGGGGAGTCTAGGCGACATCATCCTCCCCTACTTTCACCTGACTGAAGTCCACATCTAGGAACAGCTCTTGCACCTTATATTTAAAGCTCATCCAGCCACTGTCCCAGTACTGGCTCATCTCATGCTTATAGAAGTTTGACTGCTGAAAACTCTGGATCACTTCTTCTTCGATTCTCCTAGCAGTAGCCGTTCCTGATGGGCCAGCACCACCTTCTCCCTCTCTGGCCAGGCCTCTCGCCACTGCCGCATCAATGGCCATCTGGAACTCAGGAGACGCCTTAAACTGCTCCACCGCTGCCACACACAGGTCTAGATAGGCCGCCTTCTCAGATGCCATCTTCCTGGTTAACTCCTCAGTCTTGACCCTTTTCTGCCAGGGCCCTTTCTAACCCAGCCACACGCGTATCTGTCTCTTCTTTGTCTTTCAAGGGCTGATCGCGCAGATCTTCATTATTCGACAGGGCCTCTTCCAATCTCTTCTTGGCGGTGTCGCAAGCCTCTTGGACCTCCCTTATCTTCTTCTGTGCACTTGCCAACTCAAACTCTAGTGATACCACCTTATGGCGCACCACCTTAAGTTCTAACTTGGCGACCGACAGCTCGGTGGTGACCTCTGTAAATTATGCCATCCTCCGCACGGCCGCATCCTTCATAACCCTCAAGAGACGATCTGCGGCGACCCTGGCTTTTCCCCATTCTCCCGTCAAACGACCAGCCATCGCACGAACATGATACGTGGCGGTCTCCAATGCGACGCTCGTCTCCGTTATGCTCGCTCGCCCTCCTCCCTACCCCTGGACTTGGGGACACTTCTTGTACAGGCACATCCTTGGATGATTGGTCTTCCAACCGTTCGCCTCTTGCCAACTGTCCTTGCTCGGCTGTTCCGCTCACCACTTGGCCACTTGGGCACCTGGCCTCTCCCACCCCTATCTTGGTCTCCCACACCTCTACTTCTAGGGATACCTCTGCCATCCCCTCCTTTGCCTTCTTCAACACTGACCCTCCCTCACTTCCCTTCGCAGCCGCCCTCATTTTCTTATTTTTCTTCAACAATGCCTCCACATTCTTTTTGCTCTTCTCCCTCAGCAGATCCACTAGCGGTGGCAGCGGCGCAAAATCGGTCAAGTCCTTGTCTCCCAAAGGCTTGGGGCGTGGTCGGATTGGCTCCTTCATGACCAGCTTGGGCGCACTTCCTAACTTTGATTCTTTATACTTATCTGTCTTGGCAAACATCCTTTTGTCCTCTGCCTCCTGCATCTTTCTCTTCGCCTCTAACTCTTCCGGTGCAGGGTCCTCCTTGGTCGGCTGTGGCCTCAGATTCAAGGCAAACAAAGTTGAAGGCTGGATAAGGTCATCCAACTTTAAGCTTTCCTTCTCCCCCCCCCCCCCACTCCTTTACTCGTTTAACCCTCTTCTCCGCTTCTGCCTCAAGCCTTGGCTCCACCAACTTAATGGAAATTTTCCACATTGTACGCACCCCTCTCCCGCCATTCGCTGATACATAAAACCACCTTGGTCTCCACCCCTTCATCGATGACGGCAAACTCACCACTAATTCTCTACATGCCACCGCCTGTAGGGTCATCCATGTTTCTTGTTGACTTGAGGCCTTATAACAGGAAAAGAACTCATCCACTATCATCGCTACTCCCTTGGTTGCTCATGGCCATACGATCGTGCAGGCTAATAATGTTTTCCATGCATTGGGCATAAGTTGACCTGGTGCCACCTCTAACCGATTCAATACGTCTACCACTATTTGTGGGAGTGGCAACCTCAGACCCCCTCGCAACGCCTTGTAAACGCTCTCGGTGAGGGCCTCACTCTACAGTTCGGACTTCCTTTTGTTGTCGGTTCTTAATCTGAACCAAAGAGTCCAAATCCGGCAAATCATTTTGAGAAAACAGATTTTTAGAAAAAAAGTGCCAAACATGGACTGCTTTGCCAGATACAGAGTCGCCACCTAAATATTTTTTATTGGGGGAATTTAAGAAACCCTGACTCGGTGCCAAAGGCCACGTGTCCGTCATCACCAAAGTTGCCTCGGCTCGGGAACTTGGGTACGATTAGGGAAGGTCAGCTATGAGCACCCCCTCTTGCCCGATCCGAAGATCGGCCTCTACTAACCGTGATATCTTGTTTTGAAAACATTATGCGTTCTTATTCCGGTTATTAGCCTAGAATTACTATGTTATGCGCACAACAAACAAGTATAGACCAAATCGCCTAAATTGGAACAAAACATTTCATGTTTGTTTTGATAATGATTTGCTACTCGCAAGTAGGCTAAAGATGCAGGTTTTGCCACCCTTAAGTGGGCTTTTAGAAAAGATGGTTTTGCCACTATCTCGTGGGCTTAAAACTCACAGTTTCAACGCATCATTCCAATTTAGGTAATTTGACCTCTATCCACGGGCATTCAAGTAGTTATATCACATAAGCAGCTAGCCTCATGGCAATCATGCTGTCATGGCAACACTCACACGCATGCAAGGATGCTAAAGCAAAAGAACTTACAGAGTATTCCGAGCCAAAACAGAAACTAGTTAGTAATCATGTGCATGATCCTAGTTCATGTTAAGATGGCTAATGCAACACATGCAAAATGCAAGTACGATAGGCTCGACTATCCTAAAGATGGCATATGAAATGTTGCAACTAACAAGTACTCAACTTGGAATTGAAATACAATGTAATTAGCATGATGCGCCGAACCCGGTACATGCAAGACAAATGTATGGATGCACGCATTCATATCATAAGGTATGCTAAGTTACATATGCCCTAATACTAACCATTGAAAGCAAGTAAGTAAAAGGGAGAAAGAGGTGGGGGTTGGAAGACATACACACACTCATACACACTTATTACAAATTTGCCCTCGCTCAGAGGGACCGAAAGAATATTACAAAACAAATAAATACTGCTAAATTAATTATTATAGAACTTCTAATTAATTAACAAATTAAATGTAGGGTTAAAGTGGCCACAGCCCCTGCCTCAAAATGTTTGGATGATGCATGCTTGACTCGTACTACCCAGAAACTCGCTGCCATAGCATTGCTGCCTCTGTTTACACTGCCTAGCTCCTCTGAAGACTGCACAAGTCTTGGGTTAGGTTCTCTGCACACTGTGGGGCACCACTGGCTAGGAGGAATGACCACCGGCTATGGAAAATGGTCACTGCCACTGATGAAGTCATTGGCCATTTATGGATGGCCGGCCGGCCAAAGCTTCCTACAGAAATTGGTTTTGACAGCAACAGAGGGCATGCAGTGTATGTCATGGAATTTTTAAGCAAATATAAGCATGGCCACACTCCCTATCATGCAATGGACTCAAGGGAGCATGGCCTTCGACCCTCGGGCCATCAATTATGCATTTTTGATGCATGATGGCCTAAGAGGCCAAATCTCGCAATTCAATGTAATGCATGCAACCAAAGGAGATGAATGCCAACACCCTATCATGTTGAGGTCAAGGGGATTGACGACCGAGGGTTGAGACGTGTTACATCACTTGGAGTATGAACACTTCTCGACCCCCATACTTGGTTTGACACCCCAAACCAAGCAAAATGTAATGCAATGTCTACAAGGTGGCTCAAGTATGCAACACGAGCAATGCAATGAGCAATGTATACTAGGCACGCAACCTAAACATGTAAACATACATGGCATACAACAACATGCGACGGTGGACTTAAACTAACATGGATAGCTCGCAAGCATGCCAAAATCAGTGGCCATAATGAGGCAAGTGAGACAACAAAATATATGGAATGCATGCACAACGCATTAACCAAGCTTGAGGCACAAAAATGCAACTCTACCAAAGCATGGCAAGGAGGAAATATGACATACAATGGTGCATGTTCCAATGCTGGAATGGCATACAAAATGACCTCAAAATGACTCCAAAGCATGCAAACACTCATGTAACGCATTGTTAAGGACTCAAGCACTAAAGCTAGTGAAATGGAATACACTATAAACATGCAAAGCGATGCTCGAATGATGAAACCAGCCTCAAACAGTCCCTATACAGCCCAAAATAATGCTAAAACATGTATGAGGTGTAAGCAAAATAAGCTAGCATGCTTGGCCAAAACATCATGCAATATGAGCTAGTAGGCATGGTTTACATTACATGTATATAAAGCACAAGAGAGGTCACCAAACCAGCCCAAAACAGTAACATGGTATGTCAAATAAACCCCAAAAACCCATGGAAACAAGGTCCATGCATGCAAGAATGGTGTGTTCCTTTGAAAGGCCAATAAGGGGGTTACTCCACACATGCAACAAGGACACTTAACATGGCAAAAATAACTCTGAAAATGGGTTATGGAGGTCCTAAAACCCACTGAAAAATGCCTGAACCGAGCTCAAGAAGTGTGTAAATATAGGCCCATTTGTAAGGCCAAAATGCAAGTAATCAAGACAATAAAGAGAGAGGATGACCCTCTCCTTCTTAGGACCTTAAGACACCATCCTCACCATTGAAATCTCTCAAGATTTCAGTGGTGAGGAGACCCAAACAAGGTGGTCCCGGAGCTCACCAAAAATGCACAAAAATAAGGCCAAACAAGGCCTAAGAGGGGGTAGACAACCCCAAACACAAAAGTGTTCTTGAACAAACTTAAAAAGGAGCTAAAAATAAGACTTTTTTCAGTTATACACAAATCTTAAATCAGCATGCAAGACAGGTCAAAAGCTAATGCAAGATTGGAAAAAATAAAGCAAAAGTGTTACCCTTGAAGAACACTTCAAGAACAGCAGGTCCAGCCACTCTTTTCTGACCAAAATCAGTCCAAAATTTCAAGAACAAACCCTCAATGTCTCTCAAAGTCGAAGTAAGGTGTAATGCTATGTGTTTTAGTGCAAAACTAAGAACAAACACACACTTTAGGCCCTCAAACACACACAAAATGAAGAAAGAGAGGGAGATATAGAGGGAGAGGATGATATATATCAGATATATATGTGTGTATAGCTCTGGTTTTTTGCTGAACCAAACAAAAGAGAGGGTTAGTCTCCTTATATAGGCAAGGGAAAGCTTAAAGCTTACCAGAGAAGCCAAGTGAGAAGGGTCAAGGGGGTCAAGGTTTCCTAGAGAAGCTAAGGCAAGGGTGCAAGCTTCTTGGGGAAGCTTTGACAAAAGGTTAAGCTTCCTCAAGAAGCTTGATCAAAGGGTGCAAAAGGTTTGGATCAAAAGGGGTCAAAGGTTCAAAATAGCCACATATATGCACGGGGGAGAGGGTTTGTGCATCCCAGCTGGCACAGTTGGCATGCACCATGCCTGAAGCGTGCAAAAGGATAAAATCGGCCACGAAAGGAGGCCATCGGCCAAATAAATGGCCGGTCGACACAATAAATGGCCGGCCTGCTATTTTTACTGGCCGGTTGGCTAAATTTATGGTCGATAGGTGGCTTCCAAGGTCAAAAAGTGGCCGGTGGATATCCAGATTGAAGCCCCGGAAGTTAGCTTTCCAATGGCGCAAACCTTGCATTAAAATTCCTCCTATGCAAAAAGTTATGCCCGTTTTGGTGAAGTCGCGCCAATTCAATCCAACCGGATTGATCCCCTATGTCAACCAACCACATCTCCCCCACCCGGATTTGGCTCTAGGAGATTCTTGAGTGCAAAATGAAGCCCCGGAAGTAAGCTTTCCAACGGTGGTGGCCTCATAGCTAAAATCCAAGTATGCAGATGAATAAGCCCGATTCAGCGATGGCTGCTCGACTCCCTTCTACCCGGATTCATGCCGAACTTCTCCCAAAGTAGTTTTCTCCTCTCCTTTCCTCTTTTCTTCAACTTCAAACCCCTAAACAAAGTGTTTTAAAAGATTTTTCAAAGATTTTATCTCTCTTTCATTCATTCTCCACTTTGTCCTTGCTTGGTTTACTGAAAAGCGTAACATTTAACGAAATGCGAGCGTCAGAACATCGTAGGAACTTTATTTTCAAAACATTTTGAAAGGGAGGGTTTTAAGATCTAAAATGTTTTGATCAAGATTGTTTTGGTCCAAAAGGGGTATGAAGTTGGGATTTGACTCTCTCATTGCCGAATAAATTGAACCTTTGCCCTGCACACCTTTTTCCACCAAGTAAACCATCAGTAGTGCCCAAGTCTTAAGGGCGGTCAAAAATGGGGTGTCTACACGCCTCCTCATATAGTGTAAACTCCATTGGACGTGCATCCGACGCCCTCTCATTCGACGTCAACAACTTCAACTCTACCTCCGCTGGAATCTGGTATTTCTTACGCATCTCCTCTAACTTCTCTACCATAAACGTCGATTTGTCAGCCTTGGTGTGCTAATGGTCAGGTCCCACTTGGCTAATCGGCCTCGCCACCACGATCCTTGTGGACGAACGGGGTCACGCCGCTTGCTCCGCCCCTCTTTCCTCCCGCCTCTTCGTCCTATACTGCTCTGCCAACTCCACCACATCATCTTCACCTAGTGCCTCTAACCCCATGGCTGGCGTTTTCTCTCGAGCCATCTCTTTTACATTTCTATATATTGTTTCGGACGCAAGCGCGAGGAAGTTTGTAAACTGTTGGAGGAGAGCGTCACACGAAACGAACGAGGTCAGGTCTGGGATGTGTTGGTTTCTCGCAATGAGATATGTAAAACGGATAACTCTAAATGCCCACGGTTTGCCTATTTTCCAAGGATCGAGGTTAAAACTCGCCAGTTTGAAAATTTCAAAAGTTATAACCCCCGCCTTTTCCACATCCTATCCTAACCCTAACCCTTCGCTTCCTACTAACGCATCACCTCCCTCACCACTAGTTTAGATCACCCCACGTGTACAGCCACAAATGCGATGAATTGAATAGGTTATAATTATCAAATCGATTTTTTTTTTTTAGTAAATGAAATATACAAAATGTCCAACAAAATAAATAGTTCAAAATTTTAAAACGAGACTTGTGGTGGGTTTCACAGACCCAAAGAATGCCATTCAATTCAAAATATGGATTGAAAAAAATCCTCTCCTATTATACACACACACATACACACACACAGATATATATTTATATATATATATATAAGTAGTGTTTTTTCTTTCTTATGTAGTATATTCTAAATGCTTACTTTTTTTTTTTTTTTTTTCTAAAAAAGTCACTTCTGTATGATTTTTCCATTTATATATAAAGTTCTATACAAACTCAGTTTCAATTATAATAACTAATTTTATATGGATTCTATTTGAGAAATACTTATTTTTCATATATATAATTATAATTTAATTATTATGATATTTGAAAAAAAAAATTATATCAATATACAAATAAATAAATAATTAAGATAAAATGTGCTTAATTATGTGCATCGCACGGATCAAATTAATTTTCTTTTATGTTTTATATTTTTTTTATCTATCTTATTGATATCCTAATATTAATTTATATTTGACATAAAATTATTTATTACAAAACATTTATATTTAATTTAAATCTTATATACCTACATACAATATGTGTAAATAATTCAAAAAGAATATTAAAGAAAAAAATTAATACTTTACGTAATTAATTTATGTATTTTCTTCTTAATCCAATCGCAACATATTTATATTTAATCTTGCAAATAAATTTTGTGTAGTTTTATTTCTACATATTTTTATAATCCAAAGAAATATAAAAATAAAAATAAAATTAAATAATTAGAATCACTTTTAGTTTTATATTATTAATTCGCTTTCTAATTTAACTATTATTTTTAATATCAAGGTCAGTGTTTATTTTACGATCTTATAATTTAATATATATTATATAAAATTATTATATGATAATTACACTTTTATAACACAATAGAAATAAAAGTATGAAAATCAACAAATAATTTAACTAATTTATTATATATAAGTATTCAAGTAACACTTTTATAAAACGATAATGTTAAAATTATTAAAATAAATCATTTAAATTAAAATTTTATTTTAAATTGAAATTAAAATTATTCTTTTGGAATATATATCATAATATAAAATATCATTACATTAATTAAAATTAACTCCATTTTAATTTTTTGTCAAACATCATATTTTTAGAAGTGGTTTACATAAACGTGTAGTGTTCAATTTGATATCGATTGATTACAACAATAGAACTCAATATTTTTTTTGTTAATTTTTTAGAAGATAAATTAACAAATGTCAAATGATAAATAGTGTGGAGTATTATTTAAAGAATAATGATTCGTTGAAAATGATTGTGTATATTTAAGGCAACTATTGATATTTCTTGAATAGTTTTTAATTAAAAATTTTGAATTTATAGTATTACTCATAACACACCTTTATGAGCTTTGCTAGAAAAGATATGCAAAAATAATTTGGATGGAATAACAAATTTGCAGTTATTATGATGTGTCACATAATTAATCAGAAACCCTTTGAGAACTGAAATTATTAAGATTATAGAGATTTTGTACCTAATAAACTTTGAGGACATTGTTTATGATTTGAATTTGTAAATGTTTATGCATCAATATGAATAACTTTTATGATCTTACTGAAGCAATCATAAATCCTATTTTTGAGTCAACCCACATTAAGCACTTTTTTCGTATAATAAAATATTTAAATAGTCATATAAAAGCATTATAATAGATTACAATTAAACACCACTTGAAGTATAATTAAAGACTTGATGTACCACTTTAGACATAACTAAAAACATAAGAAATTATTAAAGATTTTTTCGATTAATAACCAAAATAATACACTATGAGTTATAACCAAGTCATAATTTTTATATTATAGAATTTTCCATTGTTTCTATTTTTATTTTTTCAGTAAAAGAATATTTTGATACTAGTGGAATTCATTATTTTTAGTAAATTTGATTAATACAAATAAGAATTTGATTTCAGGTTGGGAATATACCTTTTTTTTTTTAAATTTTTTTTTTTTTGGAAATAAATTATTTTTATTAGTCTTTTATAGAGGATCACACATACAGTGAAAAAAATTTCATCAGTCATTAGTAAATTTATTTATATTTAACTTTCAATTATTAAAATTTTTCACATATAAAATATTAAAACTCAAATCAATTTTTTATTTTAAAAATAAATTTCTGTTAATCGTACAAGTCACCTACGAGTGTATATATATAAGTGTCGATCTATGATTTATTTGGTTTAACTTATTATAGGTTAAAAATTGATAATTAAAAAGTATAAAGTACTAATGTTTATTTTTTAAATTCAAGGTAATCAGGATATTTTTTTAAATTTATTAAATTTATTTATATAATAAATTTAAATTATTATAAATAAAAAAGTACATTAAATAATCAAATATTTAATTTTTAAATTTAAAATAATAATAAAAAATTATAAATAACTCGCTCAAAAAATTCGGATAGACGTGTAGAGGTTTGTAACCAAGAGTTGAATGATATTTTGGACACGTGCAGATTACTTTTCAATAGTGTGGCATTTCTGCTTTCCCTATCACGATTGTTCGTTTACCAACCGCCCTGTTTCGGATATACGGAAAGTCTGTCATTTGAGGAGGATATGATAAAGGCAAAATGAAAAGAAAAATGTTCCGATGCTAAATATTTTATTAAATATTTTATAATATTTATATAAGATATTTGATAAAATATTTAAAAATTTTAGCATTATTTAAATAAAAATGATGATAAAATATAAATAAAATATTTTTTTAATATTTTTATTTAGTATCACATATTTTTTATTTTAGTTTTTATTTATTTTTTTTATAAAATTTTTCTTTAAATTCTTGAATCAAATGCAGTTTCAACTCACATGAAAACAAACTCACACTACCCTTTCTCTTTCTTTAAATTTTATTTTTTGATCTATATTACTAAAAATGAAATTGGGAGGTCAATTAGGGATGCAGCGAGATTTGTTCTATATACACACTTTTAAAGATTTGGATAATTCTATAGTACACACTTTTAAAGATTTGTTCTATATACATTTTTAATTAAAATATTTGTCTCTTTAGTTATGGTATACTGTATTGTTAGTTATAATTCATTGTGATATTAGTTATGACATTATTTTAATAATGATCTAATAATTCTTTATAACTTATGTGATGTTTGATTATAGCTTTTATTTATTTATAGTTATGACTTCTATAATATTGAATTATGCAATTTGTGATAATCAAACTCACAAATGACATAATTTGCATATACATAAACACACAATTTTATATTTATAAATTTATTATTTACAAAAATGTGACAAGACAGTTGAGCCCTATGTAATTGATTGTGTGACAAATTGAAAGTTAATACTTATCATATCACATCATTATTTAAGTGTTAAATTGTAAGAGTCTGAATTGCATCCAATCTAGAAATGGGCTGCAGGGCCCATGAGTCTCATCATAGGTCTTATTTCGACGATTTAAATTGTTAATTTATCTATGTATATCATTCACACAAAAAATTAGGTCAATGCGATAATCGAAACCTGTTTAATTTATCATGTTTGTCACTAAAAAAAATGAATAATCTATATTTAAAAATACATTTGTCATCTATTTTTTTAGAAACAAATGCGATAAATTGAATAGACCATAATAATCAAATTGACCTAAATATTTTTTGAATAATATATATGAAGAGCTTTACAAAATGAATAATTTGATTAATTAAAATAGAATTTGTGATGGAACCCAACGAGCTTAGACACGAGGAAAGTCTAGCCCAAATTGTAGAAGCTATTTTTATCAAAATCCAAAAAATAAAAAGAAAATATTTGAGATTCGAAAAAGCTCTTTTAATTTGACTTATAATGAAGTGATATCATATATATTAATTTTTGATTTATCATACATTCACCATAGAGAGGACCTAATTCCTTTGCAAATTGCATTTGGGATTTAAAATTATGAGTCTCTAATACTTTTCATAAAGAAAATAGAAATGATAAAGACTCACAATTTTAAATTAAAAAACTTATTTACATCTATAAGAAATTAAAAATTAATACCTATCATATTATATTATTGTAAGTTAAAAGTTTTTTTTTCCTATCTCAAACATTTTTCCTTGTCAAATTATTGAGGGCATAATAGTTGGCATTAAGTTACGAAATTTATAGTTCCTCAACACATCAAGATTTAACATTTTCATCTATTTATTTGCTTTTTTTTCTTTTAATTTTTAATTTTTATAAATCTCTCTCTCTCTCTCTCTCTCTCTCTCTCTCACACACACACACACACACACACACACACATATTTCATTGCTGTATTTATATAATTTTTCTTCTTTTGTATCTTAAAACATAGGATTTGAAGTTGAGGGTGACTTTGCTCATTTCCATTATAGAAATTAGAAACATTTTAGACAAAATTTTAGGCTGCAACTATTGAATTTGTGGAGGAAAAAAATGAAAGATAAAAAATTTTAGATTCTGCCTCATTTGCCTTTTCTTTTCCTTTTCCTTTTCCTTTTTCTTAATGAATTTGTAAAGAAAAGAAAAGAAAAAAAAAGTAATTTGGGTTTTTTTAAAAATTATTTTTAGTTTCATTTACTTTTTTCTTCCCTTTCTTTTTGCTTCCACAAATTTAAAATCCAAACACAATTTAAAAGTATGTTCTATGATATTATATATATAGAATATTTGAGAATTACTCTGTATTTAAATTTTAAATTTGAAAAGATATTTGTGGAGAGAAAAAAAAAATATAAAGGAAAATGGAATAAAATAAAAGATATATATATATTTCCCTTGCATTTTATTGTTGCTAATGCTAGAAACAGTAAGTGTATCAATAAATATATTAATTAACATACAAGAAATGTACTTAGAATCCATCAATTGTAATAGGACTTATTTAATATTGTGTCTTGTTAATATATTTATCCGTATATTAGTCAATGTTTTTAACTTGATTGTTTTCTTCTTTCTTCACAACATTCTTTTTAAATATATGATCCAATTTCCAAATGTATTTTTACAAATTTCATTAGACAGCAATGATTCAGAATATTAATTTTGATCCTCTAATAGAACACTAATAACGTGGCAATGAGAAAAAAAAAAATGAAGACCAAAGTATCATATTACAGGTGAGACTCACTGCCAGTTTATTAGAACGGACTTCAGAGCTCAATAATTAAATTTGTCCTTAATTAGAGTGGGTATGGGTAGGTACATACCCTGAAATGACAAGTGAGGAAGGAGGTAGGCCATGGTTGTGTTTGGTTTTGGGTGACTGAAAATGGACTCCAGCCCAACTCAAAATTTTGACTCAAGTAAACTGAGGTCATAGATTACATGGAAACGACCCAAACCAAACTTCGATAGAGACTCTTATGGAGTTATTATCAAATCAAAAGTTCATAATCAAAAAGTAAAATTTAAAACACAACAAAATGTGTAGGACTTAACAAGGACTGATCTAATTTAGTCATCACAATTGACAAATTCAAAAAGATATATTTTTTTGAAAATAATTTAAAAATCCCAAATCTTTGTTTGTTAAATATCTTATCAATGATCAATGCAATTTACTTGGTCATTTCATTTAGTAAATATGGATTAGTTAGGTTGAGTTTGGCAAATGTTTTTTAGGTAATTTCCTTTTAAATAAATACATTTATTAGAAAAGTTTATGCGTTCGAAAATGTTAGAAAGTTATTTTATTTTATTTTTGGTATAAGAAAAAGTTAAGTGAAAATTTTAATTTTTCCCCTTTTCTCAGTTACATTAGCCATGCCAAATGGACCAAATTAAAGAAAAAAAAAAATTAGGGATCTAAAATAGTAAAAAAGTGATTATTTACATTGTAATCTATCTATAGGCTTAGTGGCTCACAGCTAGTGTAATGTAGTGTAATGACCAAAAAAAAAAAAAAAAAATCCTATGCGTAATTATTGCAATGCTACAATGGATTCAACTTCATAATAAATAAATGACCGGTAATACCGCACATTAAATGATAAGTAAGGGTGTTCACTATACTTATGTTAGTGTATTTGTTAGTGTCAGTTATCAATTTTTGACTAATACAAAACACTATTTTGTATTGAAATGGAGCTGTTAACTTGTATGTTAGTATCAGTTATTAGTTTTGTGTGTTAACTGTGGCTAGCGTTTTAGCCAGCAAGAGAGGGAGAGAGAGAGAGGCGGACATTGGGAAGAGAGAGTGGGGTCGTCCGGCCGGTTTTCTGGACCTTGCTACGCCTCTGAATGCATTTGTGAAGAAAGAAAAGAGAAAGAAGAGGGAGGGACAGATAGAGAAGAGAAAGAAGAGATTAAGAGAGAGACGCTGATGAGTGCAGTGGGGTGGAGGCCCATTGCATTTTTCAATTATTTTATATTTTATTTATGGAAAAAGGTTGGGACCCCCTTTTGGGAGAACTTCCACCAACCCCAATACATTGTGATTGGCTAACTTTTTTTTTCTGTCATTCTATCTTTGGCTGACATGTATCTGTGGGGGTTGTGGGGGTAAAAAAAAAAGGGAGTCTATATCATTTTTGATTATTTATTATATATATATATTAACACACATCTTAATATACACTTTAACACATTCATTTTACCATCACTCACCCTCTAAAATTAACAAAATTCTTAACACACCTTAATATACATTTTTTAGTCTCATTTTTATTACTTTTTGTCATATAACACATTTTAATACATCTTTTTAGCTATACTATTGTGGATGATCTAAATTTGTTTCAAAACTTTTGTCAGTAAATAATTACTCCTCAAAGTTGAGAGAATATTTCGCTATAGAGTGCCTTACATCAACAAATATTTTTAAGAAAATTAATTAATAAAGTATTGAATAATTATTTTTAAAAATGTTAATCCGTATACCATAAGGACACCAATTAAGAAGGCTCAAAGAGAATTATCTATTTTGCTAAGAGATTTAAGCCAGTATGTAATTTTATTTTGGTAATACCACTATTTTGATACATGTTATGAGACCACATATTTTTGGTTGCACCAATATATGAGTCTGGGTCAAAGGTTACGGTCCGGGACTCGTACCAGGAACTCAACCTGATGAGTGATCTAAGGCCTAAAATTTCATCAAATAAATCCTTATTCTTTCTCAACGAAATTTCAATTTAATATAAAAAAAAAAAACTGAATTTAGGTCTAAATTGGGGCAAATTAGGCCTAAATGGGCTAAACTTGACCCTAAGCCTATACTGTAACGTCATTGAGTAGGGGAGATTCTATTTACACCTAAAAAATTATTGTATTAAGTGTATTTAATTTCTCAATACAATCAATTAAATTATTTAAAATTATTTCCTATTATTTACTCTTAATACTCTCAATATTTTTTTTTTTAAATTACCTTTCACGATACACCTAAATAATAAATAAATCAAAACCCTTAAATTACACCTATGTGAAAAAATGATTTCAAAAACCCTTCAACATATCTATCATTACAAAAGAGAGAGAAGAAAATCTCCATCGTTGAAGCTTCGTCAACGAAGAGTGAGCCGCAGCGTTCAATGGTTAGTCCAACGGATCAAAGAGAAAGAAAGAGAGACTTGCTCTTCCACGAATGGACCAAAGAGCTCTTCTCAAAGAGACTTCTGTAGTCGTCTCCATGCTTCTCGTCGCCGACGAAGCTATCCATCTCCGACTTCAGCATCACTATCCCTCTCCTTGGTTGAACTTCAAATTTTTGACCAAATTTTGCAGATTGCAATATCTTTTACATAAATCATATTTTCCGGATATAAATTATGTTTTGAGACCTAAAAGATTTAATTTTAATATAAAAATGGTCTAAATTCAATTTAGGAATTTTTAGGATATCTTAAATTCAGTGCTAGATTTGCCCTGTTATGCATCAAATTTTTTTTTTTTTAAATTTTATTTTACCAAACACATGATGGACTGTAAATGTTGGTGGGCGTGATCACCATTAACTGCCATAGCAAAAACGTCATCCCCCGCCGAGGTTTCAATCAATGAGGGATTTATCTTCTTTCTCTATTGTAAGTGTTGGTGAGGAGAAATTTTTGTACGTGGATGGGGTACATATCATGTGGTACTTTTTATTATTGTGATTGATTTTAATAGTAGGATTTACTACATTTATGTTGAGTGTTTGAAGAATAATAGTGAATATATACATTTGTAATTAGTAGAAGGTTATACCACGTGGTACCTATTGACATACAAAAATTTCTTGTTAGTAAGAGAGTTATTTTCTCTCTCTTCACTTAATCAATGTGTTTGATTTTGTGCACGTAGCATTACTCCAATAATAGTGAGATTTGGTGGGCTGGATTAAAATTTTAGGATTAAAATTTTAGAATAAGAAAGAATTTAAAGAGTGAATTACCTTGAGTGGGTCCTCAAGTTTAGGAATCTTGAATGGCCTGGCCCAAACCCAACCCATTAATCACCCAAAGCCCATAAACGTAGGTTTGGGCCTTAGACCCACTCACTCTATTACTATTCCAATCTGACCACTTAGTTCGAAAAATAAACATAGCCTGAATCTACACACCATTCAATTCAATCGGGATTATGAAGAACCCTCTTTTGGAGAATGAACTGGCAGATCAAGTTGGGTTAAATAATCTCTCATCTATCATCTATTCAATTTAGACAGATTGAAAAAAAATCAATTCATATTTGTCCGTTTAGTTAGTCGCTGTGATTATACAAGAATATATGCGAATCGATTTGACAATTTTATACTTTTCTATTAAAAACGTTTTTTAAAACTATTTTTTAGTAGTTCTTTATTATTTTAAATTCAAAACTTTTTATTTTTCATTTTTTTATAATTAAAATAAAAGTTTAACTTTCATATTTTATAAATATCAAACATAGAACATAAAACTATAGCATCGTTTTTAATTAGGGTTGAGTCAAATGGCCTCCCCTCTATATTTAAACAAACTGAAAAAAAATTACATTCACATCAAGGGTTATCCAAAGAATTGGTAATGGCATCTCCCATTGCAATGAAGTAACTCATGAACATGTTCCCTTTCGAGATTGTCAGATAATACACTCGTTCTCTTTCACCACTCGAATTCTTCCACGCCATTTCGCACGATCTTAGACCATCCCCAGCTGCCATTATCAGGTCGTAGTTCGCGGTCTGAGGCTCTGTTGCAATCTCTCCTTGTGCAGAGCGGAATGAGCCAACTATATAATCGTACGAATCCGCGCAAATCTTGATGCGCTGCTTCAGACCTGGTACGGTGAAATTGTTGGAAACAAGCAACTTGTGCAAGTAAGAATTGGTACTTGATGCATTGCGTATGCCAGCCGCTAGAACGATCTTGCCTAGGGTGAGATAGTCGGAGACGGAAGCGGCACTGAGGTCGGAAGTGATGATTTGTAAGCATATTGTGTAGTTGATGACGTCATCTGAATGTCGAAGATATTTTTGGTTGCAGACATCATGAATTATCGTATTTGATGGGGAACTGTGGACTGAGGCTGGGGCTCTAGTAGTAGTTGCTGTTGTTGATGGAAGAGAGAGAATGAAGAGAGAGAAGGAAAAGGTCACAAGCAGTATGGCACGGCTTAGAGTATCCATCGGCAGCAATCACGGTGACAGTGATGGTGACGGTGTTGGTGGCACTAGGGTCAAGGGTTGTGTTTATATTTATAGGGGTAGAACTATGAAAACAAATTTGTTCACATTTATGGTGTGTGAACAAACATTGGTGGAGAATGGCTATTCATTACCCCGTTTGGAAACATAGTTTTTTTATTAATTTTTTGATTAAAATATGATATAAAAAAATTAATAAGTTTGGGATGATTTTGTTACTTTTTATAAAAAGATATGTAAAAATTAGAGGCAAAAGGAAATCTTGGATTTTTTGATATGAATAGTTGATTTTTTGATTTTTTTTTAATGATTTTTTGACTTTTTAATTAAAAAAATCGCTTGCCAAACGTGACTAAAAAAAAAAAACAAAGGAAAAAGTGTTTTGATTCTGCAGACTGCACCACTCTTTGTCGGTCAAATAACGGGTTTTGTTCGCACTTTAATGGTGTGTGAACATATTCGGATTCGTAGAACCATGCTTGTTATAGAAATATATTTTTATTTTATTTTTTATTTATACATGAAATTTATAATAAAAAAATAACTAAATAATGTGGCAATATTATTTTTAAAAATAAAGTTGTCTTTATGAGTATTTTGTTGGGCAAATTACAATCATAAGTTTTGTATTTTACTACTTGTATCATTGTAATTTCTTCAATTTTAATTGGCCTAGCTTTTATTTTTAATTTTAAATTTTGCGTCAATTTAGTTCAATTGATATCGTTGTTACATTTTTGAAGAAAAACCATCACTGAGTTGGTTTAGGTTGAGGTTAAATCGCTGAATTGATCATATTTATAATTTTACCCTTAAAAGTATGGCTCATGCCGTTCATGTACATATGTCATAAAAAAATGCTAACAATTAAAAGAAAAAAAATTGGACAAATTTGAGACAAAGTAAAAAATTCAAAGTCAAAATCGAGTGAAATTATAAAAATCAAAATAATACAAAGGTTAAAATACAAAAAGTAACAATGGAATTTATCTTATTTTATTTTAAAATGAAAGATTCACACAGAGTCATATCATTTTGTGTATTTTTTATTTTATTTTTATACCATTACATAAAACAAATATTTTGGGATGATTTCTTCTTGGTCAAATATAGGGATGGAGTTATTTGCAATATAATTAATGCTTAAATTTTGGAAATTTAGACAATTTAACGCTCCGTGAGAGTTATTTGCAATATAATTAATGCTTAAATTTTGGAAATTTAGACAATTTAATGCTCTTTGACAACTTTACTATTCCATATTCTTTTTTTGATGGTGTTATATATACTAATTAGTATATCAATATAGTTATAAAATTATCATTTTAAATTTATGATATCTATACTTCTATGCTATATATTAAGCAAAATAGAGTTTTTAATCCCCAAGGCCTGTGGGAGCTTCAATATCCCAATATGAATTTTCTAAGTTTTTTATTTAAAAAAAAAAACTCAGCATTTATTGATTTGGTCAAAATCATTTGATCAGTATTTAAAATCATCTCATACAAATAATTATAGATACAATCCGTGTATAGTTACTGCAGTACCATTTTCAACTTCTCCCATACACTATGGTTAGTGATAAGAATGTTAAATTATTTTTATAAAAAAATCTTAAAAAACATAATTTATATATTAAAAAAAATCTAAAACAAATATAAATATATATAATTATTCCGTGTATAGCACGGGTGATAGACTAGTTACCTATTATACAAATTATGAAAATTTAAAACTTCTAAAATTGTGTCACATCATTCTTTGATACACTAATTGATATATCAAATATTTTGGGATGATTTCTTCTTGGTCAAATATGGGGATGGAGTTATTTGCAATATAATTAATGCTTAAATTTTGGAAATTTAGACAATTTAATGCTCTTTGACAACGTTACTATTCCATATTCTTTTTTGATGGTGTTATATATATCATTAGTATATCAATATAGTTATGACATTATCATTTTAAATTTATGATATTACCTATTATATAAATTATGAAAATTTAAAACCTCTAAAATTGTGTCACATCATCGTTTGATATACGAATTGATATATCAATTAGTGCATATAGCATTATTAATTTTTTTTCACAAATACTACAGTATAGTTTAATGAAGGGGGACTTACGTGTAGGTCCTAATATGTGAACTTATTGTTCAATAGGTCCTATGATAATTAATGGTATTTTTTTTATTATCAAATACCATTAAAAATGTCACTAATTGTTAATTTTTAGAGACAATTTAAAAGTTTTATTACAAAAAAATGTCACTAATTATAAGTTTTAACAACAGTTAAAAAAAAAAGCGTCACAAAAAAGTCACTAATTTTTACCTTTTTAGGGACAGTTTGAAAAATGCGTCACAGAAAAATGTCACTTATTATAAGTTTTAGTGGCAATTTATAAAAAATTGTGATAAAAAAAATCAATAATTATTAATTTTTAACGACATATGCAAAAAATTGTCAATTTTTTTATTTTTGATTTTTAGCGATGATTTTATTAAGACTTATTTTTAATAAGATTTGATGAGAAGTTTAACTATTATGACCTATTGAAAGTTTACCTTTTAATTTAATGAATTTCACCAACAATATTTAATCAATAATATTGAAGTAACAATAAATATCATGGGGACTTACGTGTAGGTCTTAATAGGTAGACCTATTATCCAATAGGCCCTACAATAATTAATGGCATTTTTCATCAAACACTATAAAAAAAAGTCACTAATTGTTAATAAACAGAGACAATTTGACAATTTTGTCACAAAAATATTGCCAATTATATGTTTTAGCTACTTTTTTTTGAAAAAAAACCACTAATTTTTAACCACAACTGTCTAAAATTTATTACAGAAAAATATCACTAATGGTAAGTTTAGCAATATTTATAAAATCGTGATAAAGAAAAGTAATTAATTGTCGATTTTTAGCGACATGTAAAAAATTGTCACAAAAATTATTTTTAGTGATTATTTAGTAAGACTTATTTTCAATTTGACTTTATGAAAATTAAGTACAATTATTAGGACCATTAATAATTTACCCTTAAAAGTAGTTAACAATATTTTAAATAATAAAAATAATCTAACTAGACTTTTTATCTGACGTAATAAAAAGAAAATAAAAAATGAACCCTACAATTATCACTCTTATTAATCACATGCTTTTTCGGTTTCTTTTTTTTTTGTTGACCAAATTTTCATAAAGCATTTAAAATATTTATTTATTTTTAACATATTGTATAGTTGAGTTGTTAACAATTGCTTTTGTCACATCCCAAAATAATTAACATTAACTCATTACATAATAGTGTCACATTTGATCAACAATCTCATATTTTGTATTCATTTTATCATTGATGATTACAAAAGACGATATATGCGATATATATTCACAAATCTTAGGTTTTGAATCTATAACATATGATATTGATACAAGAGTAAAAAAGGAAATAAAACCAAATAAGGAAATGCCCTAGTAGCTACAACTTTTCAAGACTGTACATGGTCACAACAAAATGAGTTTAAACTCAATACAAAGCCTGAGGCTTAAATAAAATAATTTCATCAAAACAAACCCCCCCTCCCCCCGCCCCCGCCCCCCCCCCCCCCCCAAAAAAAGAAGCCTTAAGCTTCGAGTTCTCTCAAGCTCTATGTCCTTGGCGGAGGCATATCATCAACACGTGAAAGTTATTTTCTACATAGGGTGAGCCAAAACCTAGTAGAGACACTCTAACACAGTATGTGAATTTTAGCAAAATTATAAGGTGTATGTATGTACATGCCATTTGTCCAATATTCCTCGTTTTCCATCTCAAAATAATGCAATGCCAAATTATAATTCAATTCATGAAAATAATCATTTTTATAATAGAAAACAGGGCAGTGGATACAACATATTGAGAATCTCTAGGTACGTGTTTGCCAATAGGCTATACAAGCACTCATCAAGCCATTTTACCGGTACTAACCGAAGGATCATACCTAACCGCACGGGTTTCTAGACTTTTACCAAGGACACACAGGCCAACATAATAAAAACCACAACCACACACCCTAACTATATTCACCATGGTATTCACCCATTAAAAAAAAAAAAAAAACATTTACAATGTTCAATGTGTAATAATGCTCAATGCACAATGAATGAGAAATTAGTTTCAATTCAACCTAATCCTCATGCAATGTTTACAACAATCAAGACTATCCTCCACTGATAACCCAAAACAGATATCTCTATACATTAGATAATTTCCAATCAAAAGATACAATTTCATCATTTGCAATGAGAGTGATATTACATATCTAACTGCACCATCTTCATCAACATAACCATTATTCCAATTTCACAATGTAAACATCCTATTTTTGACTGCTCTTAAGACTTAGGCGCCTCAGGTTGAACACTCGACGATGAAAAGTTACGCTGTGTAATCGTTCAAATTCTTCAGCAAAAGGCTTCGATTTTTTAGCTTTGATCCCAACCTTACATCCCATTTTGACCAAAACTATTTTAGACCATAAAAATCTCTTTTTCAAAATATTTTTTTCAAATGCGTCTACAATGTTCCGAGGCTCACATTTCGTTTTAAAATATTGCATTTTTTGGTAAACTGAGTAAGGGCAAAGTGGAAATAAATGAAAGGGAAGTTAACTCATTGAAAAATATTTAAAAACATCTTATTTACAGGCTTGGAGTTGAAGGAAATAGGAGGTGATTGAAGAAACTAATTTAGGAAAAGGTTAAGCATCAAACCGTTAAGAAAGAAATGAGCAGTCTACACTAAATTAGGCATATCTATTTATACACTTAGAATTTAGAAGTGAGACTACCACCATTGAAAAGTATACTTCCGGGGCTTCAATTTAAACTCAAGAATCACCTAAAATTGAGTTTGGATGAGAGAGATATGCTTGTTTGAAGTCGGGCTTGAGAGCAATTTTTTCGGACTGTCCGGCCACTTTTTGTGGCCAGCCGTACAAGTCATTGGCCGGCTGGGCAGGTGTCCTGGTAGGTAGATATTTATAGCCAGCTGTCTCTCTCTCTCTCTCTCTCTCCCTCCCCCCCCCCCATGTGCATGCCTTGCACTAGCTGTCTCTATACAGATATTTGCGAAACAAGAGAAACTGTTTTTCTATAAATATAAGTCCACCCCTTTTGATTTTAGGTTAGAAAAATTTACCAAAGCTCCAAAATTTACCAAAGCTGCAACACACATACACTACACCAACACTTCATAGACCAAAAAATTGAGGCTCCTTGCTGAGGTTCTTGAGCTAAAATTTCAGCTCTTGAGGGTGATCATTTGTTGGTTTGTGAATCAAAGAGTAACCTCTTTTCAAGAGGTATAATTTTTTTCCATTTGTACACTACTCATTCCTTCTCTTTTCTTGCTGTTTTTATACTATTTTTGGATTAACTTTATGGGCTGAAACTTGTGATTTAAAGCTACCAAAGGTAGATGAGTTAACCACCCTTCTTTGAACCTTGTTCTATAAGCTTTTGTCCTTGTGTTTCCCACTTCTTTCTCAACTTTTGGCCACTGATTTTTAGAGTTTTAAGAAACTAAAACATGTGGTTTTGAGGTCCAAAACATAGAGGGGTTAGCCACCCCTCCTTATGCTTGCTTACTAGCTTTTATTCTCTCTCATTTTTGCTTACTTTCTCAGCTTTTTTCAAAGTATTTACAACACTATTTTTTGTGAGTTTTAGGACTGTTTTAGGGTGTTTACTTCATTCATGCTTTGAATATTAGACTTGTATTATTGTAGTCCTCATAGGTTTGGTAGTTCAGGCCCTAGACACCAACCTATTTGAGTTGATAGCTTTTATTTTCATAACTTTCATGCATGTTTTACACTTGTAATACTCATCTTTGCACCCTCCCTTATTTCTTGGTTTTCTTTGTTTGAGAGTCGTTTCAAATGAGTATTGTTTAAGGCATGCGAAAGAGACCTTCCATGCTTAATGGTTTAATCTCTTTGGAGGTTCATTACCAATGCATTACATCTCTCTCATGCCAAAAACAACTTCTTGTTTGACACTTCTCTTCATTAGTGGACATAAATCTCATTTTTGGATTAAAATGATTAAAGAATGGAAAGGTAATTAAAAGAGCTAACAAAATTAGACTAAAAGAGGCACAAGATAATAAAATCAAGTTGGGTTCAATCGGACGTTAATTGAACCCATTAAGTCTTGAATTATTTCATACTCTTTAGTGATGATAATGGTTCAAGAATCAATATCTACCACTTCCTTTGAGGTAACTCCATGATAGGGAGGAGGTTGTTTTTGTTGGTTTTTCATTTTCATTCATTGAGCCTTTGTCCCATCAATTTATAGATCATCATGCAACAACCTTGTGACCATTGATGATTTGTGAACCGATTCTACTCCTTCCTTGATCAATTTCATGATAGGGAGAGGCAGAGAGGAAAACATCTCCCTGGAAACGCTTTGTTTTGCTTTGTTTCCATTTTGTTGCAGCAGGGCAAGTACCAAAAAATAATGGCCGGCCGACTACCTTACCATCCGGCCAACCACTTTCCTTGGTCGGCCGGTCACCTTTTTTTGAGAAAATAGTGGCATTTTTTTTGCAAAACAAAGTTGGAGCTAAGGCAAAAACAGAATTATTTTCTGACTGCAAACAGAACAGAATCAAGTAGCAGAATAGAGGCGTTTCTAGGAGGATGATCTTGGTTGCACGTGTGGTTCCTCGTTTTCCGCATAAATTAGATTTCATACATAATGTGTTGTAATTAATTAGCTTTGAATTTATAATAGCTAGTTACTTAGTTAATTAATTTCGTGTTGTAATTAATTAGTTAGCCTAATTCTAATTCGTAATAATTAGTTAGTGTAGTAATTCATTTATTTGGTTTGTAATAGTTAGTTTAAATTCGGATATTCATTTGAACCCTCATACATGAGGGAAAAATTGTAAATTTGTGAATGTCTTTCAACTCCCATTTTGTTTCTCCCTTTTATTTACTCGCTTATGATGGATTGCATGAAGCATCATGTTTCGCTTAGCATTTTCCATAACTTGCCTCCATTTGTTTTGCATGCGTAAAGGTTCGGCTCATCATGCTAATCAATGTCAATTTCAAATTTCTTACTTGAATATGTGCTTTGTCACATGTCTTAAATTGACTCACATGCCATACTAGTAGCCGAGCCTGTTAATTGTATGGTGGATGCGTTGCATTAGTCATGTTGCATTGTTTAGGATCATGAATTTTTTCAAACTATTTTCTTTCTTTTGCCTCGCCTCAGATATTTGGGGTAAACATTTTTTTTGCTTTAGAATATTGCATGCGTGCAATTGTTGTCATATCAAGCATGTTTACCATGAGGCTAAATGCTTTGTTGATATACCTGTTTGAATGCTAGTGGATGAAGGCTTTTTTGCTTAAATTGGCATAATTTGATTAATGTACATATGAGATCACTTTTTTTAAGTGGTACATATTCAAAACACTTTTCACAACAAACATAAAATCAATGCATTCCAACTTTTGTGAATCGGTCTATACTTGTGTGCATTACATAGGAAAGATAGCATAATAATCGGAACAAGAGCATATACTGTACATAAGAATCACGTCATGATTAGTAAAGCTCGATCTTTGCTTAGGTGAGTGGGGTGCTCAATTCATAACCTTCCCCTCTCATACCTAAGTTTCTGATCTGAGACACTTTGGTTGGTAATGACGAACACGTGACCTTTGGTACGAGTTACGAGTTTTCCAAATATCCCAGAAATATTTAGGTGGCGACTCTGAAATCTGGAAAAGCGGTCCATTTTTGGCATTTTCGATTGAAAATCGATTTTCCAAATATTTGCTGGATTTGGACTCTTTTGTGTTTTAACTATTTTACATTGCACTTGTGAAATTAGATTCAGAACTACGGGAGTCTGAACTATAGGGTTATCGTATCTGAGGAGACTAAACTCTTCCGAGGAGCACGAAAAGTAAGCTACACACAATATCCAAAATCATTTTCCAATTTCCATTTTCCTTTCACAATTTCAAATATCCAAAATTAGGGTAAAACCCCCTTTATTTATGAAAATCAATTTTAAGAAAAGATTTCCATTATTTCAACACAACTAATCCATAACCATGTTCCCACACCCACTTTCAGGAGTCAATTTGGAAAACCCTCTTTTAATTTCAAACTAAACCCTAGGTTTTACTAAATTTTTTTTGAATAAATAATCTTTTTCAAAGAGCAAATAACTAAGTTAAAACTTATATAAAAGAGTTAAAAAAAACCATACCTCAAAGTAGAAGATACGAAGAAAAGTTGGGTAGAACTTGACGGTGTCAAAAACACTAGATGCTCTGATTAAAACAAACCCCCAACATGCTCAACGTTTTTCTCCAAATGACTAGGGTGAGGAAACTCAAGGATTGAGAGTATTTGGTGCAAGAATTCAAGAACTAGAGAGAGAAAGTAGATCTAGAGTTTTGGAACGTTTAGAGAGAGAAAGAGATGAAAAAGTGACTGAAAATGGCTTTCTCTCGGACTGATGTATGCACAGACCGCTCGAGCGCAAGAATGGTTGCTCAAGCGATAGACACAATAAGTGACATCACTCGAGCGCACGATGACCTCCTCCTAGTAGTTTAGACCTGTAAAAGATCGCTTGAGCGCAAGAAAGGCCGCTAGAGCAAAGATATCAAACTTTCAGTAGTTTTGCATACTGTAAAAGACCGCTTGAGCGCATGAATAGTCGCTCGAGAGAACAAGCAAAATTCTAGGTATCAACTCTTTGAAAAACTAACTTTCTAATCTGTTTCAAACACAACCAAAACTCCCAATAGCCAAACCCAACAAACAACAAGATGGAAATGAGTTGAACAATAGTTAAATACATGGGTTCTCGGATCCAAAAGCAAATAAAATGGTTGGGTTAAAACCAGAATCATTATAGCTTCTTTTTTTTTTAATTTTTTTTAAACTAAAATCTAGTTTGATAAATTAAAAAATAATACCGGTTTGGTTTGACTTTTCAAAAATATTTTTTTGAGTTTTTAATTTGCATTTTTATATTTTTAATAAAATTTTAAAATATTTAATCAAATTCTGTAAATTTCTAGATCCACTTAATCTTAATATACTAAAA